>CAWUFW010014498.1:0-410855 GCA_963921515.1 Calotriton arnoldi | reverse complement strand
AGACATATTTTCGTTTCATATTTGTTGTCAATTTATAAATCACTGTCCACTACTCAATTCAATTTTTCATGTTTTATTTTATTTATTGGCATTTTTTGCAACACTACATAGAATGACATAACTCCAACAATTTCTGGAAGACAGGGGGAAGGAAAAGGGGGAGGGGGAAGAGGGATAACATATTCAGCGCATACAAATGACATAAAAATACCACACCGAGCTGGATAAAGGAAGTTATACATTAGTAGCACATTCATGTTTGACAATCAAAAGTCTGAGGTATAACGGCCGGAGTAAGACTTCCTGGTACATGTCTGGCACACTGGGTGGTGCCACAAGGCTATGGATTAGGGCTGGCTTCACAGTTCTACCTTACATTATATAACACCATCTGCAGTACTTAAAGGAGTTCACCAATTCAGAACAACATACTTCTAGGGTGAGGGTGTGTCACACGTTCTCAAATACATTAAAAATGGTTCCCAAATGCCTTTTGGTCGAGCTGGAATAGGCATCAGTTCCCAATAAGTAGCCAATTGTTCTTGGCAGTACGTCGCATGTTGTAGCCATAATGTGACCTTGGGGGCAGCTCTCTTCCCCCAATGTTTAGCCAGTTGGTGCTTGGCCAGTATTAGGAGCATGGCAGTTAGGCGGCAGGATGCCTGTGGCAGATCTTTAACATAGCCAAGGAGGCTGACTATCGGTGTTTGAGGAATCTGGTGCCCAGGGATCTGTTGAAGTGTAGAATGTACATCACGCCAATAGTCTGCAATTGTAGGATATTCTCAGACTAAATGTAAAAATGAGGCTTGAGATGATGTACATCTTTCACACCACACTGTAGTATCGGCTTCCCAGCTTATTCACTGCTGTCATCATTTGGAATGTGACTATTCATGATGACATATTAGAATGTTGGGTTCTGAGCTTGTCAGTTAGGAGCTTGGGACTGAGCTGAAAGGTGACAGCTCCTGGTGGGGTCTTTATCTTATTCTTATCATCTTAATATTTATGAATTACCACCTTGTACCATCTTACTCAATAAATACCTATTCTTACAAGAACCTACGTGGACTTGATCATCATTTACATCACTACAGATTTCGCGACGATTTGGGCACTTCTGCTTACTACTCCAATGGACTTTTGAACTTCAAGGTAAAGTGACCATTCCACATTACTGGTCGTCCTCATCCTGACCTGCCAGTCCCTGCTTTCTAAGGTCCTTTATTTCAAACTAAGGCAGTAATTGATTTCTAAGCCTTCAGTGATTCATTCTACTTGCCACTTAACTCCCGTTTCGCTGCCAGGAAGCAAATGTCATTTTGCCCGTGTTTTTATGCAGCGTTGCACAAAAGACTTTCAACCCTTATGAAAACTACTGACCCTGCTTTACTTTATTCAACATCATTAATTACTTTCAAGCGTTTGGGATTCAAACTTATATTTCTCATGAATTGGATTTATGGCGATTTCCACAATTTAAATATGTTTCTACCACTTGCCTCTCCGTCTCTGCAGTTGAACCGCCACTTTTTGATTCAAATGAGGCTCGTGATGACATCCAGCGTGATCAATCTGCGCGTGCACCCATACAGATGCCCGACGCTCCTTCGATGTGTCTTCTTTTACTGTGACGCTCCTTCAACGTCAGTAAAGCTGTGGCGCAGCTTTGAGTGCATTATTTTGCCTTTAACCACCCGGCACGACGTCAATAGCGTGCCACCATTTTGGAGCCACGTTTTCTCTGGACGTTCACCATTCAGCCCTGCTTTTGCCAACCACGTTTGCTTTCGCCAATCACGTTTGTTTGCTATGCGGGACAATAAAGATTTTTTCAACATTGTTTTCATGCTGCCTCAAGACGTTTCTAGTACCCATTTATTTCAAGGTCTTCGGAATACCAGATTTCTATGCCTCTTCATCAATTTCCATGTTTTCTTCTACTACATGGTTTACTAGAAGGTCTTCGACATTCCTGATTTTTCCTATTCTTCACAGGTACTGTTTTATTTCTCGTAAAGTTTCATTATAAAGAAAAACTACAATGCCACGCATGTCATCTTGCATTCGGTGACATGCACACCATTTATTTATTTATATTACGGCAAGATCAGTATTTTATAAAGTTACAGTGCTATGTCTACTGCAAGTTCATTGATAAATGTCATTCTGCTGTGTTTTTGACTGCGAATCATCTGCGCTGATTCGCACAGCCTTTTACATCCTTTAATTCTTATCAAAGCACATTGACAACGGTGACCACTTTATTTATTTTATTTTATTGTTTTCTTCTAACAATTGACAACGGTGACCACTTTACTTGTTTTAGTTTATTGTTTTCTACTATCAATTATCACATATTAGGTGAGAATTCACTCACCAGTTTCTGTTTCAAGTATATTTGCTGTACGGTACGCTGTGATTTGAACTAATGCTTATGGTGTGCACTATATGTTATGCCTTTTATAATTTTATATGCAATATGATTTTTGGGTTGCAGCAGGTATAATTACCAGTTCTTTAATTACGTTAATTTTTCATGGTATTATTGCTTGATTATAATTTTCTTTATGATTCAATGCTCATTATATTTCCTTTTATGATTCAATACCATTTATATGATTGCTATATGCATTAGGTATAAATATGTACCAGTTCTTTACTTATGCTTAATTTTAATGATAAATTCTTCGTTTTTATTTCATTTTTATGATGCATCACACAGTTCTGTTATTGAACTTACTTAATGAATTAATTCATATTTCTGCATTCTACATGAGTGGACGTTCTTAGTCTACATTTACCGGTTTCAAATGTTAAATGCTGACGTCAACCTTTAAGGTTTAGTACTGCTTACTTATTCTTCATGAGCTCTATTATTGTTAATGTTTTTCCTTTTGCGCAAACGTTTTATTCTTCTAAACATTTTCTTATGCGTAGACGTACGCTACATGAAATTTAGTTTTAAATGTTTCTGTGCATTTAACGCTTTTATGTGATTATTATGCCAGATTCTCACAGCCTTTTTTAAAAAAAAGGTTTCATTCAGAATTAATTATTCTTACTGGCAACTGAGGTTTTCCTCTCTTCGTGCTCCTGTTAGGTGTTAACCCCTTCGCTGCTTCTGTCGGCCAACGGCCGTCGCGAGCACTACCTCCGTAGTGCTGCGCACGTCCGTTGGCCGACGCGGCCCCGCCCACTCAATAAAACCGCCGCACCGCGGCGGAATTGCCGCCGCGGTTAAGTGGTTAATTTTCACCTTTCTGTTTACTAATTGTTATCTCATGTGGAGCACTTCCTTTGTTCTTATATATTCTTTATGTGGTTCTACCTTTCACTTCTTCGTTTGTTGGTTCACAATTTCTCCAGTCTGGCCAATTGGTGTATTTTGCGATACTTTCAACGTTTGTGTTCGGTGTCCACCTTCGTATTATCTCTTTCTCTTTGTCCTTTAAAGAGAGGATGTGTTCTCTTTCTTATTTTCCTTTTGTTATCTCTACTCCTTGCTTTGCTTCCTTTTGTCTTTTGACTTATTCCTTCCTTTTATTCACCTTCCTTCACTACTTCGCTTGACTCTTTTCTTCTTTCTTATGTTCATTGTTATTATTTGTGATTGCCTTGTTCACATCTAGTTTTAGTTGCAATTTCAAAATGTATAAAAGGGGAAGATGTGTAGTATTGGCTTCCCAGCTTATTCACTGCTGTCATCATTTGGAATGTGATTATTCATGATGACATATTAGAATGTTGGGTTCTGAGCTTGTCAGTTAGGAGCTTGGGACTGAGCTGAAAGGTGACAGCTCCTGGTGGGGTCTTTATGTTATTCTTATCATCTTAATATTTATGAATTACCACCTTGTACCATCTTACTCAATAAATACCTATTCTTACAAGAACCTACTTGGACCTGATCCTCATTTACATCACTACATACACCTCTTACCTTAACCCCATGTGGTGCAGTTGGAGGGGCGTACGGTATAGTCGGTGCACAAATTTAAAGTGTATGAGGCGCAGTCTATAATTGGGTGAAGGAACTGTGGTTTGTGCACAGCAATATGTCCATTGCTCAGCGGATATAGGCGTATCTGTGTCCAGCATCCATTGGGCGTGCGCTTTAGAGGTACACACTGGCGCCTTATCCTGCGTAACAGTGTAAAGTCTGGTGACATGCTTGTGATTTATTTATTTAGTCAGTGTTTTGTATAGCGCGAACTTGACCCCATAGGGTATCAGAGCGCTTCACAGTTTAGGACGTGGTAACTTTTCCGGTACAGAGTTCTGGATGACATTTAAAATATTCTAGTCCAGTTCAAAGTTGTCACAGCTACATCTTTTGATAACTGCTATAGTACGTTCGCCAGCTGTAAGACTAGAGGAACCATGTCCTCGAGGGAAGCAAAACCCTGTAAGGACAAATGACAAATAGCTCTTGGTAAAAAGCGCTTGTGACCTTGAGCGAGAGTATTTGGGCGAGCCATGTGTGGATGCTCTGTAAAGTTTACGGTAGGAATGTTCTCATTAAGAAGATCTTAGTTTCTTTCTTGAATCTTGCGTGGTTGGGTAGCCTTCTGATGTCTGGAGGTAGCGAGTTCCATATTCTCGGTGCGGCACCTGAGAACGCTCTGTTGTAAGTTTTTTTTTTGCGGAAAATCGGTGGTTCCAGCACTAGATCTCTGGCGCTCCTTGATTGTCTGTTTCCCCCAGAGATCACCAATTTCTGCACTACGTATCTTGGTGATTTGGAGTGTAGAGCTTTGTGTGTTATGCACGCCAGTTTGAGCTGAATTCTGGCTTCATAAGGTAGCCAGTTCAGTGCTTTCAGGTGAGTAGAGATGTGGTCGAATTTTTTTGACCCTGTTATGAGCCTTGTTGCTGTGTTGAGGCAGGCTTTTCGAGGTGCTGTTGTAATTTTGGGGAGCCCAGAAAGAGTTGAGCATCCGTATTCGATCCTCGAGATTACTAATGCTTGAACTGCTATTTTGAGGTCCGCCGTCTCAATGAATGGTTTCAATTTCTTAATGTAGCTCAGGTGAAATGTTGCATTTTTAGCCAGCGTCTTAATGTGTAACTGCATGTTCAGGCTTTGGTCTAGTGTTATTCCTAGAGATTTGGTTGAATCTACGATGATCGGGGTGCAATTGAGTGCAGTGATCAAATTGGTCCATTCTTTTATGGTGGGCGGGCTTTTAGTGGGGGAAATTAGGAGGAATTCTGTTTTTTTTGCGTTTAGTTTAAGTTGATTGCTTGTTAGCCATTGCATCGTCTCCCGTAGAGCCTTGTTCATTGTTCTGATCTCTTCTAAGGAGGAGATCTTAATGTAAATCTGCGTGTCATCGGCGTACATGTGGAAAAGGATGTTGGCACGGTGGAGTATTTCCGTTAGTGGTTCCACATATAAGTTGAATAGTGATGGGGAGAGGGTTGATCCTTGAGGAACCCCTATCTGAATGGGGGATGATGTTGACATGTTCTTATTCACCAGAAATCTTTGTGATCTATTCCTCAAGTAGGACTTGAACCATTCAAGAACGTTCCTGGAAAAACCCATCCTGTTCTCCAGCCGTTCAAGCAATAACTCGTGGTTAACTGTGTCGAACGCGGATGATAAATCCAGCAAGATTAACAGACATGCTTTATTTTGGTCTAGAGCGAGTAATGCGTCGTTCACTATGTGCAGAATTGCCGTTTCCGTACTATGGTTTGGTCTAAATCCTGATTGGCAATCGTCTAGTAGTTGGAATTTAGATATGTGCTGACTTAGTTGTTGCTGAACGCATTTTTTAATCACTTTAGCTAATAGGGGAATGTTGGATACTGGCCGAAAGTTGCTAGGTTCAGCGGGATTCTCTGTCGGTTTTTTTATGATGGGAATGACTTGTCCCATTTTTAGACAGTCTGGGAAAGATCCTTGAGACAGGGAAGCATTGACTATCGATGTCCAGCTGGGGATGATCTCCTGGTCTATGTGCGGCACAAATTTTGCAGGGAGTGCGTCGTTGAAGTGATTGTTAGGCTTAATGGCCGATAAGGTTTTCAGGATATCGTTCTGGTCATATAGCTCAAAAGTGGACCAATAAGCTTCGTTTTTGGGTATTGAATCGTTGGGCATTGAAGGAATATTTGGTTGAGAGGCCTCCCATGTAGAAGCTGCTGACTTAAGCTCGCATTCCAGAGACGTGGCCTTGGATGTAAAGAAATTTGCGAATTCTTCACAGCTAATTTGAGATTTTGTTACTTCGAGTTTTTCGCATTTTCCAATTCCGTTCTGAAGAAATCTTTTTTTGACTTCAGAATATTTTTATTGTAGGCACTTCTGGTTTTTCTTAGCAGTTTTAGCTGTGGGGATGATGGTTGCTGTCTCCATTTCCTTTCTGCTAGTCTCAGTTTGCGTCTTTCTTCATTTAGCGTGTCGCTGAACCAGGGGTTTTTATCTTTGTCCGATGTTCGTTTTAGTTTTAACGGTGCTATAGTGTCCATTATCTGTGACATCTTCGCATTGTAGTGCTCTGTGAGTTCGTTGGCGTTTGTCATATTACTGGGAGGGGGAAGATCTCTCCTGCATAACGACACCAGCTTCTCATTGTCCACGTTCTTTGTGGTCCTCACCCATTGTTTGGGTTTGATTGGTTGCGTGGTTCTTTTCTGATGTGAGGTATTCGTCAGTGTGTGTTCTAGGGCATGTAGAGTTGGAGGGGGCTCAGGGAAGGTGGCTTGACGAGCTCGACAGGTGGCACGCGGTTGATGATATAAATGCATGTCCAGCACGGTGGGACACGGAGTGTCAGTTGGTGCGGGCGGTGGAAAGAATTGCCCATCTCGATATAAGTCGGCAAATGTGAACAGGTGTCTGTTATGCGCCCAAGACCGCATGCCGTCATCCTGTATAATGCTGGCACCATAGGGTTGCGTGCTATGGGGATAGTGTATATGCAATTTAGAGTCGGACGTCGTCGCAACCCACCCTACACCCAACTGACACAGTCAAAGGTGTCAGTTGCAGTACGTGTGGATTTGTATGCATGATAGAGCGCAGTGTAGAGCGGGATCGGGGAGATTAGGTCATCCTCCATCACAACATGTGGCTGAAATTTAACTGGATATAGCCACAAATGTACATATTGGGCCTGAGCACACCAGCGCCATGTCAGGTGCATTGAGGCCGCCCTGTCGCAGAGGGAGTGTGAGGGTTTCCCACGCTATCCTAGGCTGTTTACCGGCCCATGCCATTGATATCATGTTCGACCTCAGGCATTTAAAAAACTGCTGGGTAAGCAGACGGGGGAGATTCAGGAAAAGATATAAAAATTTCGGCAACACCACCATCTTGGCAATTGCAAATCGTCCAGTTAGTGAGAGGGGGAGCCGATTCCAGCCAAGACACTGATGGAGCAAGGACTCGGACATGAGACTTGCTCGGAAGCAATCCTCTCGATTTAACTTACTAGCGAATTACTAACAACGTGTTTTGTGATTAATAATACGCATTTTCATTACACGTGGGAAAAGAATGAAGCTTGCCTATGTGTTTACTAACTGCAATAACACGGACGTAGGACTAGAACGCATTTTAACACGGGATCTTTACTGCGCATGCGTCTACTGCATCTACGTAGTATGACGTGCTGACGCTTGGAGGAAAATTCTGGTGCTTGCGCAAAGAGCTATAAAATGCCCGCTTAAAAGCTCACATGCATGGCACCTGCTTTGCTGAAATTAGAAAATGAGTTTACACTAACGCAAATGCAGAAAGAGAAATAATAAATGGTATGGGTTAGAGTAGAGGTTGGTGGTATACAGCGAAATCATTTATTTTTGAGAATAACATCTCTCCTTTTGACTTTATTATTAGTGCGTATTTGGGCCTGTTAAAGTTGTCTGAGTCGAGCAGACTGACGTGGTGCAACGCAATGCGCCCTGGTACGGAAGCTTGGAGGATGACTAAGGATTTGTCACGCATCCAAGGTCGGCAGAGATGTGCCCTGGGAACATGAGGGTGAAGAGTTCATATGAAGGAACTTATTCGAGAAAGATGAATGTGAAAGGAAGGGCGGAATAAAAGTTTGAGGGGAGGAGTTTGGGAACAATGGTTTAAAGAAATGAATGAAGTATAAGCATGGTGTGATGATCATCCCCCCCTTGCCTGTCCGATCTGAAGTCAGTATTCCGTAAAAATGAAACATTAATGGGTGGTACATGGCTTATAGAAAGGTATAATTGAGGTAGTTTAGTTAGATGATGGAGCAAGCTTTGGAGAAGTTTCGAAGAAGCTTTTGGAGCGCGTTGAGAAGCCTGAGAACTGGGTGTGCTGGGGTGGTGCTGATGCTCTGAATTGCTGATGAAGAAACCGAATGCAGAACCATCTACTTAATTTGGGTGGGTTAGAAAGAAGATCGCGGAAGAACCACGAGGAGGAAGAGAGTGTCAGAGAGGGGTGCGACGTAGTCGTCGGTATCTAGAGAGGTGAAGTATCCTGTCCTGAAGCCTTTGTCTCCTGATCTGTCCTGGGAGGCCCTTACCAGCCCTTTGGCCAGGGGGTTGGTCTTCACACCATACTTTGGTAATTATAAAATTCATCGTTTGATAAATGCTCTTCTGTCTCTATCCTTTTCCTTCTGAGCATAGTTATTTGTGTGGATCTGAATTTTGATGTTTATCTCTCGTGAATGAGGGTGTTTGTACTGAAACGCTTTGAGATGGTTCAAAAACCCCTAATTTAGAGAAAGATTTAAAACTTACCGAGTCTGTCATTATTTTATTTTTGAAAGATAAATGTATAAAAAGTTATGATAAATATCGCCATCAACTAGTTCCACCTAACTGGTCCATTGACCAGAGGAAAGAACTGTTTGATCAGTAAAATGGTTTAGTTAAAGAAGCAAATAACTAAATCTTGAGGTATGAGAAACATTATAAACTAAAAATCCAGTGGTCTACTTAGCGCTAGCGGAAGCAAGTTGTATGGGCCCAGGTGAGTATATGGTAGTGGAGTATCTGTTGTTAGTACGCCGCTGGATCAACACCGCCCTGCCATTATTGGCCTGCCAAAGTTCATCCATGTCGCGGCCTAGCTACACTCCCAGATAACACACCGGCTCCATTGCCCACTCCAGTGAGAATTCAGAATCAAATCGCGTAGTGCTGTCTGTGAGGGGGAAGATGACAGATTTAGCCCAGTTTATTGTTATCTCGATTATCTTGAGGATTTCTAATGTATATTGTGATGTCGTCCGCGTACATAGAGATTAATATTCCCCTCTCTCGGAATCTAAGCCCCCTGTGAGCATAGTGCTGATGCAGACGGGCTTCCAGGGGTTCCATAGCTATGGCGAATACAATCGGGGATAGAGGACACCCCTGTCGGGTGCCACGTATGATCGGGAACAGATTAGATAACATCCCGTTCACTCGCAATCTAGCAGGGGGGAGGTGTACAATAGCTGAATGAGATTCACAAACCGTAGGCTCAGTCCCAGGTGTCGAAGAAGAGTAAACCAGAAGGGCCATTCTAAGGAATCCAATGCCTTAGTGGCATCTAGGAGAGTGGCAATTGCTGGTAGATTCGGGTACACACCATGCATGACCGCAAATAGTGTGCGGAGATTGTGTGCAGTAGATCGGTCAGGTACAAAGCTCGACTGATCTGGCCGGACTATGTCTGGAAGAAGTGGGGCAAGGCGATAAGCGATAAGTTTGGCCAATATTTTGTTATCCACTTTTATCATGGATAACAGCCTGTATGAATTGCATCGATTTGCGGGTTTACCAGGCTTAAGTATGGTAACGATAACCGCCTCAGGGAGTGACGGGCCCAGTTCATTTGCCTCCAAAGAGGCCTGAAACATGGATAACAGTTGGGGACTAGTATCGTGGCGTACTCTTTATGGAAGGAAGTCGTGAGACAATCCAGACCGGGCGCCCTGTCATTTGGAAGACTGCGTATTACTTGCACGACTTCCTCCTCGGTGAATGGGGAATCTAGATATTGGCGATATGCGTGATCTAGCCATAGTAATTGAATAGAGTCCATATATGTCTTAATTTGGTCAGTAGACATTTGAAATTTGGTTTGATAGAGTTTTGAGTAGTAGGTAGTAATCATAGTGAGAATAGAAGTGGGAGTAGTTTGACGTACTGCATTCTCATCCATGAGTTCTACTACATAATCATGGGCCTTGTGGGGCCGAAGCATAGTGGCAAGCGTCCTGCCTGTACATTCTCCCTCCCCATATCTGCGGGCTGTTGCCGCATGAGATAAATAATGCAGTTCATGACCTGCCTCATCATTGAATTCTACTAATTTTTCTCGTATGAGCGGCATAGTGGCTGGGGCTCGAGAGTTGAAGTACTTTAGTTCCAGTGCCCGAAGATTGCTTTCAAGTTGGGTTAGTCTTGTTCGTATCGCCTTATGGACCCCCGTCTGTTTTGCAGCACATGCACCTCTTATAACTACTGTTTTTTTTTTTTGTCCTCATTCATAAATAAGTAGTTGTCTCTTAAGAAGTACAGGCTCTAATACGGCTCCTACAGAGAGGGGTCTCACTAATCAAGCTGACACCCTACCATCTCCATGGCTCCTAGAGGCCCAACCTCGAGACACCTAGGCGGAGTGAGGGAAGCGAAGCGACCTTGCTATACTGCAACCTCCTTGCCAGGGTCTTACTTATGTCATAATCATAGGACTAGATTGAGACATTGTATAGTGAAGCTTATCAGCCCATTCATCCCAAGCCGCCCACAATCTCGTTCTTCTTTTTGAGAGACAATCAAGTCTGTTAACTCTTTCAACAGAGTTAACCCAGTCCACAAAGGTTGGGGGTAGAGGCGATACCCAGTTCAAACAAATTTCTCTTCTTGCTAAAAGGATTAAAATAAATAATAGATGTACTTGCAATTTTGTAAGTTTACAGTTGACCACCTCTTCTGGGAGAACCACAAAAATAACTAATACAGGGCTTACCTCAATCTCTTTCCCCAGAATCTCTGAAATGGTTTTACTAACATCTTGCCAGAAGTTCTGGATCCGAGGACACTGCCATAACATATGTAGATCACCTGCGTTCACTGAGGCACACTTTAGGCAGGCTTTAACACTTCCACCTCCCAATTTTGATAGCCTTTTATGGGTCCAGTAACCTCTGTGGAGTGTAAACAGATGGTTTCGTCTGAGTGGAGCGGCTTTAACAACAGACCATAAAGTGTGCATCGATACTTGCCATAGATATGATAAATTGGTCGTTGGCAGGTCTCTCTCCCAGGACTCCTCCATAGATGTTGGCGGTGTGTCCCCTTTTACCAGCATCCAGTACCATTTGGAAACTTCTTTACGTTGGAAGAGGGGCCCAAGCAGATTATTTTCGCCGCCCTCAAGACCTTCCCCATCTTTATCTAAAATAGCAGCCCAGCTCGATAATTGATAGAATTTAAATCTGGAGAGCCTCTGGCTCGTAATGTTATTTTAAAAGTTCCCAAGGAAGTAACTTTGTTAATCTGCAAGATTTGTCCCCACCTATCAATCCCCACTTCAATCAATGGGGCGGTCAAGATGTCTTTTAGGCACATTGGAGTGCCAGGTGAATTCCAAATTTGGGCTGCGGAGCTGTAATATGGAATCTTCAGAATTCTTCTAACCTGGTACCAGAGCTCACTGGCAGCTCTCTAGATCTTTAATTTGACTTTCTTGAAGAATTTAGGATGACCGAACTTGAAAAGAAAACCGTCGCCACCGGAAGGAAGATTTTTGGTCATAGCTTGAAGAAGGGGAGGAAAGCAGTCTGAATTAAATAGAAGGGATCTTGAGGGGCGTGGCCAAGATGGCGAACGGAGCGGACGACCAGTAAAGAGCTCCGTACCAGCCCAGGCCTTAAAATCCTGAAACACCCTGAATGCACGGGTGCAGTATAGCGGAAAAGCGGGCCGTGGACTGGAGGAGACGACCTGACCCAGTGGGGGCGGCCGCCGCTGTCCCTGAAAGCCGTCGAGAGCTCTTTTGACTGCGATGCGGCTCCTGGAACAGGGGCCTAGAGAGGCGTAGCGAGAGCTGCGGAAGGACCGTGGGCTGAAGGATCATTGCAGGCAGCCAACGCCCAATAGAAGATTATAGCAGTGGCGGAGCATCACCTGAAGAGTTCCAGAGGCTGCGCCAAGAACGAGGGAGACGGCAGCCGCGGCGCGATGACCCAGCGGGAAGCGGACTCATAGAAGGAGACTGGTAGACAGACTGCCGTGGTACGAACAGTGCTGCGGCTGCGACGTGCAACGAGGCCCCAGAGCTGACGAATGAGCAGACGCTGGCAAGAGGTGAGCAGTTACACCGGAGTCCCCGGGGGCTTCAAATCGGGCCGCCTGAGACAGTGACGCAGCAAATAGAGGGAGAGATCCAATGGGAGCTGGGCGCTTAACCTGGGATCAAATAACAGAGGATCTCAGCTACAGCTGGCAGACGTCAAAGGAGCAGTGGAAGGTATACAGGCCTCAGAAGACCTGCATGACCACGGGAGTGATTTTGGCCCAGAACGGTGACAGGCTGGGGTGGCGCAGTGTGACGCAGCACCAAGCGGGCGGGATAGCCCCGCTCCCTCAGCCTGAACGTAGAAACAGCAAAATTGGCCACACAGAGACGGACTGAGCCCAGCAGTAGTGTAACAGGGACAGTGGGGCCTCTGAGGAGGGGAACATCCACCGGGTATTAAAAATGCCAAAACATACCCAAATGAGACTAGTCCCACGGCACTGCCTAAACACGACTGCTCAGTCCTGTAGAGTGCATCTCTTGCAAGAAACGGCATAAAGGCATGGAAGTCTAGATGGGGCTAATGCCTCTCGCATATCAATAATGCATAGGAGTAGGACCTAGATCCTCTGAGACCCGATTGGAGAGTCCTTCACCCGTGCTGGCTATAGACTGCATCCGGACAATATACACAGCTTAAAGTAACCATAACAGATATAAGAGATCCAAGAAAGGAGTCTTGGTGGCGCCCCTGAAACAGCCACCATGGTGGAAACACAGAACCGAGACATCAGTGCACCCCTGAACTTGAGAGAAGGAATCAGACCAAATACATACCTCCTCGAAAGCCACCACGGGTAAACTGAAGACGAAACAAGGGAGCAGTTCACTGGAACGAAGGGATTCTCCCCCGGCATCAGGAAACGCACAAACCGAGGCAACCGAGGGCCATGAACAAGCAATTCACCTGCACCTAGATAAAATACTAGCAGCAATCGCTAACACAAAGGCTACTCTACAACAGGACATAGGAACAGTGTCCGCTGGCCTTGGCCTGCTGCAAGCGGAACACCACAAACTTGTGGACTGAATGAAAGAGGTGGAATTGGCAGTGGAAGAGCTAGTTCCAGAACACAAGACCACAATACATCACCTAACGGATCTGACTGCCAGAGTAGTGACACTAGAGAGAAGGGCCGAAGATGCTGAAGGTCATAATCGGTGAAATAACATCAGGGTGGTAGGAATACCAGAAGGAACAGAAGGCACAGACATGGTCACCTATTTAGAAGCATGGCTCAGGCAAACGGTGACGCCGGAAGGACTCTTTAAATTTTTTGCGCTTGAGAGGCCCCATAGGGTCCGGTCGCGACCACTGGCACCTGGCCGACCACCGCGCCCAGTAGTGGCAAGATTGCTATATTACAGAGATCGGGATGCGATAATTCAACACTCCCGCAACCATGGCCCATACACGATTGATAATAATAAAGTGTCCGTCTTCCCAGACTATATGTCAAAGGTCCAAGCACAACGTGCCTCCTTCCTAGAAGTCAAGAAGGCCCTACGGAACGAAGGCATACAGTATTCGCTGCAATATCCAGCCAAACTCAGATTGCAAATAGATGGCAAAGCACACTTCCATGAACACCCAGAAGAAGCATGGGACTGGCTAGAACTGTACAAGGCAGGTGGACAACCAGCGGATTGGCAGAAAGCTGAGAAAACAGGCCCCAAGCCGCAACGCAAAAGACTCAGGAAACACGCAGACCGCCAGTGCAGAAACCCACCTCGTCACAAATGGCACGAGAATTTCGTGCGGCACTACAGGCGGTGGTGGAGGTTGTGTTGTCTCCCTTGAAGGGGACGGGGACAACCGTATCCACTGACCACGAAACGGAAGGTTCGGACTCTGGGGCATCAATGAAAAGCGACATGCAGCTGCCGGTGGTGACACCGGGCTCGGTGGACGGCATCATCTGAAACACCAGGAAGAGATAAGTACTACTACCTGGGACTGTGGGGAGGAATAGGAAGAAAAGTCCGGGTGGAGGGGACGCTGCCGAGGTTATTGATGGGGGATAGTCAATGGGGACCCTCCCTGAGAGTAGAAAGGAACTGCCGCAGAGAACCCATAACTGATTGGATACCATATGATAAACTCTGTGAAAACTGCAACTGGAATGGGTTTAAAGATAAAAAATGTAGCCTGGGCAGTGCCAGCTGGCTCTACGAGATATATTGACCACACCCCCAACTAGACTGACTGTAAGTAAAAAATGTAAGTCCGTTTTTATATAGCGCAGCTACTCACCCTTATGGGTCTCAAGGCGCTGGGGGCCGTCGTGGAAATTAAGTGAGCTATTGCCCAGAGTCACATGGTGCTGAGCTGAGCTGCCGCCGGAGCCGGGGATCGAACCGTGAACCCTGTACTCCGAAGTCAGCTGCCCTGGCCGCTGCACCACACCTCTCCACACGCGTAAATGGCAGGAGTCATCTATCTTGCTTATTTTTTATGTTTGTTTGGGCGGCAAGTTGTTGCGACACTGCCCAAGGGAGGGGGAGTTACTGGTTCATAAAGTTTAGTGATTGTCTTGTAGTTCTATTGCAAATATGGAGTGAGGGGGAACGGGGTGGGCGGAGGCGCTAACCCATGATAAAATGACTGTGGTCCCCATTGCACGAGTTCCCCAACAGTTTAAAATGTAGACATGGAACGTCCGAGGATTGGGATCCCCAGTTAAACTCTGAAAAATACATAGCTATATCAATAGAAGGGGGGCACACATTGTCATGATGCAAGAAACCCACCTGACAGCAGAAGAGGGGACTAAACTACGACGAAGATGGCGCGGACAAGTGTACGCGACTTCTTACTCAGCCTTCTCTAGAGGGGCTTTGATTTGGATAAGAGCTGGCACTCTATTCACGATGAAGAGTACAGTAATAGATCCAGAGGGTAGATTTGTACTGGTGCGAGGTAGGCTTCTAGGATGGGAAATTGTGTTGGGTAGCGTTTATGCACCAAATCATGATGAACTACTGTTTTTATAGAAACTGTCTGTAACTATATCTTCTCTACATGGGGTTGAGATGCTCATAGGTGGGGATTTTAATTGCGTGGACCATTCTACCTTCCCATTGCATGGCACAGTCGCAGCTAAACTGGCCCGGGGACTGGGGACTTGACTGACACAGTGGAAATTCGAAGACGTATGGAGACTCCAGCATGGGCAGACACATGACTATTCCTATTTCTCACACTTATATAACCTACACATACGACTGGATCTGTTCATATGCACAGACACATTGGCGAATAGAATGATACATACGGAGTACCTAGGTCGCACCTTCTTGGATCATAACCCCCTACTTCTCTGCCATCAACCACTAGCAGAACCCACAGCCACGCCGACGTGGCGCCTAGACCCAAAGTTGTTAACAGATAGCTACTTCAGACAATCCTTAGAGGTCAAGCTTGCGGAATACTTCAGATTTAATTAGGGTTCGACCGCCTCTAGAGCCTCAGAATGGGAGGCATTCAAGGTGGTAATAAGGGGTTACTGTTTGGGGGACACAGTGGGGTTGAGGAAGGTCTTGCAGAAAGAGATAACACAAATAGAGGCACTACTATACAAACAAGGGCGCAAGTTATCGACAGATAAAAATACCCACATACAATTAGAAGACAGAAGGCGGGAATATAATGGGGCACGTGAGCGATTGCGAACACTAGATACTCGTGAATACTATACGAAAGTACATGAGGAAGGGGGAAAGGCGGGTAGACTATTGGCATGGCTAGTTAAAGCAGAGGAACACCAATAACACAACTTAAGACGGGAACAGGGGACATGGTATACCTGCCTAATAATATAAATGATGAGTTCCGCACATACTATAAAACATTGTAAGAGGCCCCACCAATGCTCCAGGCAGACGAACTGAGAGCTTTCTTAGCTCCATTGCCACTACAGACTCTGGACCCGGGATTACAGAGGGAGCTGGGAGAGCCGGTGACAGCTCATGAGATATGAGAGGCTATTCGAGAGATGGCCTCCGGGAAGACGCCGGGACCAGATGGATTACCGGCAGAGTTTTACTCAGCATTGGCACAGACCTTAGCCGCCAAATTAGAGGTGCTATATGCGGAGGCGTGGCAAAATAATTTACTACCAGCAACCACCAAAGATGCGATAGTGATACCCCTCCCGAAAACAAAAACAATAGGAGCAAGAGTAACTGAGTTTAGACCCCTTTCAATGCTAAATAAAGATTTTAAATATTGAGTAAGGTCCTAGCGAGACGAATATTACCACACATGACATCGCTCATACATACAGATCAGAGTGGGTTCATACCATCAAGGGCTACGTCAGTAAATATCCGAAGACTCCTCTATATACTACACCATCCCGATAGACTCCACTACTCGGAGGCACTGATAATGTCGGTGGACCTGGAGAAGGCCTTCGATTCGGTAAGGTGGGATTCCCTCTGTGCCACGATGATCAAAATGGGGCTAGGAGAAAACTGGGTAAAATGGGTCAACATATTATACTCTCGCCCCACAGCGTGGGTTAAAACCGGGGAAGTGATCTCGGGATCCTACGACATCTTTAGGGGCACCAGGCAAGGATGCCCGCTATCCCCCCTATTGTTTGCCCTCGCTATCGAACCCCTAGCGGAGAGGTTTAGACAGATCGGAAAGACACATGGAATGCTACTGGGAGACCGAGAGCACATCGTCTCGCTCTACGCAGATGACATATTGTTATATCTGCGACAAGGAAGAAGGGGCGTGACAATGGCGGTGGAACTCCTGGATAAATACGCAGTAATAGAGGGTCTTAAATTGAACAAAACCAAAACATATGTTTTCCCAGTGATAGAGGGAGCCGAGTGCCCAGCTGACCTTCCCAAGGGCTTGAACTGGGCCCCCCCGTTCTTTCAAATATTTAGGAATCCAGGTATACCACTTTCACTTCTTCTGCAGTGTTATTCTGGTTGAGCTGATGAGTTTGCTCATCACAGAGTGAGGGTAACGCTATACTATTAACATAATGTTTAACCTGGGACTCGGAGGCTAGCAGATCCTCAGTATACAGCTCTTGGAAAAAAAGCTCAAAAGCTTGTTCTATCTTAGCATTCTCTACGCAAGCTACCCCGACTCTATGTCGAATATTTCTTTAATTGTATTTTTTGTTTGATTAATGCGAGATTTCCAAGCAAGAAGCCTCCCACACCCTTCTCCGTATTCATAATTGGCTAATTTACTAACCTCCCATTTTCCCCTTAGAATATCATCTAAGTAGTCTGCTAGGGCCTGCCTTTTTGTTGTTATTTCGTTGTCGATGCTGACCAGCTCCTGCTCTTCTAAATGTGGGATTCTCTCATTTAAAGCCCTGGAGATGTCATTTTCCAATGTCTTTATCTCAGATCTATTTTCCTTATATTTGTTTGCGGCAAGACTAATAACTCTACCTCTTATAAATGCCTTGTAGGCATCCCAAACTACATGCAGTGGAGCTGAGGAAACGTTAATTTCAAAGAAGGCCAAGGTGTCTCTCTTTAGCTGCGCTATAACCGATGAGTCGGATAGCTAGGATCTGTCAAAGGTCCATCTTCCATTAATGGGCCCACTGTCTGTTTGTAACTCTAGAAGAACAGCAGAGTGGTCTGATAGGTGCTCAGGTATATCTGTCACCTTTTTAACGCTATTAACCAGTCTAGGATCTAGCAGAAAGAAATCAATTCTGGAGGCGTGACCATGCTTTTTGTTATGAAAAGTAAGGTTTTGGGAGCCACTTTGTCCCACAGTTTTAGCTGTCCAAATATCTATCAGACCTAGGTCGTCCATCAATACCTTGATGGACCGTCTCATCTTTGGGGCAGCTATGCCCACCCCTTTAGTAGATTTATCAAGACTAGGGTTCAAGAGTATATTAAAATCGCTCTCCCATGACAAAAGGGGCTTTGATCACCAGCAAATGATGGTAAAGAGAGATCAAAGGAGTATCATCGTCAATGTTAGGCCCATAGTAGCCTACTAAGGCATACCATTCATTCTGAATTTAACATTGGCAATAATCCAACGCCCCTTAGCATCATCTTTAAAAGCCCCTAGCGTAGATTTAGAAGATGTTTTAATAAGTAAGGCCACACCCTTGGTAGGACACGATTGGTTTGTATGAACCGATGCTTCAATCCACTTCTGCTTAGACTGGATGGCCACCCACTCATCTTGTGTTAAATGCATCTCTTGTAAAATTATGTCACCTTCAGATTGACTTAAGTATTGGAAAATTCTCCTCCTTCTACTCACTACTCTGAGCCCGTAAGTAAGTAAGTCCGTTTTTATATAGCGCAGCTACTCACCCTTACGGGTCTCAAGGCGCTGGGGGCCGTAGTGGAAATTAAGTGAGCTATTGCCCAGAGTCACATGGTGCTGAGCTGAGCTACTCTGAGCCCGTTAACATTCCATGTTAAGATTTTGACAAGGGCATGTTCTCGGCAATCAGGCATTTAACTTATTGCTCTCCCTAAAGTTAGCCTGAGCTTGGCTGCAACACCCCTCCCTCAGACTTCTAACCTCAGATTTCCCAAACCAATGAATGAGGTATTTTTTTTTTCCCCAAATGCTCCCCACCCAGTGAATTAACAAACAAAACATCTCAACTTGTGATCCCACCCCACCCAGGGGTACCCTCTGATGGAGCAAGAACTCAGAATGAGACTTGCTCGTAAGCAATCCTCTCACAGTATTAATTAATTAAACTTTGTAATGTCTTTGCTAATAAATGCATACACGAACACAGTATCCAAGTGAAGCTTGCTTATGTGTTTAAAACTAATAAGTAATGCTTGTCTAATCCAAAATAGCCGCTAAAGCGCGGGAACTTCATTGCGCATGTGTCAACCACATCACGTGGTATGACGTCTTTCTTTGCTTGGAGGGAAAACTTTGCTTCTGCGCAGTGTGTGTTAAAATGGCTGCTTAATGTTCTCATGTGCTAAAGCTTGCGCATATGCTGCAATTAAAACTGTGGTATTCTAATGCTACTAATGCGGGATAGATTTATAATTAAATGGGAATAGAGTAGAAATAAGGGGTATACAGTGAAGATATTTATTTGTGATTTTAATGTTTTCTTCTTTGACTTTTCTATTAGTTCGTAAATTGGGGCCTGGGTTAACGGAAAGGCAGATTGAAGCCAATGAGAAGTGCGCATGCGCCTTGAAAAACAAGGCACAGCGATGAAGTCAACTTGGACGACATCCAAGGCCGCGACCTGTGGGCCAACTCCACTACATCCGCGATGTTCTTGCAAATGCAACATTTAATCTACAATTTGTATTAAACTTTGTCGTGAGACGGGTGGGAAATAAAGCAAATGTATTAATTGTGAGGGGCGGTATTTTAAAACAATAGGCTTAAAGAAATTGAACTAAATTGACATGGTGTGAGGATCAACCCCCTGTTCCCATCCAATCAGAAGTAGTGGGCCCATAAATTTGAAACATTAATGGGAGGTACCTGGGTGTAGAAGGGTATAATAGATATAGAATCAGTTAATTAACTAGCACAGGAGCATTAGGACGCACAAGCTCAGACACGAGAGATCGGGCTTTGGTGCTTGATGAGCTGATCGATTGCAGACTGAACCGTTGTCCAGAGAGGTCCTGAGGTGGGGGCGGCGGATTACATTAGAAGGAAGACACAGAAGAAATCGAGGAGGATCGAAGTGTCAGAGAGGGGAACGACGCAGGCGTCGTTGATAGAGAGGTCACCTATCCTGTCCTGAACCTGGTCCGGAGGTCTTTGGTCTTCATCTTTCTTGGGACCTATCTTTCCAACTCCTTGGCCAAGGGGTTTGGTTCTCACATCTTTAGGGAAATATAAATGCAACCTTTAGCTGTGCTGCTGTCTCTATCTTCTTCTTTCTGAGGGACCGTCATTGATCGATAATTGATTATTAGTATGCTTCATCCTTGATATACGATTAAGTATTATGTGGTCTTGTAATTTACTCTGCTAAAACTTTAGATAAACATTTTAAAACTTCCTGACTCAGTGATTATTTTATAATTTATGAATTGTATTGAATGTCACTCATTTTAAACTTCCCAATTATCAAAGGGTCCATTGGTAAGTCATTACTCTTCAATCAGAAAGGTAATTGGTAGCAGGGATATTGATAAAGAGTACAACTGACCCACCAGCGGAAATTGCTAGCGTAGTATGAATGAATGGGCCCAGGTGAGTATTCGGTGTATGAATGCTTGTTGCAAGTAACCCGCTGGATCAGTTTTCTGGTAGCAGAGGATGGTTACACTTTGTTAATTGGGTAATGAGAATTTATTTTTCATAAACTAACATCCGTTGTTTAAAAGTTTTGTTTTATGTTGTCTAGAATCCCCGGGGAAAATTGAATAGCGGATGGTAAGTGGAAGCCATACTGCAGTGAGGTTATCTGTCAGGCAGAAATAGTACTGAAAAGTTAAGCAGGGCTATCAGTACTTGTTAGGCACTCTATGCTTGTAAGTGATAGCAAAGGAATACGCTGGTAAAAATTTGATGTTATATCACCTACAAAGGGTAACATTGAAGAAGTAGCGGGTATTTCTGAAGCTTACGTGAAGAGTAAACGGAAGGGTTTTACTCGTAGTGTATGTTTAGTAAACGGAAAGGTTTTACTAAGGGGCCGATTCCGATTTCGGCCGGAAGGGCACCGAACGATGGTCGGAGCCCTTCCGACCGATTCGGAACGTGCCGCTCGGATTCCTTTCCGACCGAGCCATTCCGATGGGCTCGGTCGGAAAAGAATCTGACTCGGATTTCCGGATGGCTCACGACGGGTTCGGAGAGCCCTTCAGCCATCCGGAAATCCCTCTGTACTCCCCTGGCTGCCTCTTTGCGACCGAGGGAGTACGATGGCAGTTTTTCACTGCCTTTTCATGCCGGTCTTTCCGGCACGAAAAGGCAGTTGGTCACTGTCTTTGGGGGCCCCCAGTGGGACCCCCATGGGTGCAAGGTCGCCGAATGGCGGCCTGGAGGCACCTATGGTGCCCCTCTGTTGAACCCTGCACCCGGTGGCAGGCACCTTGGGGTGCCGGCCACAGGGTGCAGGGTTGAACTGCACCCCTGCTTTCTCCAATGCCAGCATGCATTCCGGCCGGAATGCATGCTCCCATTGTGGGAGATACGAGTGCGACCGAACAGGGTTCGGTCGCATCGTACTGCCTGGGCCGTAACCGACGACAGCAGGTCGTCGGTTACGGCTCCGGACCGATGTCGGACGGACCTGAGTCCGTCCGACATCGGAATCGGCCCCTAAGTGTGAGAGAAACTATCTTTTTCCAATTTAGAGAAACTGGCACGATAGCGAATGTTTTATGTTGTTACTGAATTTAAATAAAAAGCGTAGAGAAAATAAAGTTTTGCGTACGATTTTGTAAAGGGAGGGTCAGCTGCAGGAGAGGAAGCTGACGTCACAAAACGCCACGCTGGGATTGGTTGAAACAGTGGGCGTGGAACGACTCTTGTAAAGGAGGGGTTGGTAGTCAGGAGTAATATTGACGTCACAGGTGTTGCGCTGGGATTGGTTGAAACAGCGAGGGACAGAGAAGCGCAGATTGTAAAGGAGGGGTCGTCAGACAGACGTCACTGAAAAGCAGCGCTAGGATTGGTTCAGAGACAAATGTTAGCTGGAATTTAATTGGTTGTCAGCATAGAAGTCGAAATCTTAGTGGATAGTGGAGATTATATGTGGAAACGTGATCCGACTTTAACAGGAACCCGTCCAGATAGGAGATTCCTAGGTTTTGCAGAATATAATTCAATACATAGATATTTACCTAAAATGTATGGAGAAAAGAGAAAAATGTCATTTCTACAAAAGGTTAAAAATTATTTTAAGAAGGATAAACCCATTAAAACTAGAGAAGGAATTATCATTCCACCAGCAAAAACGCCCGCTTCATTCATGATGATGAAAAGAGGTTATCATACTTGCGTATGGTTAGAAAATTGGATAGAATATACCAAAAATGACGGAATATTAGCATTCCCAGAGAATGGTACTTTCAATGGGAGAATTCTACAAAATTTAAGAATGAGGATGAATGATTTAGAACCCAGACCAAGATTAACGCAATACGAAGCCCTAGAAGAGTGGGAAACAGAGGCATTTGAACGTGATCGACCAAGAAGCAATAGGGGTTATCCAGTATTCATGACAGAAGAATCGTTAGGGAGCAAATGCACAGAAAAGACAAAACACTTGACAGGGTTTGGAGATTCTGAAGATGAATTTATGGAGGAAATATTAAAGAACCCGCCACCATATCAGGAAGGGACAAGTGGATGTACCCCAAGTGCACCAATTTTAAGAACACCATTGGTACCGCAAGTATTGCATAATCCACCAGCTAATAGGGTACTTCAGGATAAGGAAAAAGAAGCTATAGACAGAAACAGAGCAGAATTGATACAGAAAATAACACAGCTGAATGTACATCCTGATTATCTGACCATACCTGTAACAATTGGTCCAGTGGTTTCCTTATATGGTGACAAGATAAATTACCCGAAACCTCTAGTCATGCCTACACCTGTAGAGATTCCCTAACCTGAAACTGTAATAATTGATGACTAGATCAGTGATTGTGAATCTATGATATCCCTAATGGATTTACCTATTCGAGGATCTGTAAATAGCACTCCTAGAAGAATAACACCTGGATGCTCCAAAGATGTAAATATAGTAACTTCATCCGGAACTAAAAGTGCCACTGTAGTAACGCCAGAAGACTTAGAAAGGTGGGCGCAGGGATCAGACAGACAGAGTTCACCCCCAAAGATCATGGACATCTACAAATTAAAAGTCGAGTTAGAAGAAATGATAGCAGGAAATGTAGGAGTAGATCATCTGAATACCTACAATGAAGAAGAACTATTGTTCGTATGCAGGAGCATAACTAGAAATGTAAAGATATTTCATGAGAAATTATCAGATTTGGCCTTACAAATGGGGATTGAAATAGGGAAGTCAAAAGTGTTACAGAAGCCCTATAGAGCAGACTTTTCTGACAAGGATCTAGAAAACATGAATACCTCTGGTCGAAAACTATAAGTGAAAGAATTAATGTCAGTATTACAAAAATGGGGAGATCTAGATAAATGGAAAGCTAGATGGACGAAGAAAAAGGAAGAGGCACGGTACAGTAGATCGACTTCTGAATATTTATTGAAGGAAACAGGGAAAGTAGATCAGATGTACCCAATGCGGGAAGTACCTGGAGGAGGTTACGTTCATGTCCCATGGAGTAGACAAGATATTTTGTCATTTACGAATGATTTTCCAAAATTGAGAGAAAAGCCAATTGAATGGTATAAGCAGGTTGAGAGGTTTGTGAAAGTATCAAAGGTATTGTTAAAGGACTTGGATGGTCTGTTTGACATAGTGGTACCTGCCGATTTGTGGACGGATTGTAAAATTACAGTTGACTGGCCGAGTGAAGAGTATCCTAGAGATGCAAAGACAGGTGCCCCATCGAGTGATGTAATGAAAAAGTATCACCAGGTAATAACTTACCTAAAAGGGAAAATACCACCAAAAGAAACAGATTGGGTGAAAATAGACAGGACTACCCAAGAAGCCAGTGAATCGGTACATGCCTATTATGAACGTCTATTACAGGTATTCAAACAGTATAGTGGATTTGAGGACATTGGAGATAAAAATATGAGTCAGTTTGTCTACCGATTTGTTTATGGTTTAAAACCAGAGATTTGTCAGATGATTAAGCAGCACATGTTGTACTGGCAAGGGAAGCCCATAGATGAGATTTTGAAATATGCAAAATATTGTGGAGACGACATTGAGGATAGACACAAGAAACTGCAAGAAAAGGTAATGTGGGCTCAGGTGAAAATGGCTGAGCGACAGGGAATTAATTTGGATAATCCAACTGATAATCAGGGAAAAGATTCTGGAACGAGTGGTGACACACGAAATGGTGGAAAAGTAAGAGGACGAATGAGTAGAGAAGAGGCTAAAAAGAAATTTCCTTGTCATGGATGCAGAAAGTTGGGACATTGGAAGAACGAATGTAAAAAGATTCAAACTAATAATGGCCCAAATCATAATTTAAATCCACAGACGCAGAATGACTCACAGCAGGGTGTAAATCCACAGAGTCAGTTGCCACCTGCCCCTATTCAGGGTAATGTAAGCAGAGCAAAGCACGGTTCAGACGTCGGATATCAAGGAGGAAGTGGTAAGAATGACTATGTAACTTCACAGTTTCTTTTACAGGACGAATTTGACCCATATAATCATCAATGACGGTGCCTAAGAGAGGGGGAGAAGGAGTGCGTACTTGGTGCATCCTTACCGGTAGATCAGTCAGGTCCATATGTTGAAGGGAAAGTAAGAGGTAATGATATAACTTTTCTTTTGGACACTGGTGCTACCCGTTCTACTGTGAGAACAGCAGACATCCCAGACCTTCCTCTCTCTGGAGAAGCTATCCAAGTTGTAGGTGTAGCTAATCAAAAGATCAGAACACCCCTTACTGAGCCAATGGAAGTAAAAATTGGAAACTTCCGAGAAATGCATCAATTTGTAGTGTGTGATTCTAGTCCAGTAAACCTATTGGGTAGAGACTTAGGGGTCGATTCCGATTCGGGCCGGAAATTTCCCCGACCGAGCCGGACCCGGAGAGATTTCCGACCGAATCGGACCCGTGCAGTCCGACCGAACGAGTCCGATGCGTCCGTATGTTATCGGACACGAGTCGGTCGGACTCCCATTGAACTCAATGGGAGCCGGTCGTACAACGCGTACGCGGGCTCCCATTGCCTCAATGGGTGCGAGGCGGACAAGGGCGCCTCTACAGCGAGTACGCCGCGAAGCGCTCGCGGCGTACACGCACAGGTAGGGGGGACCCTTGGGTCCCCCCTGTGTGCGCCTCGCACGGGTACGCGCGACAGGGGGTCCGACACGGACCCCCAAAGTACGGCTCCGACAGCGAGTTCGAGTCGGACGGCGCGAGTCGGTCGGAGCGGTCGAGGTGCGCATCGTACTTACCCGGCCGGAAAACGTCTCCATTGCGCGGTGCGACCGGGTCCGACCGAGTCGGTCGGAGCGGTACGGTCCGGGTACGAGTCGGTCGGAGCGGTCGGGTCGCCCGGACGAGTCGGTCGGCGACCTCGCATCGTACTCGCTCGGCCGGACCCGCGTACGGTTCGGTCGGGAAACAGGCTTTCGCATGGCTTTTTTCCCGACCGAATGGTATTGGGTGCGCCTCCGACCGAGATCGGAATCGGCCCCTTACTGTACAAAATGAATTGCACTATTTTCTGCACACCGGATGGTGTTGCAATACAGACCCCGGACGAAGATCATGTTTATAAGTTCATGATAGCCAAACAAGGTACAGAAATAGATGAGATGTTCTCTTTGATAACAAAAAACGAATTACCAGAAGAACTAAGAACTACAGTGAATTCCAAGGTATGGGATTTCACAGGAAAAGAAGTAGGACTTATGGCTAAAATAGATCCAGTAAAAAATAACTGTAAAGGAAGGTGCAATTTTCCCAAATACTAGACAGTACAAAATGAGTGCAGAAGTAAAAGCAGGAGTTGTTGAGGAAATTAACAGAATGGTAAAACAAGGCATATTAAAAGAAGTTATTAGTAGCCCTTGTAATTCACCAATCATGGGTTTGAAAAGCCTAGTAGAAAGTATAGGATTGTCCAGGATTTGCGAAAAATTTATAAAATTGTGGTACCTTGTTGTCCTATAGTGCCAAATCCTGCAGTAATTCTATACCAGATACCATGGAGTGCAGAATGGTTTACCATGATTGATCTATGGCAAGCATTCTTTTCAATACCATTGCACCCAGATAGCCAATATCTCTTTTCGTTTTAATTTGAAAATCATGTCTATGTATGGAATCGTGTTCCTCAAGGATACACAGAAAGTCCCTCCATTTTTAATCAAATACTGAAAGGGTGTCTGGAGAAATTAGTGCTACCCAGGAGTTTAGTCCTGGTGCAGTATATTGATGATTTACTGGTAGCGTCCAACACTCATGATGATTGTGTTGAAGATTCAATTGCGTTACTCAACCATTTGGCTGAGGAAGGACACAAAGTGTCACCTGAAAAGCTGCAGTTTTGTACAACGGCAGTTAAATACTTGGGACACCAAATTGAAAGAGGAACAAGAAGAATAACATCTGACAGAATAAAAATAATCAAGAAAATGAAAATGCCAGAAACACAAAGAGAAGTGAGAATGTTTCTTGGAATAGTAGGATACTGTCGACAATGGATTATAGGGTTTTCACTACTAGCAAAGCCTTTAATTCAGCTAACCAAAAAGAAAGCCAAAGATCCAGTTGAATGGGATGATGAAAGTGCTGGTGCATTTGTAAAATTAAGAAATGCATTGTGTGAGGCACCTGCCTTGGGCATGCCTGACTATACAAAAGAATTCGCACTATTTTGCTATGAAAGAGAAAATTGTGCACTTTCAGTGTTAACTCAAAGACATGGAATAGACAGGCGTCCTATAGCATATTTTTCTGCTACATTGGACCCAGTGGCGGCAGCATTGCCAGGCTGTTTGAAAGCAGTTGCTGCTACCTGTATGAGCATTGAACAAAGTGAGTCAATAGTAATGGGATATCCTGTAACAGTGTTTGTCCCACATGCAGTTGTAATCTTGTTGACAAGAACTAGAACTCAGCATCTCACACCTAGTCGGATGACATGGTATGAACGAATTATTCTTGGAGCTGAAAATGTGACCATAGTTAGGTGCACTGTTGTGAATCCTGCTACGTTATTGCCAGATCCAATTTTTGAAGAAGTTAAGGACGATCCAGAACATGATTGTCTAAAAGTCACAGAATTGTGTACAAAACCGAGACCTGACATACAGGAGACGCCCTTAAAAGATCCAGATAGGGAGCTGTTTGTGGACGGCTCATGCCTAAGGCCTGAGGATGGTAAATTGAGCGCAGCCTATGCTGTGTGTGAACTAACTGGAATAGTCGAAGCATCCTATTTACCAGGAGTCAAGTCTGCACAAGTAGCTGAATTAATTGCTCTGATCAAAGCTTCCAAAATTGGGAAAAATTTACGAGTAACCATATTTACGGACAGTCAATATGGGTACGGGGTTGTGCATGACTTTGGACAACTGTGGATGCAGAGGGATTTCATGACTTCTTCAGGATCCCCAATCAAAAATGGACAATTTGTAAAAGAATTATTGGAAGCAATACAATCACCAAAAGAATTGGCATTGGTGAAATGTGCTGCACACCAGTCAGGAGATGACTGAGTGGTAGTCGGTAACAGATACGCAGATCTGGTGGCTCAACACTGTGCCAAAAACAGGTTGTCAGTAAATAAAAAGGTTGAAAGAATGGGAATCAGCTGCCAACTTATGCTATGTGCACCACCTGAAACATAGAATGATGTGAAAAGACTGCAAGACGATGCTGAGGAGAGTGAAAGAGATGTTTGGATTAAAATAGGATGTACCCGAAGAACAGATGATGATGTATGGGTATACACAGATGGCAGACCAGTCATGCCCGACTGTCTGATTTCACAAATGGCCAGAATGTATCATGGAGACACACATGTAGGGAGAGATGCCATGATTAGACTCTTCAGACAAAGTTGGTACAATCCAAAGTTTAGGGCTGCAGCAGAGAGTCTTTGACAAAGGTGTTTAACTTGCCAAATGAATAATCCGGGAAGAAGAACAGTAATTGGTTTGGGAAAAATTGGAAAAGCTAAAGGTCCCTTTGTGAGATTGCAGCTAGATTTCATACAGTTACCACCATGTAAAGGACTGAAATATGTACTTGTCATAGTGTGTCTGTTTTCAAGGTGGGTGGAGGCTTACCCTACCAGAAGGAATGACAGCATTACAGTTGCAAAACTGTTGTTACGAGAACTCATTCCTAGATTCGGTTTCCCAGTAACTTTGGAATCAGATAGAGGAAGTCACTTTAATAACGATGTAATTCGAATAATCTGTGAAGCATTCCAAATTGAACAGAAATTGCACTGTGCGTACCGCCCAGAGGCTTCTGGAGTGGTTGAACAAATGAATGGCACAATAAAATCAAGACTGTCAAAGATGTGTGCATCAACATCGTTAGCTTGGCCAGATGCATTGCCTCTTGTTTTAATGGGACTCAGAAGCATTCCTGATAGAAATACAGGATTGAGTCCGCATGAAATA
This sequence comes from Calotriton arnoldi, assembly GCA_963921515.1. Lineage (NCBI taxonomy): Eukaryota > Metazoa > Chordata > Amphibia > Caudata > Salamandridae > Calotriton > Calotriton arnoldi. The sequence continues at coordinate 382,337 of CAWUFW010014498.1, read as the reverse complement.
ATCATGGGAAGAGCAATGAGACAAGCACATATACCTACAAATAAACTGCTGAACATAACTGATGATATGGTTCTAGATTATTGCAAAGGATTGGCTGACCTAGTGCGTTCTGTCTCTCACCAGGTTGGAGAAGACGCAGTTTCCAGGCAGCCTGAACAAGAGCATGATCTGAACCCCGGAGACTGGGTGGTTGTGAAGCATCACACCAGAGAAACGTGTTTATCACCCAGGTGGGGCGAACCTTGTCAGGTTATACTAGTTACGAACACAGCAGTGAAATGTGCAGGATTGCCTAATTGGATTCATGTAAGCCACACCAAAAGGGTGCCAGATCCTGAAGGACAAGATCCTCAGACAGCATCAATAACTGAGGAAGCTGAAGGTTGGCCAGCTGAAGAATCCTAGGTGAGAGATTCAAGAGAAGCTGAAGAAGAACAACCGAGCACAAGTCAGGACTGGATACTAGTGGTTGATATACCAGAAGTTTACAATAGAACAAGAAGCTGAGCAAAATTAGAGGAAATTAGAGAGGACCAGATAGGTGAAGAAGAAGAAGCTCAGGATGAGGAAAATGAAACGATAAGAGAACCTGAGCAGGACCAAATAGGGAGAGGAAATTGGGCTCAAATCGACAACGAAACAACAAAATTTGAGCAGGGACAGATAGGTTTAGAAGAACGCGGTCAGGCTGCAGAAGTACAAAGTGCAATAAGCCCTGATCAGAACCAGTTAGAACTAGGAAAATACGTCAGGGAGAAGAAAATCACGAAAACCTCAAGCCTGAAGACGTAAATCCTGAACAGAGTCAGTTACTAGAAACTCACATTGAAGCAACTGAAGAAAAATCAATAAGACCTGATCAAGAACAAATAGTAAAAGAGACTGAAAACGAAGAAAAACAAACTGTGCCACAGCTTGAAAATAAAAGAACTTTTGGAGAAGAATTAAGAAGTGAAGAGACAGTGCAAACAAAGAAAGCCAGAAAAGGTGATCATTGGCCTAGTGTCATTAAAAGAGTAAAATACCATATAGAAACCAGGAGTGAAGATCCGGAAGAAGTAAATGAAGTAACAAGCCTAACTGGACAAACAAGTGGAACTGAAAAACGAAAAAGCAAAAGACTGAAACTTGTGAACAATAAGTTTAAAGGTCCTGATTGGACTTATATAATCCTTGAAGACTATGAGAGTTCAGAGTCAAGTGAAAGTGGTGACGAAAGAACAAGTGCAGAACTGACCTATGAGAAAGAAATAAAGCCACTCTGATAACGTTAAAGTCTTGAAAGAAAAAGATAAGAAGAGAAATCTTCCTTGTCAAAATGCCTGACGACAGAGTTTCTGGGAGACCGAAACGGAAATGTTGTAAAAGATGCTGTGCCATATGCATATGTAGTCTGGTAATGGTGCTTGTAGTATGGTTAGTTGTGATTGTAGCAATTCCTTACGTTATGATAATGGATAAAAAGATTAACAACGAAACGAAGGGAAGGATGGATAATTTGAAAAGTGATAGAGTAAAATTAGAAGCAGAAGATGAACCAGAGTTTCATCATGTGGTAACTGATAACGACACTAGTTTAAATGTTTTCACAAAATTAGTGTTTCAATATGTAGATACCATGGAAGTTAGTGATTGTTATTTTTGTATGAAGTTACCCGAATCCGTAGCAGAAGGGTTAACATACCATCATTTGCCATTAACTTATGGCATATCATGTAGTGTATTAACTAGTTTATTTTATAAAACAGGGAGACTTCAGTATTATTATTCAGATATAGATGTGATATTTTCTGAGGTTCCGATTCGAAAGAATATGAACCCAGTGCTTAGTAGTCAAGATGCACAATTTATGGGAGAATTTTTCCTAACAATGAAGTCGATAGATATAACACATGCACATAGAAGCAATTTAACATGTTTGTTACATGAAGAAGAAAAGATATTTTTGAATTTAGTAGAAGATAGAAGACAAAATTTCCAAAAGAAAGCATCTGAGCATAAGGCTCATCTTCCACCTTGGGCTGAGAAAGAGGGTATTTACACACCTGGAAAGGCTCAAGCTGCTATGGCTCTGGATTTCGTAAAGACAGGGAAAATTTGTCTGCATAGGTCAAAGACTGATTATAACAATATTTTCATCGGTACCAGTGAATGTGAACATAATTTCTTAATTCTAGGAGGTTGGGGACTAAAAGGAGGAACAGATTCAGTTTTTCCTGGAATCTATTATGTGTGCGGGAATAAGGCTTACTTTAGGCTTCCTACACGGTGGTATGGAAGTTGTTATTTTGGAATAGTATTTCCAAAAATATACCACGTAAAAAGAAACACTGGGAGCAATGAAAATAATAGTGAATTAACACGTAGTAAAAGATCTAGTTTTTCTGAAATTGTAGGTGACATATTTGGTGCATTGATACCTTCAGTGGGAATAATTCTGAACTCAAGGAAAATATGTAAATGATCTACAGTGGTTGATCGTTTATCAACGGATACTGCTGGAGGGTTTCTAATGATTAATGCGGAGATGGTTGCGATTAGATCTATGGTAATGTAAAATCGACTTGCTCTTGATATAATATTAGCAAAAGAGGGCGGAGTCTGTAAATTATTGAAAACAAAACATTGTTGCACGTACATACCTGACAAAAGTGCAGAAATCGGAACGTATATAAAGAATATAACGAAACTTGAGAATGAACTAAACCCACTGGAAGTTGATAGTGCATGGGAAAGATTGACAAATAGCATTACGTCAATTGGTACCTGGTTTGCTAATGTAGGAAAAGGACTTATAGGTCAAATATTAGTACCATTAGTAGGGATAGCAATAATAGTATTGTCAATAATGATATGGTGCAAATGTTGTAGAAAGAATGAGACGTATAGAGTGACAGGAAAAGGGAAGAAACGAAAGTTTGATGAAATTGAACTAGAAGATCTGAAAAGTGAATTATACAAGAAACTGAAAGGAGACGATAAAAATAGAAAGTGTAAAAGAGAAATTGAGACAGAAATATGCTAAAAGTTGGCATCTGGTTGTGGGTAATTTTGATGGCTCAGAAACGCCATCAGAGAGGGGATTGATGGAGCAAGAACTCAGAATGAGACTTGCTCATAAGCAATCCTCTCACAGTATTAATTAATTAAACTTTGTAATGTCTTTACTAATAAATGCATACACGAACACAGTATCCAAGTGAAGCTTGCTTATGTGTTTAAAACTAATAAGTAATGCTTGTCTAATCCAAAATGGCCGCTAAAGCGCTGGAACTTCATTGCGCATGTGTCAACCACATCACGTGGTATAACATCTTTCTTTGCTTGGAGGGAAAACTTTGCTTCTGCGCAGTGTGTGTTAAAATGGCTGCTTAATGTTCTCATGTGCTAAAGCTTGCGCATATGCTGCAATTAAAACTGTGGTATTCTAATGCTACTAATGCGGGATAGATTTATAATTAAGTGGGAATAGAGTAGAAATAAGGGGTATACAGTGAAGATATTTATTTGTGATTTTAATGTTTTCTTGTTTGACTTTTCTATTAGTTCGTAAATTGGGGCCTGGGTTAACGGAAAGGCAGATTGAAGCCAATGAGAAGTGCGCATGCGCACTGAAAAACAAGGCACAGCGATGAAGTCAACTTGGACGACATCTAAGGCCGCGCGACCTGTGGGCCAACTCCACTACATCCACGATGTTCTTGTAAATGCAACATTTAATCTACAATTTGTATTAAACTTTGTCGTGAGACGGGTGGGAAATAAAGCAAATGTATTAATTGTGAGGGGCGGTATTTTAAAACAATAGGCTTAAAGAAATTGAACTAAATTGACATGGTGTGAGGATCAACCCCTGTCCCCGTCCAATCAGAAGTAGTGGGCCCATAAATTTGAAACATTAATGGGAGGTACCTGGGTGTAGAAGGGTATAATAGATATAGAATTAGTTAATTAACTAGCACAGGAGCATTAGGACGCACAAGCTCAGACACGAGAGATCGGGCTTTGGTGCTCGACGAGCTGATCGATTGCAGACTGAACCGTTGTCCAGAGAGGTCCTGAGGTGGGGGCGACGGATTCCATTAGAAGGAAGACACGGAAGAACTCGAGGAGGAGCGAAGTGTCAGAGAGGGGAACGACGCAGGCGTCGTTGATAGAGAGGTCACCTATCCTGTCCTGAACCTGGTCCGGAGGTCTTTGGTCTTCATCTTTCTTGGGACCTATCTTTCCAACTCCTTGGCCAAGGGGTTTGGTTCTCACATCTTTAGGTAAATATAAATGCAACCTTTAGCTGTGCTGCTGTCTCTATCTTCTTCTTTCTGAGGGACCGTCATTGATCGATAATTGATTATTAGTATGCTTCATCCTTGATATACGATTAAGTATTATGTGGTCTTGTAATTTACTCTGCTAAAACTTTAGATAAACATTTTAAAACTTCCTGACTCAGTGATTATTTTATAATTTATGAATTGTATTGAATGTCACTCATTTAAAACTTCCCAATTATCAAAGGGTCCATTGGTAAGTCATTACTCTTCAATCAGAAAGGTAATTGGTAGCAGGGATATTGATAAAGAGTACAACTGACCCACCAGCGGAAATTGCTAGCGTAGTATGAATGAATGGGCCCAGGTGAGTATTCGGTGTATGAATGCTTGTTGCTAGTAACCCGCTGGATCACCTCCCAAAAAAAAGCTGGGTATGCTGGATTTGTTACCCTTGGAGCTCATAACTTCCTCCGGCCTATAAATATTAGATATATCAAGCCTGGGCCCTTATCTGATCGATAAAACTTCCTACCTCTTTAGGGTCTCGAAAATTATACATTTTGTTCTTCCACATGATTTTCAGCAGCGCTGGAAACTTAATTGAACTGTGGCGACTATAGACCTTAAGTCCGGGATAAAGTTCCCCAACTCCCACTGTCTGTCCTGTGTTATCCTGGAGATATCAGACCGAAATCGAAACGTCAACTCCCCTTTAGTGAAGCTGCCAGCTTTTAAGGCCTCAGATAAAACTCGTTCCTTTAGAGTGTAGGTTTTGAAGTTTATCAGGATTCTCCTTGGGATTTTCCTATTTGGGTTTTTTGAAAAGGGGTCTCTATGAACCCTTTGTATATCAGCCTCCAACTCCCGAAAATCAATGGAAGGGATAAAATAGTTCAGTAAACTTAGGATAAAGCTCTTGATATTATCCCCCTCCAGCCCTTCAGGAATGTTGAGTATCTTAATATTATTTCACCTAGCATTGTTTTCCAAGGATTCTAACTTAGCCGGCCTTTCTCGCCATTTTTTAGTGCTTGGATTTCACTTTGATTAGACTTCCCTTTTAAGGGCCTCTACCAAGGCTTCCATCGCGCAAATTCTCCATGTGATAGCTGACATTTTAGTTTCCAGAGTTTCACAGGAGTCTTGAATTTTTGATTGATTTTTTTGGGAGATTCTAATTTCTGCAGATAAGGCCTCTAACATATCCACCAATCCCAGCTGCTTCTGGCTGCCTTCACTAGTGCTAGGGAGATCAGTGGCAGCTAAAGAGTCACATACCTGGTTCTTCTCAGCAGGGGGGTAATGGAGTACACGGTCACCTAAGGCCTGAAACCTGTTAGAGATAGCAATACTTAGGTGAAGTACTTCTGTATCTTGACTATTAGTCTCCATGTTTGCTGCCGACTTCCTCTTATCTTTGGGCAGATCACCAATTTCAGAGGCAGAATCCACGAGGCTGACTGATCCTGTAGGCAAAATCTTAGCCAGTATTTTAAAGAACGTTCTAAGTGAGGGGGTTATTTTAACTTGGGCGGCTTGCTTCATCTGCCACGTTAAGGATGGAAGAATGCTTGTTGCGGGAGGAGCAGGCAGGTTTAAGGTGGCGTTGTTTCCTATTTTCTTGCCCCTCTGTTTAGGAGGGATTGTTCCACAAAAGGGGGTTAGTGGGCATTTAAGAGCATCTGCTGACCCAAATGTTTTATTCCTTAATGCGTATCAATTAGGTGCCTTTACCCCCTTTCCATAAATTTGGCCTTCAACTTGAACAAACGAGTCAACTGGGTCAAACAATTCAGACCCCCCCTCTTACTTGGTCAGCCTGCACAGAGCTTTCTTTAGGGACCTTTTCTCCTCTCCGTGGTGTTTCTGTGGATCTACAGGCAGCACCCGGTTCCTTACCGCCAAGACGTCTAGCCCGTCTAGGGCTCATGGACGAAAGTAGGCCTTGAGGAGCTGCTGAAACTGATGCTGATACTCTGCTCGTAACAAGAGAAAAACGTCTGCCGGGAGCATTCTCAGTTGCAGGCTCTCTATGGTCACAAACAGAGTGGGGCACCTAGCAGGGACTGACCATGCATGGAGTGCCCCGGTAAGAAATCCTTGAGGTGACACACCTTTCCTGGCGAAGGCCGAATATCGTGTGTAGCAGCCGCCCCCCCCGCCAGGAGATACGGAGCGGGATGGCACCTGCCAGCCAGCACTACTCCCCTTTCATGCTGCACTGCCGGAAAAAGAGCAAACACCCGATCAAGTGCGGGCCCCGGGGGGCGGGACTAGTCCAGCAACAGGGGGATCGGGGTACAGCACAGCAGACAGGACGGAGGTAAGAAAGCGGCGAGGCTTGGGCAGTGAAGCTTGCGCGGCAGGAGGGAAGCTGAGGAGCTCGCGGCTGAATTAACCAGCCACCATGTTCCCCCGCGTTCTCTTATAACTATTTTAAACGCTTCCCAGACCACCAATGGGGACTTGACTGAGCCCTCGTTTATTGTGAAGTAATCAACGATGGCGTTCCGAATTTCAGTGCGGAACACTTGGTCCCTTAGAGCTCCGGCTGGTAACCGCCAAGTAAATGCACGCGGGGTAGCTAATGGCATTAATAGTTCCAGCAATACAGGGGCGTGGTCTAAGAGTGTACGGGGGAGCAGCATTGTCCCGACAGTCCACTTTAAGACCTCTCAGGTGGTCAGCCAATAATCAATACATGACCAGGGTCCATGTGCTGATGTAATGCATGTGCCTTCCCTACAAGCTCCATTCAAGGACCGCCAAGTATCAATCAGACCCTGATCTTGCATTAGGGTGTGTAGTTGTGTTGCTGCGTTAGGGTGGGGTCTGCGGGAGGTACTTGATCTATCTAAATTTGGATCTAGAATAACATTGATCCCACTCCCCCATATTATAGCACCTAGTCCTAAGTTAACAGTATGTCGCCATACATCTACAAAAAATTCCAGACAATCAGTGTTTGGTCTATATATACAAGCGAGTTTGATTGGGTGTTGGTGAAGGATGCCAGCCAGAAGGACATAACACCCTTCTGTATCAATTTTAACTTGTGTAAGTTTCCATGGTACACCTCTGTGGATAATATTGCTGTCCCACGAGTATAATTAGAGTAATAGGATGCATGTATTTCTGTGCCCCAGCGTGCACGGAGACGAGATGTGGTGGAGGGGGTAAGATGAAGCTCCTGCAGGAAACATATATAGATCTGATGTCTGGTGAGATAGGTGTGTACGAGCCGGGCCTTCCTCAAATCGTTCAGCCCTCTTTTATTCCAAGTCAGACATTTAATTCCCGGGGGCATAGTTCAATTAAGTGGTAGCATTGTATCTGAGACCGGTTTTGGGTGTAGTTAAATGTACATTGTGCTAGGAAAAGGCCATGGTGGTCAAGTGCCCCAATAAGGAGAGTGGTGTATGCAGTGTGAGCCTTGCGCGCCAATCAGACAAGGGAATGGGGGGGGGAAGAGACCAAAATAGAGACCTGCCACGCAGTATATATGCACTCAAACAAGGAAAACAAGTGACAACCATGTAGCATAAACCCACCCCCACCCACTCCAACCCCCAAACTTGGATGAGAGGCCCAAACCCACCCGTCAAACGCCCTGTGACCCAAAAACAATACATCTTGTAGGGCGAAGAAGAGCCAGGCAAACACCCCAGCCAAGCTTAGGCTGTGTGGGTGAATCAGCGGATATCGGCCGTGTCAATGTCCATCGGGCTAGGTATTTCAATGTGTCAGCACACACGGTGGTGTACCATGTACTCATTTCGCCATCCAGCCGTGTCCGACCCTCTACCTCGCCATGGGACCGACGGTAGCACAGCAATGATCCCAAGAGGTAGTAGTGCTAGTCATTGTCATCCAGTCGGGTCCCCTCCTCACGGTGTGGGGACCCCCTGGTGCTCTTGGTGCGATGCTTTTAGGAAACTTGAGGGATGCCTTAGCATTGGTGAAGTGGTGTGCCTTCCCATCATGGGAGACTCGCAGTTTGGCAGGGTAGAGGAGGGCATGTTTGATCTCCGCCTTTTGGAGGATTTTTTGGGCAGTCAAGAATTCCTTACGAGCAGCCTGGACCACAATAGTGGATTCAGGGTAGAAGGAAATCACATTGCCGTGATATTGTATTTCACCACGTTCCCTGGAGAGGTGCAGGACAACGTCCCTGTCCTTATAGTTGAAAAGGCGCACGATGATAGGGCGAGCCGGCGTGCCTGGAGGCGGCCGCGGCGCCAGAGACCTGTGTGCCCGTTCCACAACAAACACCGGGGAAAGGGCCTCTCCGAATAGGTCTTCAGCATTGTTGTGACATAGTCCTCCATGTTGTCAATGGCTGTAGATTCTGGCACACCTATAATACTAAGATTATTGCGCCTCGATCGGGCTTCCAAATCCTCATTCTTAGCTTTTATAACAGCTAGGACTTTATCCATCCTAAACAATTGTTCACTTGTCATGGCCTAGGTATCATCTATGTCTGAAACTCTGGCTTCGAGGTGGTCCAGGCAGTCCTCGTGTTTGTCTATTCGCTCATTCATCTTGTCGAGGCGGTTTGCCATAAGGTCAAGCTTGGCGTCAATTGCCCTGAGAATGGTCTTAACATCGACAAGGATTTCTTTGAGATCTTCGTCACGACTGGCCTCTTCCGTGGAGGGGTCCGATGTTGACCCCCATGGTTGCTCCATTTCCACAAGGTGCAGAGTACTCTTGCTTTCAGATGGGAGTGTGGACTGGCGTGTGTTATGTTTGCCCATCTTGGGTCATCGGGTCACTAGTGTATCTAGTAGTCAACAACAAAGACCACAGACCACAATATAAAGTGATTTAAATTCGGTGTTCTTGTGAGTTCTGATGTGTACAGATATGGACCGCTGTGCCTCCCCCTTTTATCTGGGCCAATTAGACCCCACCACAGCGTGCGAGGGCGCAGTAGGTGGGCAGTTCAGTGTGCTCAGGTGGACGGCGAACCCCTCGCCATGAAGGGATCGGCATCCAGATGGGAGTTAAATGAACAGATATTGGGCCCTGCCACACCCCTGTAGTACAGGGGGGCACAAGCAGGCCCAGTTGCTGTCAGTCCAGCCACAGGGCAAAGCAACCCGAGCCTCTCAAGATCAGTTCCAGGCAGTCACATCATCAGTGCCTGTGTCGCCCGCTCGCCACCGCAGCAGTGCAGGTCCAGAAGGCTTAGCAGGAGCCGCGGCCACGTGTAGACCAGCACCAAGGGCCTCCAAGGGTTACTTCGTAGCTTGGAGAGGCACAGGCATCCTCCAGCTATGGGCCCAGCTAGGCCGTTGCAGGGGTAATGCAAACAGTTGAAGCCGCATGTAGGCTCTGCGACTACAATGTCTTGTGGCTGTCACCCACCAGGGAGACACTCCCTGATCGTCCTATCTGTCCGGGCGGCTCGGGCACACCCGCACACTCCTCACCTCAATCTGCATGGGCACAGGCCTGAGCATTCATCTGCCACGGCGGCCCTCGTAAGTCCCCTAGTGATCACAGCGTGCCAATTTTTAGGACTCAAATCGCCTCATGTGTATGAACAGACAATTATCTCCACGCTAGTGACCGATGGGCAAAGGATTAAGTAGGATTCTACATTCAGTCGGCAGAGCCCCTCTATCGAACGGTAATCTTTCTGTGCAGCTATTCTCCGCCCCCTACTCAACTAAATTTAGGATGAAGCTTAAATACATGGCTCTTCAGACACCTGCACTTGTTAATATCAAATTAAAAATAATTAAGTAAAAGGAAGATCAGTGGATAAAAATAAAGAGATTATAAGGGGTATATTTTACAAGAACCCCTGTGTTACCCCTAGCGCGAAAAAAGCGCCATTTTGCTAGGGTGCCTGTGCTGCAAGGGCAATTGTTTATGTGCAGGAAGGCATACCTTCCTGCACATAAACAATCTTTACAAGTGATTTGCTCTATGTGTGCTGCAGATTGCGGCACCTGAGGAAAGAGCAACATACGAGGATAAATTAAATATTTCTCCTTGTATCGCCTGCTTAGGTATTCCCTGGCAGTATTTTTGGCGCTGCGCCATACCTTGTAAATATGGGACAGCATCAGAAAGCAATGGATGTTGCGGCAGAACGGCCACTGCAACACCCATTGCACGCCCCTTTCATGCTAAGAACTGCGTGAATAGAGGCATTATTTACAAGGCAGCATTAAGCCATGTTAAGAGGCTTAACACCTCCTTGTAAATAAGGCGAAGGAGTTAACACCACCAGAACGTCAGAAAAAGTGACATTCTGGTGGCGTTAACTCCTTGTAAATATGCTCCTAAGTGTCCAACCAATACACCCACAGCAGATGTAATAATCACTTTTCATAAATAACACTGTACACCGCGACTGTCATAGAGACATACCCAAGAAGAAGAAATCCTTACATTTATAAAGTGCTTCTTTTCATTCATAATGAAGCACATGCGACTTTTTATGTTGCATTCAATGAAGTTCCTGATATATTGTTTTGTTAACTATCGCACAGCTGTCCGGTGGCACCGCAACAAAATGACTTTGTAACCTGGTGCTCATATAAGGCGCACTAAGCCCTTTGTGTCAAGTTTGCACTATATAAAACTGCAAAAAATAATAATTATTAAAAATATATCCTGATTTCATCCCAAGCAGGAAAAGCCAACTTCAATGACTGAGTTGAAGCCAGTGGTGGGCAGTTGCACTCATTCTCACTCTGAACGAGCGGAAGGGGCATCAGTACCCTGGACACTGGCACAGAAGACTCCCAGGAAATGCACCTGTGTGTTGTCTCACTTGCCACCCAGTTTCAATCTGTGATCTTGCTGAAGTCCCAGCCAGACTGTGGGGCTTTGCCTGCTTACATACTACTGTCCACATAGGATCACTTGCAATTCTGTCACTCCACAGCCCATCTCACAGTGGCCGCCAATAGGTTCCAGGCCTGCTAGTTGCCAACCTGAGGTCATTAAGTACTTACTGAGTCTGTGGAACACGACAGCCACACCCTGGGGGAAAGGGAGCATCAGAGGGCTTCTGTTCTTTATTTCCTCAAGCAGTGAAGAACATCAGCATGACCTGAACATAACAGTAATAATACCACCTGTCTGTCTAGCAGTGTCCAACTGTCATCTACAAAAATGAGACTGCAGTCGTTCCTAGCTTCTGAAAGTGCAGCAAAACAAAGTTGAACAAGTGAAGAGTTATGAAAGTGAGAGCCACAATGCACCCAGGTATCAAATAAGAAGGGGAGGCATAATATAGCAGGGAATACATTGTGTGCTTGACAAAGGTGTGAGAAACAAATTCTCATTTAGAAACATATTGCTTAACATAGGTTGGTTCAGTTAGCATAACCAGGCCGCACTGAGCCGCATTACTGAATATTGGTTGTTTATTTGTTGTGCACGAGCGGTGTGCATGCATGTTTTACATTGCCTTTCAGAAACTGATTGAAATTTAACTGCAACCACAATGTCCATCTCTGCATTTTGAACTGTAAAACTGTAACTCATTTCTAGCTTCCACGGCTGAAGCTTGGTGTTTGCCACATTAAAAGGCTTTGAGCTAAACAGCCATTGTTTTGTCGATGTCATAACAGTGCAGAAGCAGCCCACTTTTTCTACTGTTTTGCATTAATAAAATGTACCATTTATTCAGTGCAACAAGTTAACAGCCAATGAAAATAAAGTGCAAATAGGTGTTGTTTGGAAACTAGAGATTAATTGGTACAGTGAAAGTAACATTTCATGCCATCAAACCTGTATACTTTCACTGTCCACAACACTATAAAAGACCTGCTATTTGGGAATAACCAAGCTTTAGAGCATGTAGGCCCTTGTATTTCATGTAGTAATTGATTTTAGATCTTTCTTATTTTGTAGTTGTGAAGTCCTTTTATAGTATGTTGTGTTAAAATTAGTTTGCTTATTTGCCAAATGTGCTCTGGCTATTTAATTTCTTAAAGCTACATTGCAATATTGCAGTTGTTATGATTTGATTTATGCTAAATCCTGGTTGAACCCATTTTTGCTTTCCATAAACATAACTTTGACAATTGAATACATCCACAAATCTGAGATTAGTGTGCCACCCTTTTCTCAATGTTCTCAGTTGGATCCCGTAAAATGACCCTCCTGAATGTTAATTGGATAGTAGCTTCAACAAAGGCATCTTATCCTACTAGTCAAGCATGGTCTAGGGGGCAGAAGGGCATCAAAAATCCACCTTTAAAAGTCAGAAGCTAACTTCACCTTTGTAGTATATTTTGGTGACCACAACCAAACCCAGAAAAGGTTGCTTTTCCACACGGCACAACGGGCAGCATAAAAACATGCGGGATAGTGTCTTATTTCTCTAACCCCCCCTCACCAATGCTATGGACTCACGGTGTCGTTTGTTCATGCAACTTGCTTCTACTGACATGACAAGCGCATTTTTGGTAAAATGTTAGTCTGCCTTGTCATGGCAATATATGGCTCGCCCAGCATTTTTTTCATTATCTTAAGACAAATGTGAAGTGCAAAATCCATTACCCTGGTGAGAAAACTCCCAGCACATGAGGCACTGTGTTTTTTTAGGACACACCTAAGACATTTGCTATCTGTTGTGAGGCATTTTGTTAGCTTAGAGTGGGCTAAGAGCTCGCCAATTGTTTACCAGTGGTTGTCCTCATTGGTATGTTACGTTTTAGTTATTTGTAGGCACACATATCACCTCCAAGGGTATACACCCTTCTTTGGGGGGGGTGGGGGGGGCTGACCTGTCTGCGAGCCTACTGGAAGAGCAAGGTTTTCATTGTCACTAGGATTTGTTTTTGTCTTTCGCACATGCTTTACATCCCCTCCAGGAATTTCTTCCTCTCCTGGAACTTGGTCACATTACTGTGTTATTACACTGCTCAACTTTTCTGGTGCTACTTTTCTTTTATTTAAGCTCTGTAAAAGAATGTGAGTGTTTTCCAACTATCTCCCCGGTGTACTTCTTTGCCCCCATCTCTATGTTTCTTTGTCTCACTGTGTGCTTCTTTGCCCCCGTCTATGTTCCCTTGTGTAAGAAATTGGGTTATCGGTTGAGGGGGGTGAAACCCTACTCAAGCAGCAACCACAATCCTTGTCAGGATGAGGCACAAGAAAACCCCAAATTAGCCTGTGCACAACCGTCTAGTAGCTTGGCACAGAGCAGTCAGGTTTAACTTAGAGGCAATGTGTAAAGTATTTATGCAGCACTAAAGTGAAAACACAACACAAGAATAATCCCACACCAGTTTAGAAGAGTAGAGCAAACTTTAATAAATAAATCAAGAACAAAATGAGAAAAATCTAATCAGTAGAACCAAAGATATGCAATTTTAATGATTTAAGTAAAAATAGCTCCAAAAAGCCCAAAGTGCCACATGCGGCTATCTGGTTGTGTGAGACTGGGAAAAAAATCACAAGTTGAGGCTGACCACGATGGAGTGCTGATTGGATACAGGGACCAGGTTTGTCCAGCTGAAAAGTTTTCTTCTTAGTCCAGTGCAAAGAGTCCCATTTGCAGTGGAGGGGGCCGCAAGGAGCAGGGAAGCGTCGCAGATGGAGATGGATGTAGCGCAAAGACCAGGCCTGCCATCGACATTCGTTGCTGTAGCGTGAAGGGTCAGGTTAACAGAACTTCTTGTTGGTGGGCTGTGCGAGTGACAACGTTTTGGCACCAACGTGCCAGCTCGTGGTTGCAAACAGCCCAAGAACATCAATTCAATAGCCCAGCATTCATTCTTTTTGGCAGAGTCTCCAAAGGTCCAGAAGTGTACTGAAGAGTTGGTGTCTGAGGTCCAATGTTTATACCAGGGGCCTCCTTTGAAGTGGGAAAATCTTCTAGAGGTTTCCCTTTGAAGTGCACAGGCTTCCTGCCTCCCCGGGCTTGGCTGCAGAAAAGCTTCTAGAGGTTTCCCTTTGAAGGGCACAGGCTTCCTACCTCCCCAGCCGTGGCTACAGACTAGCTACAGGGGTATGCAGCCCTCTGCGTAATGGCAGGACACAGCCTATTCAAGTGGAAGTAGGGCTGCGCCCAGCTCCATCCTCCCATGTTGCCAGTGATGTCCTGTCCAGGCACACCTAAGCTTTTTATTGTGTGTGGCTGTCTAAGAGGAATACACAAAGCCCAACTGTCAGCTACACTCAGTCATGTGACCCCGAGACAGGCTGCAAACACTGAATGGCTAATGCAGGAAAATGCCAACTTTCTAAAAGTACTGTGGAAAAAAACAGCTGCGTTGCACTCAAATTTTCGGGTTACCAGGACGGGGGATTATGAGCATTTCCGGGATTTACGTGAATTGCCGGCGGGACACTTCTGCACTGAATATTGGAATCTTTATTGCATAGCGGCATGGGAGCACTTTCAGGACCTTTTTAGAATGCACGACATACAGGACCAGTGGTATTTTTACACTGGCTACATAGAATAGTCACGGATTCAGCAATAGAAACATTGGAATACTGATTCCCCTGAAGAAGGGTGTACACAGCACCCGAAATGCATTGGAATTGAGTGATTCACGCCCATTACACATGATCATTCTTTGAAAGGAATTTTGTGATGAAAAAATCTTTTTCTTGTGAATAAATCAAGATTCATGAAGCAATGAATTGAAGAAAATACAAACAATTGTTTGATTATTCTGTTTCCATCAGTTATGTACATGTTGTGTTGGATAATGTGGAAATAGATTAACTTCCTTAAAAAACAGATTAACACTGGTGTGACGCTCGATTGAGCGCAGGAGTAGTGCACACTCTGTCTAAGACTTGTTGTCCTAGTTTTTTTCATTAACTTTCTAAAAGTGGCATTTTCAAAATTGTAATTTAAAATCCTACTTTAACTTAAGAGAGGATTTTTCATTACTGCTCCAAAGACACAAAACATGAACTGGATACCTGTTCCCATTTGAAAGTTACAGCTTATTAAATATAATAAGGTAACTCCAATGTTATCCTATGAAAAGGTAAGGCCTTACAGCAGTGAAAAATGAATTTAAGTGTTTTTTACTACCCGGACATGCACAATTTTAAAGTACATGTTGAAATTTTAAATATACTTCACCTTGCCCTCTGAGCTCTCCAGGGACTACCCTATGGTTGACTTATATGTATTAAAAGGGAAAGTTTGGGCCTGGCAAATGGTTTATTTTACCAGGTCAAAACAGCAGTTTAAAAGTGCTCACAGAAGCTGCAATTGCAGGCCTGATACAGGTTTGAAGGGCTACTCAAGTGGGCAGCAAAATCAGTGCTGCAGGCCCACTAGTAGCATTTAATTTACAGGCCCTGGGTACATGTAATACCACTTTACTAGGGAATTACAAATACATTAAATATGTCACTTGGAGATAAGCCCATATTGCCATGTTTTGGGGAGAGAGCACAAGCACTTTAGCACTGGTTAGCAGAGTAAAGTATACAGAATCCTGAGGCCGGCATAACAAGATCAGTAAAAATGGAGGAGGAAGGCAGAAGGTTTGGGAGTGACCCTGCAGAGGGTGCCAGTTCCAACACTTTGTCTTGCCATGATTTTCTCTGCCCCTCCCATGTTGTTTCTTTCCCCTTGTTGCTTCCCCTGTCTCCATGTTGGTCTATCTCGCCTTGAGCTTTTGTGCTCCCCCAGTGTCAGTGTTGCTCTGTCTTGCCGTATGCTTCAGTGCTCCCCTCTATGTTCCCTGGTCTCATCATCATGTGCTTCTCTGCCCCTCCCATGTTGTTTCTGTCCCCCTTGTTGCTTCCCCCTGCCCTCTATTTCACTTTTCCACCTGGGTCCCCTGTTTACTTCTGCACCCCTCCCTGGCATTTTTATTCTTTTAGTTACTGGTACAACTCATTGAATAGCTAAAAAAAATAGCTTTGTGGTGTGCACACCTACAACATGAATTGGCTATCCATGTCCAAAGTTTTTTTTGTTTTTTACATTTTATTTATTTATTTAATCTTTAAAGTGCATTCACAGTTTAAACTTAAACACCACAACAATCAATAATAAATAAATACAGTGATTAAAAATATATGTTATTCAAACAATACAAAACTGGATTAGAGCAAGCAAACACACATTGTGGTGAATACAAATGGGTCAAATATTCACGATGGGAGTGTTTAAAAAAGGTTAAGTGCTTCTTCGTGCGTTACTATCGAATACCTTAAAATCACAGGATACAAAAAAAGTTCTGCAGATAAAATAGGCCAGGACAGAAAAAAAGTACGATTCAAATGCTGTTTAACAACTCCACAATATTGACAGCATGGATGACGAGAGACCCTATCCTTCTTAATCCACATGTTATCACCCAAGGGGATCTGGTTAAATCTGAATTTCATGAAAAATCTACGCCCAAGGGGACATAAGTTGGCCTTTAAATAAAATTGCATCTCACCACTTCGTACGAACATACAACCCAACGGTAATCTTCTTATTTCTAAACAATCTTGCAAATTAAACTGGAAACTTCGATTTTTATCATACTTTTTTTAAGTGACACTTTAAGGCGCTACTGGGTAGGCACAATAACACCTCATCATTATTTAAGGGAAACTACTGTAAACAATAGGAATAAACAGTCCCAAAAGAGTAAATCTTTTTATGATCCCTAGCAAGTACCCATTAAATTACATTTTTTAATTAATTTTTTGAACTCCTGAATAATTGATGAAAATATTGAATTATTTGGCAGTAGACATGGAAGGTAATACCCATCAAGCCCAGCTCAAGACAAATCATTTCAATAGACCTGGAGGAGCTTTCACCAAGGTAGCGCTTCCATAAAACAGATTCAATACTGGAGATAAACGAAGAAAGTAACCTTGCTTTTATTCTATATAAAACAACAGGAACCATGTCAGTAATATACACATTTAACAGTGAATAAATGTCCCTCCTTTTTCGTACATTAAAAAACTGTAAAGGGCCAATTCCTGTAGACTTTGATTTTGCAGCCTAAGAAATATGATATGCGTCACAAGACAAATTATTTCAGATGTTCGCACCTAAATATGTCTATACTTTTACCACCTCCAATCTTATTCCATTAAAAGATTTCTGAGACTTTTAAAACATTAAGGGGCACATGCATCAAAGGTTTTTGCGATCGCAAACGGTGCGAATCGCAAAAATCGGCCGTTTGCGATCGCAAATTGGCCTTTGGAGATGCATGAAAGTAGTTTCTATGCGCAATTTAAGAATTCGCAATTAATTGCGAATTCCTAAATTATGATAGCATTTAAGGAATCGCAATTTGCGATTCCTTAAATGCAATGCTAGAAGCACTTTCAAATAGCGATTTCGCTATTTGGGACCGCAAATTACAGACAAATCAAACTTGTCTGTAATTTGCAATACCTTCGAAAAATGCTCTAAAATGCATTTTTTAAGTTTTAGGTTACACACACACATGCCCTTGGGGCATGTGTGTGCGCAACATGGGTGCACATCACAATTTCAGGGTGCAACAGGGTGTCATTTTGACACCCTGGCACCCTTGAAATTGCATTCTCAATTTGCGATTCTCTAATTGCGAATCGCTAATTGAGAATGTCTTCCCATTCATTCCTATGGGCCTCTAGGCCCATAGGAATTAATGGGGAGGTATTCTTAATTGCGACTCGCAATTAGCGAGTCGCAATTAAGGAATGTTTAGGAATCGCTATTTTTATAGCGATTCCTACATGCATAGGCTTTTGCGATTCCTTAATTGCGATTCCTTAATAATCGCAATTAAGGAATCGCAAAAGCCTACCTTGATGCATGTGCCCCTAAGTCCCAAATTCAGTACAAATGAAGAAGAAGATGAGTACAGAGCACAAAAATGAGAATACTAAAGATCTTCATCTACAGGAGTAGGAGTTTTGATGTGATCTCTACATAAACGTCTGGCTATTATGAGCCAGAATGTATTCATATTACGAGAAGAAACCACAGACAGAAGATCAAACCATAACTTTGCGTCTTTGGTTGATTTATTAATTTTCCTTTCTAACTTAGAACATTTGGTAAGTCTAGACCTCTGACAGATATCCAGATGCCTAGGAGCCCTAGTATAATTTTTTTGTTTCATTGCAAAAGTATCCTGGAGCAAGCACAGGAATGCCTCAAATTTAGCGACATCCAAAGACGAGGAAAGCACTTTTGGCACATCACTCAACCAAGATAACAGAGCATCTTGTGGCACATATTTTCAAACATATACATGATCAGACCGAGATCTTAATTAAAAACTAGGGACCTTTGCCTCCCATCTATCAACCGGACAAAGATCCAATGAAACAAAGAGCTGGGAATGATCACCCCAAGAGTGAAGGTGAATTTCAAAATTGGTAACAACTTAAAAAGCCCGGTATTGGATGTAAATGTAGTCAATAAGTGAATTGTATGAACCTCTCTGCCAAGAGAAATTATCAGTGGGAGAGCAATCAAACCAACCATTGATCATGGCCAAATTCAACTCCAGAGCCCATGATAATAAAGTGGATGGATAAGCACAACACTTCTTATTGGGAAAGGAAGAAGATGAAGGGCTCCAGTGAGCATTTAATGTGATAAAAACCATATTCCTGCACTCAGAAGCAGTTATTTCTGTATTAAAATCACCCAAAATCATTGAAATAGATTTCGGGTACTTAGCTAATAAACTTAAAATGGTCTTGTGAAGCGTAGATAAAAATAAAGAAAACTTAATGGTGGAACCTAAATAAATATTACAAAGTAAAAATTCATGGGTTATATCATCGGTTCTCATAGAGGAGCAGTAAACAACCATAGAGCTGAGAATTTTTCCATCCAAAAGACGATCGCAGCAAAATAGCCAGTCCACCACTAGGTCGACCTCTAACTGAGTGGAGGGCATGGTAACAATAAACAAAATACTCATCTAAGTCAAAATCATTTAGTAACCAAGGAGCATATTTACAAGCC
Source organism: Calotriton arnoldi (assembly GCA_963921515.1). Lineage (NCBI taxonomy): Eukaryota > Metazoa > Chordata > Amphibia > Caudata > Salamandridae > Calotriton > Calotriton arnoldi. Next base: position 363,134 of record CAWUFW010014498.1, on the reverse strand, counting down.
CCTAGCGCTACCGGAGCGTCACTTTTTTTGATGCTCTGGTGGCGCTCTATGTTAGCCCATATTTACAAGGCTGCGCTAAGCCACTTTGCATGGCTTAACCCAGCCTTGTAAATATGTCCCTCTGCAACGCCGTTTTCTGTGGCACAGGGGCGTGCAATGGGTGTTGCTCTGGGCGTTTCAAAAGGAGGCGTTAATGTGGCGCAACAAGGAGAAATACTTTTATTTCTCCTCGTATTTTGCTCTAAGTGTGCCTCATTCTGCAGCACACATAGAAGGAGCAAAACGCCATTAATGATTATTTTTGCACAGGAAGTTTTCCCTTCCTACACAAACACCATCATCCCTGCAATGCAAGCACCCTTGCACCATGGTGCAAGGCTGCCTGTATTGGCGGTAGGGTGCTTTTTTAGCGCCGGCGCAGGGGTGAGCACAGGGATGCACCATATTCTTGTTAATATTGCGCATCCCTGTGTTTTGAAAATGACGCAGCTCGGAGCAGCAAAATGACTTGCGGCACCGCGCTGCGCCATTTTCATATATAAATATGCCCCCAAGTTTCTTGCATACAAATAATTAATGTATCACAAAACAAATTCTCTTGGATAAATTCGCTCATTCAAAACATCTCACACTATGATGTCCATACACTTAACACGCATCCTCATAATACTTTTAAGATGGGACCCATCAATCAATTATAAAAGTCTGTTTTAATCTTCGTTTTGAATGCAGCGGGACGTGGGTTGCGGACTTCACTGATGTCACCAAAACCCCGAGGTGGATGAAAGCATTATATAGATGGGGCAGACATCGCTGTAAAATTCTGGGACTTATTGGAGGGCTTTTTAGTCCCCACTACCACGTCCTGGAAATAGGACTATTATCTTATAATATAGGTTTCTTGTATTCTCCTGAACCTATTACATTAATAGCTCATTAAAATTTGAGGATGAATTGGAACAAAATGTTCAAGCACCACAGTGGGTGGCAATTTAGCCCTGGCTATAATCAAGTAAACATTCCGTAAACCCAAGTGGGATTTAATTTATATCTCTTATTTTAACTGGAGGATCAATATTACAAGGCACATATTATATTACTTTATCATTGACAGGGACATTAAGATTGTTGTTGTCCTGAAGAAGGTAGTTCTACAATATTTCCTCCACCGAAACGCGTCAACGCTTCCTTTGTTGTGCATTGTTAAATTCGAGGAACTTTAAAGTATATGTATTACAAAAGTTACAGGCCTATGTGACATTGATTCAGTCGAATTAACATAAATGTGATGATAAATGTTTGTCACGTTTATTGTCTCTCTTTTTAACGCCTTTGTGATAATATTCTAAATGAATTTGAGATTAATTTTAGGATTATTTTTAATAAAAAAAAATAGGTTTTTATATGAATTGTTTTTTATACAATTGTACAACTGTTTTTATTAAATGTGTTATTAAACAGACTTATATAATTGATTGATGGGCCCCATCTTAAGAGTATTATAAGGATGCATGTTAAGTATATGGATAGCATAGTGTGAGATGTTGTGAATGGGCGAATTTATCCAAGAGAATTTGTTTTGTGATACATTTTTTGTATAAGGTACCCTGTCTCTTGGATTAGTGGGGCTGCTCTCTTTCTTTTGATGCAAATAATTAATGCATCATCAAAATCAAAATCAAAATTAGACACAGACACAAGAGCTTGAAAACACAGCCACATTCCAGCAATAAAGTTTCCACGAGGAGCTAGGAGGAAGGATTGCAAGAGGGCACATTTGGAAGCCAAGGCCAGTTATTATCCTTCAAGTCGTCATTATTGACCTCTGACTCCAATTTCTCATTGAACTCTCTAAGGCCACTAGAATTAGTAACAATCAAGTTCGCAGCAAAAGACTTCAACCTGACGAGAGTCATAGTTTGAGCAGCACAACTTTGCGCACATAATTTATGAGCATAAGCGAGAGAAGAGCTGTATTTCCACCTGACCCAAACACTGGTAGAACATCTCTGCCCATTTTTAAAAAAGTGATTCATTGTGTTTCAATATTAAAGAGGATATTGACTCAGAAGACAAGTTAACAATAAACTCGTAAAACTCTTGATCCCCCTTAACATAAATTTTCACATCCACAGGAGTGATGTCCTGCGAAGAAATGAGTGGAAGATCATAAATGGTAAAAAATATACTTAAGACAGCCTCTCAATCAATCAATCAATATTTGTATAGTGCTACTAATCATCCATCAAGGTATCCAGGCACTAGGTTGCAGAGCTCAGTCGAACAGTCAAGTCCTGATTTTCTTCCTGAAATCTACCAGTGAGGCTGATGTCCGGATGTGGAAGGGGAGGTCGTTCCAGGACTTGGCAGTGAGGTAGGAGAAGGAACCGCCTCTGCTGCGGCTTCAGCGAAAGTGCGGTGTCTGTGCAAGGGCGAGGGTGGTGGAGCAAATGTCTCTAGATGGTTGGTTGAAGTTAAGGTGGTGGTTGATGGATGCTCATCCTAGGTCGTGGAGGGCTTTGCAGGCATGGGTCAATATCTTGAATTGCCATCTTTTCTGGATGGGGAGCCAAAGGAGGTTCTTGAGGTGTGGGGTGATGTGGGTCCATTTGGGCAGCTGGAGGATGAGTCTGGCTACTAAGTTCTGTATTGTCTGAAGTCTCTTCATGAATTCGGTGGTGGTTCCTGTATACAGTGCGTTGCCATGGTCCAGCTGGCTGGTTACTAGGGCTTGAGTGATGGTTTTCTTCGTGTCGATGGGGAGCCACTAGAAGATTCTTTGGAGCATGCGTAGAGTGTGGAAGCAGACAGAGGAGACTGCGTTGATCTGATGCTTCATGGTGAGCTTGCCGTCCAGGATGATGCAGAGGTTGTGGGAGTGGTTTGTCGGTGTGAGAGTGGGTCTGAGTTCGGCGAGCCACCAGGTGTTGTTCCAAGGCAAGGTGTTGTTGCCAAATATCAGCACTTCGGTTATGACAGTGTTGCGCTTCAGGCAGTTGGTCTTTATCCAGTTGGCGACTTTATTCATGCAGCTGTGGAAGTTCGTCTTTGTGGTGGTGAGGTCTGCTGAGAGTGAGAGGATGAGCTGGGTGTCGTCGGCGTAGGATTTGATGTTGAGGTCGTGGGTTCTGATGACGTCGGCTAGAGGTGTCATGTAGGTGTTGATGAGGGTGGGGCTAAGGGATGATCCTTGGGGGACACCGCAGATGGTGCTCTTGGGTTCTGAGGCAAAGGAGGGTAGGCGGATTCTCTCCGTTCATCCCATGAGGAACAATGCGATCCATCTGAGGGTGCAGTCTCTTGATAAGTGTGTGGTGGGATACGGTGTTAAATACTGCGGAGAGGTCAAGGAGGATCAGGGCTGCCGATTCTCCTCTGTCGAGGAGGGTGCGGATGCAGTCAGTGGCAGCGATCAGGGAGGTCTCAGTACTGTGGTTGGCGCGGAAACTGGATTGGGAGGTGTCAAGCAGGTTGTTTCTCTCCAGGGGTTCGGTGAGCTGCTGGTTGATGGCCTTCTCAAGGACTTTGGTGGGGAAAGGTAGCAGTGAGATGGGGTGGTAGTTTTGGAGTTCGCTGCGGTCAGCGGAGGGTTTCTTGAGGCGAAGTCTGCCTTCGACATATTTCCAAGCGTTGGAAAATGTGGCTGTGTTGATGGATGCGTTGAGGATGCTGGTGAGTTGGCTGCTGATGTCCTTGCTTCCAAGGTTGAAGAGGTGGTGGGGGCAGGGGTCTGTGGGTGCTCCTGAGTGGATGGAGTTCATGATGGCTGTGGTGTTGTGTGGTGAGCTGTTCCCATGCAGTGAGTGGCGGATCGGTGGAGACCTCCATTGGAGCTAGGAGGATGTGGAGGTCTGTGGGTTGGGGCTCCAAGTTCTTGTAGATGGTGGATATTGTTCTGTGAAAATGGTCAGATAGAGCATCGCAGAGTTCCTGTGAGGGAGGCATCGTGTTCTTGTTGGCCGTAGAGCAGGAAAACTCTCTAACGATGCTGAAGAGTTCCTTGGTGTGGTTAACGCTTGCTTCGATGCAGTTTTCTAGGGGTTCTTTTTTCGCGTCTTTGAGGTGGCTTGGTCTGTGGTGTCTCTGCTGCTATGCCATCATCTCTCTAGTTGTTTGCAGCCACGTTTCATAGCCTTGAGTTCTGGTGTGTACCAGCTGGCTTCTTTGGTGGATCTGAGGGTCTTAGCTTGTTTGATGGGGTTGACTCGTTCGGCGGCGTTGAAGATCCAGATGGTGAAGTTCTGAACTGTTTGTTCGAGGTTGATTGTGGGGCTGGGCTGGGTGGTTTTGAGGGCATGCATCTATTGGGCCTGTGCTACTTTGTTCCAACTGCGGAAGGGGGCATTGCGGGAGCTGGTGGCGGTGCATGAATATTCTGCGATGGTGAAGTGGACAATGGAGTGGTTGGTCCAGGTAAGTTCTGTGGCATGGCTGTCGATTCAAAGGAAAACTAGTATCAGGAGATGGAAACAGATCGATACATTTTAAGACACATGAGGGAGTCTCAAGAATTGAGGGTTCTTTTACAGGAAACCTTTCACTGGGTCTGGAATCTACCTCGGGTCTGGGAAAAAAATTAGGGTTGAGTAGAGAACTTTCCATTAAAGGAACAACAAATGCTGTAGAACTACATACAGTACTAACATTCCCTCTGTCATCACACACTAAATTTACACAACCAGAAGGCAATATATTATCGCAGGAAATATCAATTTCAGCAGGGCTTCCTTTTGGAATTGTGGAGGAGACAGAGGTCCCTGAGAGAACAGGAATTTCCTCTAACTCCACTAATTCAGGTGATTTAGCAAATCTAATTTTTCTCTCTGATTTCTTCTTAATTCTTCATACTTTAAAAGGTTTTTTATTCCTCAAACCTTTAGTTATAACCTACTTGTGCGAATTTTCAAGTATAACATCAGATAAAAAAGAAGCATTCTGATGAACATTCACTGTATCCATATTCAAACAAGACTGTCATTTTGTCACCCCCACTAAGGAGGTTTTATCCACAATATTTAATTTGCCCACGCCATCAGACTTTGGGGGGCACCTCAGAGGTGAGAGAACATTCAAAGCAGAATTATCCTAAAAACTGGAGTCTGAGATCAGTATAGTTTCAAGGTCAGTATTCATTGCTGAGGTTTCTGTAAAGGGTTTACCCTCTGCTGAGGAACAAATATCACCTGACAACAGATATTACAGGACGATGGAACAGCTGAAACAGGATAACCTCGATCAAGGCCAATACTATTACAAGAACATCTGTTAGTAAGAGCTCTTAAAATTGAGGATAACAATGGCAATGATTGCTCTTGCACTATTAGCTGTTTGTTATTTAATTTCAACAATGAAGAAAGAACTGAGTGAATTGAAGACATCATACTAGGTATGGGTGGATCCACAATTGGTGGCTGAGGCACAATATCATTAGAAAGGGAAATGGAGTTCCTTAAAGAGTGGTAGTGATCCAGCGGTAATTTCACAGTAATTTCTCAATGCAAAACCTCATTACCTCTAGCTTACCGCTTAAAGGAGATGGACCTTTGCCACTGTGTTATCATCCATCAGGAGACTTTACATAAACATGAAAATCAAATGCAAATAATATTTAAGGAAATAATGAGAGTTGTGAGTAGTTTTAAAGTGTTTTATTTTCTAGTCAAAAGTTAAGGTTCTCTGACCTTTTATTCATTATTCAAATATCAATCAGGTTACAGAATTGAAAAAATAGGAAAAATAGAATTAATACAGAACATATTATAGATTGCATACAAGGCACTCCATAAAGGAAGGGAAAGCCTGTTTCTATGTCAGTCAGAAAACTCTTAAAGAGTTTTAAGAAAATACAATTCTAGAGTGAGTTTTGCAAGGCTAATTAATAAATGCATAAGACAAAAAAGTCTTTGCAAGGCCAGTTAGTGAAAGCATTAAACTTAAAGTTTAAGAACCTAAAACCTGTCCTGCTCTCAGCTGCTCTCTCTGCGCTCGTCTGTGCATCTCTGCCTGTCTGTGTCTGACACAGAAGCTGGGCATGACCCCCACCCTTCTCTGAGGCTTTGCAGAACCTTAAAAAAACTGTCTGTTTTGCCTCGTGTCCTGCTAAAAAAAATGAGCAGCCAGCCTACACCTCTCTCCTTTCATCCAATATTTCTATCAAAAATGCATGTGACTGGTCTTCGTAGCTTGACCAATAAGAGCTTCAGAACACATCAACTCCCCATGGACTGACTGGACACATCATCAATCAGGCGAGTTCTTGAGTCTTGTACTAGATGATTTCACATCCTGAAAACAATTACAATTTCTGCAACAAAAAGTATTAATCATGCGGAAACAGAGAATACATATTATAAGAAAAATGTGTGCTTTGCACTTTTCACTCCACGATATGAAGTGAAGTAAGCTTTGTTTAAACAAATTGTAAACTGATAAAAGTATGCAAAGGTCTTTCATGAAAAGACGGAAACAGAGGGCGTAAATTATAAGAAAAGTTCTTTCATGAAAGCTGGGAGGGAAAGAGCACACATTCCATTCCTAATCTTCAAGGCTAAAAGCCACAGTAAGTTTGAGCCTGCCAAAGCAAAGTCAGCCTTTCTACACCATAAAATGCGTGTTAATTCAGCACAATATATGCTACCTTGAAAGTTCAAAACACATTTCTAAATTAAATGTATATTCTATAGTGAGGTTAAATCTTGAATAATCACAATTATACAACCACGATTAATTAATTGTGCATGGTTTTACATGAAAGCACTTTAGACAGAAAGCATTTTTTACCAGGCCTCATTCATGTGTCATCATGTGTCATGTGTTTTCACTTGCACCAGAATTCTGCGTGCCATTTTTTTAAGATGCAGTTTGTCTGAAACTTAAAGCAGAGCAATACCTAAATCTAGGTGAAATCTGGCTCCATCAGTAGTGAGGAAATCCTTGTCCTAGGGATCTTATCCATATTACAATTAAAGGAGGCAAGTTTTGTCAGTGAACCATCTGGAGAGCCTTCCCCCGGCACCACACTGCTATTCTCTGAAGGAAGGAGGATTTCAAGGTATGAATTGTAGTATTGCCTCCTTCCACACCCTGATCCTAGATTAACAGAGGGTGGTCTAAACGAGATTTCTTTAGATTGCAATTCTCAAAAGAAGAAAAAAACTATGGTATAGCTCTTTTCTTTTGAGTGGAAATAATCTGAGAAGCCTCTTGAGAATTAGGTACAGATGCATCTGATAATGCCAAATGCACTATGCTGGAAGGTTGATAAACAACAGTTCTATTCCACAGTTCTTTAAAGCACTACGACATAGCCACTTGTCTGCTTGTAATTATATTCCACTGTAATGATATTCCAGACAACCTCAGAGATAGTAAAAGACTGGCCACACCACCCTCCCCGTAAGCAAGTCAAATCCAATAGTACGAGGTTCATAGAAGTGCGCCAAAACCTCCCAAAAGAATCTATGAAATAACATTTAATAAAAATAATCCAAACTCTTTAAAAAAGTAAGTGAGGAGACGAGTTATGGGCCAGAAGGAGACCTAATAGCAGGATGACTGATACACAGCAAGCTCTACTACTGGAAGAAGCTGCACGGGCCTAACGCCAGGTGCCTTCGTTCACTGTTGGGAGCTTCCTGCACCTAGTGCTCATTCACCAGATAATGCAGATTGCAGAACATAATGACCCTAACCTGGCTCCCTGCGACTACCAACAGTCACCAACAGTCACCGCTGTTGGCGTAAAATAGGCACAATAGGCACAGGCAGATACACGCAGACAAGCAAGCAGGGAGGTGCAAGTGCTGCAGCATTAAACCACGCCTCGGATGCTGTGCAGCATGGCTAAAACCCATTGGCGTGGCCAATAGTTCCCAAAGGGGCGACTTATTGGTTTGGCCAATACTTGTTTCCCGTTTTGTATTGCAATGAACAGTAGAGGACAGCAGTATCAGGCAGGACAAAACATGGTTAACATAAAATAGTGAGCCTTTCATACTCATGTCAGAAAGTGGCAATGTGGCCATTATGGCGCACTTGATATTTCCAACAGCTGAGGTAGCTTTAGTCTAAAGTCAGAAACACAAGGCCGGATTTGCAAAGGTAAATTTAGACGTGAAGTCTAACTTTAGACCTGAAATCTAATTTTAGACCTGAATTCGAACGTTAGACCTACAGTCTAACTTTACACCTAAAATCTAAGTATAGACCTCAAGTCTAACTTTACAACTAAAATCTCAGTTTTGACCGAAAGTCTAACTTTAGAACTGAAGTCTAACTTTAGACCTGAAGTCTAACTGCAAGATACAGTGCATTCCTGTCCTTTTAGACAGTGCCGGTGATCCAGCGGCGTACTAACAACAGATACTCTACTACCACATAATCACCTGGGCCCATATAACTTTACTCACACTGAATAACCAGTAAACCGCCGGATGCTTAGTTTATGATTTTGTTTCTTATCAGGATTAGTTATCTCTCATTTCTAACTAAACCTTTACCTGATCAAATAGTTCTTTCCTCTGGTCGATGGACCATTTAGTTGGAACTAGTTGATGGCGATAATTAACATAACCTTTTTAAAACATTTCTATTCAAATGAAATAATCACAGACTCGTGAAGTTTTTAAAATATTTATCTAATTATTAATTTTGTGAACCGTCTCAAAACTTCAGTACAAACACCCTCATCCTCAAGAGTGTCAATTCAATCAAATATTTCATTTAAGCAAATTAGCAATTCAGATTCCCACAATAACAATGCTCAGAAAGAGGAGGACAGAGAGAAAAGAACGATTATCAATACGATTTACCAAGAATAGTGTGAAGACCAACCCCCTGGCCAAAGGGCTGGTAAGGGTCCCCAGGATAGATCAGAAGACAAAGACTTCAGGACAGGATACTTCACCTCTCTAAATACCGACGACTGCGTCACACCCCTCTCTGACACTCTCTTCCTCCTCGTGGTTCTTCCGCGATCTTCTTTCTAACCCAATTAAGTCAAATAGATGGTTCTGCATTCGATTTCTTCTTCAGCGTCTCACAGCATCAGCACCACCCCCTCAGGCACCTACAGCAACCCGAGCTCTGCTTCTGCGCTCGCTCTGCTCTGCTCACCAACCATCACACACTAACTAACTAAAACTACCTCAATTATACTTTTCTATTACCATGTACCACCAATTAATGTTTCAATTTTGCAAAATACTAACTCTGATTGGACAGGCGAGGTGGGATGATCATCACACCACACTTATACTTTACTTTATTTCTTTTAAACCATTGTTTCCAAACTCCTCCCCTCAAAACTTTATTCCGCCCTTCCTTTCCCATACATCTTCAAACTTTATTAAGACAAAATGTAACACTTTTCTCGAATAAGTTCCTTCATATTAACTCTTCACCCTCATGTTCCCAGGGCACATCTCCGTTGACCTTGGATGCGTGACAAGTCCTTAGTCATCCTCGCAAGCTTCCATACCAAGGCGCATGCGTTGTACAGCTTCAGTCTGCTTGACTCAGGCAACTTTAATAGGCCCAAATACGCACTAATAATAAAGTCAAAAGAAAAGATGTTATTCTCAAAAATAAATGATTTCACTGTATACCACCACCCTCTACTCTAGCCCATACCATTTGTTATTTCTTTATCTGCATTTGCGTTAATGTAAACTCAATTTCTATTTTTCAGCAAGCAGGTGCCATGCATGTGAGCTTTCAAGCGGCCATTTTATGACTCTTTGCGCAGGCGCCAGAATTTCCCTCCAAGCAATAGTACGTCATGCTACGTAGATGTAGTAGACGCATGCGCAGTAAAGATCCCGTGTTAGAATGCATCTTAGTCCTACGTCCGTGTTATTACAGTTAGTAAATACATAGGCAAGCTTCATTCTTTTCCCGCGTATGATGGAAAATGCGTATTATTAATCACAAACACGTTGTTAGTAATTCGCTAGTAAGTTAAAACGAGAGGATTGTTTACGAGCAAGTTTCAGGTCCGAAACCTTGCTCCATCAATCCCCTCTCTGATGGCATATTAAGCCATCACAAAAATTGACCATCCATCCCAGATACCAACTTTAACACTTCTCAGTTTTGTCTATTTGCCCTCCCAATTTTTTGTCAATGATTTCATTCCCTTCCAAGTTTCGCATCTTCTTATATAACCTGCCTTTCATTTCTTCCAAGCGTATTTCCTCATATTTTCGCTTTTGTGACTGTCCCTTTCCTTTTCTATTCAAGTGTAACTTTTCTTTCTTACTTTTTCTACATCTATATGTAATTATCATTAACATCACTATCATTGTTATCATAACTAATGGTATTATTATTTGACCTAGAAAACTTTTCCCAAAATCAACAAACCATTTCCCTATTGATGTTATACTTTTTGTTAGTCTTCTCCACACACTGTCAACCTTCAGTTGGGTCAAATCTTTATGCATTCTCGTAATATTTTCAATATATCCTGTAATTTCTTTGCTCTTATCCGGAATATAAGTGCAGCAATGTTGAACTTTCAACATGCCACAAACTCCACCTTCTTTTGCTAACAATATATCAAGAGCAAGACGGTTCTGTAAAACCATAGATCTAATTGCAACCATTTCTGTGTTAATCATTAAAAATCCTCCTGCAGTGTCTGTAGAAAGACGATCAACTATGGTTGATAACTTACAAATTTTCTTTTACGTGTTAGTCCATTAGAATTTCCATTGGTTCCACTGATTTTATCAACATGATAGATTTTTGGAAAAACTATTCCAAAATAACAGCTTCCGTACCATCTTGCAGGTAACCTATAATAGGCATTGTTCCCACAAACATAATATACTCCTGGAAACACAGGATCAGTTCCCCCTTTTAGTCCCCATCCTCCTAATATTAGGAAGTTATGTTCACATTCACTGGAACCAATGTAATTATTGTTATATTCTGTCTTTAATCTATGCAGGCAGAATTTTCCCATTTTCACAAAGTCCAGGGACATCGCAGCATGAGCCTTGCCACTTGCATGGATTCCCTCTTCCCCAACCCATGGAGGTACATGGGTTTTCTGTGTAGTTGCCTCCTTCATTAAATCCTGTCTCCTTTCTTCTACTAAATTCAAAAAATCTTTTTCTTCTTTTCTTAATGTACATGTTAGATTATCTTTGTGCGTCTGAACTAAATCTATTGAACTCATTGTTAAGAAAAATTCACCCATAAACTGTGCATTTTTACTGCTGGTTACTGGATTCATGTTCTTTCTAATAGGTAATTCAGAAAATACTACATCTATGTCTGAATAAAAATATTGAAGCTTCCCTGTAGCATAAAATAAACTTGACAAGATACTACATGACACACCATAGGTTAAGGGTATATGGTGATACGTCATTCCTTCTGATACTGATGAAGGCAATTTCATACATACGTAGCAGTTACTAATCTCCATAGTACTAACATATTGAAATAACAACTTAATAAAAACATTAGAGGACGTATTATAGTCTAATTCATTATGATAATTTTCTTCGTCTTCTACCCCTATTTCTATTTCAGTTTTTCTTATTCTATCCACCTTAACATTAGCATCTGTGTTATTCTTGTCACTTGCTTTCATTATTAAAGGTACTCCTACGGTTAAAAATAGCCATCCTAATACTGCTAATAAAATACTACAAAAACAAAATCTAAAACATTTTCCTTTTAATCCACACTTTGGTTTCTCGGTCACTTCAATTTCTGCCATTTTTTTTTTTTACTCCTGAGAAAATTTCTTTTCTCTTATCTTTTCTTTTTAAGGTTTAACCTTCCATTTTGTTCTAAGGAGGTTTTAATTTGCTTTCATCAATTGGTGCAATATGGACCTCTTCTGTCTCATCAGACAGATCCAGGGATTCAAATTCCTCGAGAATAACGTATGTCTACTCAGGAGCCTTGTATCTTCTGTTTAAATTTCTTAATCTTGGACTTCTTCGAGTGATTTTTGCTAAGGTTTGCTTAAGTCTTGTTTGACTTGTGACTTCGTTTACTTGTTCTGGTTTCTTTTCAGATCTTTAAAAATGATATTTCAGTTTCTTTACTCCCGGGGGCCAATTGTCTCCTCTCCTGACTCTTTTGATTTGCACTGCCTTTTCACCTTCCTTATCTCTTTGTAAAGTTCTTTTTATTTCATTTATTTTAGGCACAATCTGTTCTCTTCTTCTGTTTTCTGTGCTTGTACCTTCTCTTGCTTCCTCCTGCTCAGGTTCTACCGTATTTTGTTCTTCTCCTTCCTGAGCTTGTTCTTCTAATTCTATCTGACCCTGTTCAGGCCTTACTTCAAACCTTTCTTTTTCTTCTGCCTGAACTTGTTCTTCTAATTCTATCTGGTCCTGTTCAGGTCTAAATTCAGACTTTTCTTCTTTTCCGTCCTGAACGTGTTCTTCTACTTTTCCCTCCTCAGGTTTGTTTGTGTCTCTTTCTATTTTCTCCTGAGTGTGTTCTTCTTCCCCTGTCTCTTCCTGACTACTTTCCTGTCTTTTCAGTTCTGTTCTTCTTCTAGTTTCAATAGCATCATCAATTATTTCAATCACTGGGATCCATTCTTCCTGCCTTATCTCAGGCTGTTCATCATATGGTTGTCTTTCAGAATCTATCACCCTAGATTCTTCAATTTCACAGTTTACAAATCCTGACTCTTCAGCCTGCTCAGTCAGTGGTGATTCTTGTTGATCTGATGGGCTCGGAACTCTTCTGGTATGGCTGGCATGAATCCAATTGGGCAGACCTGCACACTTCACTGCTGTGGTAGTGACTAGTATGACTTGCCGTGGTCCGTCCCACCTTGGTGCTAGACACGAGTTCCTTGCGTGTTTCTTCACTAGCACCCAATCTCCAGGATTCAAATCATGCGCTTGGTCTGGCTGTCTTTCAACTGCATCTTCTCCAACCTAGAACGCATCATTTCAGCCAATCCTTTGCAATAGTCCAATACCAGATCATCAGTTATACTTATTAGTTTATTTCCAGGAATAAATGCCTGTCTCATGGCTCTTCCCATGAGAACCTCATGTGGGCTCATTCCTGTTTTCTTGTCTGGAATGCTTCTGAGACCCATCAGCACAAGAGGTAATGCACCTGGCCATTTCAGCTTTGTGGATGCACACACCTTTCCCAATCTTGATTTGATTGTGCCATTCATTTGCTCAACAACTCCAGAAGCCTCTGGACGATAAGCACAGTGCAGTTTTTGTTCAATGTTAAACGCAGCACAGATTAATTGAATTATTTCATTATTAAAATGAGGGCCTCTATCTGATTCCAAAGTGACCGGAAAACCAAATCGTGGCACTAACTCCCTCAACAATAATTTTGCAACTGTAAGACTGTCGTTTCTTCTAGTAGGATAGGCTTCCACCCATCTTGAGAAAAAACATACTATGACAAGTACGTATTTCAATCCATTGCATGGAGGTAATTCAATGAAATCTAACTGTAACCTGGTGAAGGGTCCTTCTGCCTTTCCAATTTTTCCCCAGCTTACCACTGTCTTTTTACCTGGGTTCTGCTGTTGACAGGTTAAGCATCTTTGGCAAAGGCTCTCTGCGACTACCCTGAACTTCGGATTGTACCAACTCTGTCTGAATAGCCTGATCATCGAATCTCTCCCTATGTGTGTTGCTCCATGGTATACTCTCGCCATTTTTTAAAGCAAACAATCTGGCATGACTGGTCTTCCATCCAAGTACACCCATACTTCATCATGGGGTCTTTTGGTACAAGCTGCCTTTGTCCAAATTTATTTTTCTTTTTCCTCAACTTCTTCCTGCAATTGTCTAATCTCATCCCATGTCTCTGGTACTGAGAAGTACATAAGTTGGCATCTGGTTTCATCTGTTTCAATTTTTCTGTTTATGGCTACTGCATTTTTAGCACAGTATTTGGCCACTTGAACAGCATAATTATTGCCAGCAGTCACATAGTCATTTCCTGACTGATGTGCAGCACATTTTACAACTGCTATCTCTTTTGGCAATTGTAATGCTTCCAACAAATCCTTTACATTTCTGCTGTTTCTGATAGGAGACCCTGATGAAGTCAGGAATCCTCTTTGCATCCAAAGCTGGCCAAAGTCATGCACAATCCCGAAGCCATATTGGCTATCTGTAAATCTGGTTACTCTCCAATTTTTCCCCTTTTTACATGCCATTGTCAAGGCAACCAACTCAGCTACTTAGCTACTTATGCAGACTTGACCCCAGGTAAACAGGATGCTTCAATCACCCCCGAAATATTGCAAACAGCATATGCAGCACTTAGACCTCCTTCTTGTGTCCTAAGGCAGGAGCCGTCTACAAATAACTCATGGTCAGCTTCTTTCAAAGGTGTGTCTTTTATGTCTGGGCGGGGCTTCGTACATAACTCAGTCACATCCACACAATCATGATCACTTTCATCTTTCACTTCTTCGTTTCAGGGGTCTGGTAATAGGGTAGCTGGGTTTAGAATCGTACACCTTATCACAGTCACGTTTTCAGCTCCCAAAATCACTTTTTCATACTTTGTCAAACGGCTAGGGGTAAGGTACTGTGTTCTTGTTCTTGCCAAAAGAATCTCAACTGAGTGTGGAACGTATACCTTTACCGGATGTCCCATCACTATCGACTCACTTTGCTCCAGACTCATACAAGTAGCAGCTACTGCTTTTAAGAAGCCAGGTAATGCTGAAGCAACTGGGTCCAAAGTAGCTGAAAAATATGCCACTGGACGTCGACTCAATCCATGTCTCTGTGTTAAAACTGAAAGTGCACAATTTTCTCTTTCGCAACAGATTAAAGCAAAATCTTTTGTATAATCAAGCATACCCAAGGCAGGAGCCTCACACAAATAACTTCCCAATTTCACAAATGCCTCTAAGCAATCATCATTCCAATCAATCGGATCTTTTGCTCGTTTTTGAATCATCTGTATCAATGGTTTCGCTAACATAGAAAATCCATTTATCCATTGTCTGCAGTATCCAACCACTCCCAGAAACATTCTCATTTCTCTCTGAGTCTGTGGCAATTGCATTTCTTTGATTATTTTTATTCTTTCCGGTGTCACTTTTCTAACTCCTCTTTCTATTTTATGTCCTAAATATCTTACTTCTTGTCGACAGAACTGTAATTTTTCTGGAGACACCTAGTGTCCTCCTTCAGCCAAATGGTTCAGTAATGCAATTGTATCAGTGACACAATCTTCTCGTGTTTTTGATGCCACTAACAGGTCATCAATGTACTGTACCAGAACAGAATTTCCGGGCATAACCAATGACTCTAACCACTTTTTCAGAATTTGATTAAAAATTGAAGGACTCTCTGTGTACCCTTGAGGAACTCGACACCATGCATAAATACGATCCTCAAACTTAAACGTAAAAAGATACTGGTTGTCTGGGTGTAAAGGAATAGAAAAGAACGCTTGGCATAAATTAATTACTGTAAACCATCCTGCATTTCATGGTATCTGATAAAGGATCACTGCTGGATTTGGCACAATTGGGCAACAGGGAATTACAATTTTATTTATTTTCCGTAGATCTTGCACTATTCTGTATTTTCCGCTAGGCTTTTTCAGTCCCATTATTGGCGAATTACAGGGACTGCCCATTACTTCCTTTAAAATACCTTGTTTAACCATTCGTTCAATTTCTGGAATAATTCCTGCTTTCACTTCTGGACTCATTTTGTACTGTCGGGTATTTGGATATACTGCACCTTCTCTCACTGTCACTTTAACTGGGTCTATATTCTTCATTAGCCCAATGTCTTTTCCTGTAAAATCCCAGACTTCTGGATTGACTGCCGTTCTTAATTCTTCTGGCAGCTCATTTTCGGTTATTAATGAGAACATTTCGTCTACTTCTGTTCCCTGTTTGGCCAACATCATCTTATAGACAATGTCCTCATCGGGGGTTTGGAAAGCTACACCATCCGGTGTACAATAGATCGTGCAGTTCATCTTGCACAAAAGATCTCTTCCCAACAGATTTACTGGACTGGAATCGCAAACTACGAATCGATGCATTTCCTTGAAATTCCCAATGTGCACTTCCATTGGTTTTGTGATTGGGGTTCTAATCTGTTGGTTAGATACACCTACAACTTGGATCGTTTCTCCCGAGAGGGGTAGGTCTGGGATGTCTGCTGTTCTCACAGTAGACCTGGTAGCACCAGTATCCAATAGGAAAGTAATGTCTTTACCTTCTACTCTCCCGTCAACAAATGGACCTGACTGATCTACCGGTAAGGATGCGCCAAGCACGCACTCCTCTTCCTCCCCCCTCAGGCACCGTCATTGTGCAGTATCTGAACGTTCTTCATCATTCTGTAAAAAATATTGTGTAATTGTTCTATTATTCTTACCACTTTCTCCTTGAAATCCGGTGTTCGCACTGAAACTCTGATGGTTCACAAAATTTGGCATAGGAGCTGGTGGCGCCAGTTATTGTGATGTGACTACCTGTTGCTGCTGATTCATAAGTACTTCATTCTGCATCTGTGGGATTAAATTTTGATTTGGCCCATTATTATTATTATTATTCTGAGTACTCTTACACTCGTTCTTCCAATGTCCAGGCTTTCCGCACGCATGACAAGGAAACTTCTTTTTCGCTTCTTCTCTGTCCATACGCCCCTTAAATTTATTACCATTCGCTCCTTGATTATTCTGAGTCTGTTCTTTCACTTGATTATTATTTTGGTCATTCATCTTCTCTTCTTGTTGCTCTGCCAACTTAACTTGTGCCCACATCATTTTCTCCTTTAACTTCCTACGCCTAGCCTCTATGTCATCTCTGCAATATTTCGCGTACTTTAGAATCTCATCCACCGTCTTACTTTGCCAACACAACATGTGCTGCTGTATCATTTGACTGATCTCCGGTTTCAAACCATATACAAACCGATACACAAAATGTCCCATATCTTTGTCACCAATATTCTCAAAACCACTATACTGTTTAAACACCTGCAATAACCGTTCATAATACGCATGTACAGATTCATTTGGTTCCTGTGTTGTTCTATCTATTTTTACCCAATCTGTTTCTTTAGGAGGGATTTTCCCTTTCAAGTACGTAATCTCTTGGTGGTACTTTTTCATCACCTCTTCCGAAGGTGCATCTCTAGGATACTCCTCATTTGGCCAATCAATCGTGATCTTACATTCTGTCCATAAATCAGCAGGTAGCACTATATCGAATAGACCATCCAGGTCCTTCAGTAACACCTTTGAAACTTTCACAAACCTCTCTACTTGTTTATACCACTCAACTGGTTTTTCTCTCAGTTTTGGAAAATCATTTGTAAATGATAAAACATCTTGTCTACTTCAAGGAACATGAACATATCCACCTCCTGGAACCTCTCTCATTGGACACAATTTTTCCACCTTGCCTTTTTCTCTTACTGGAAAGGCAGCTGCTGCTTCTCTCGCTTGTACTTCTTTCTTTCTTATCCATCTAATTCTCCATTTATCTATGTCTCCCCACTTTCGCAAAATGTTCATTCATTCTTTTATCTGTAACCTTTTTCCTGATGCATTTACACTTTCTAAATCTTTATCAGTAAAATCCACTCGATAGGGTTTTTGTAACAATTTGGATTTTCCTATATCTATTCCAATTTCTGAAGCAACTTCAGTTAACCTCTCATGAAATATTCTTGCTCTCCTAGTTATACTCTTACATAAAAACAATAATTCCTCATCATTGTAAACGTTTAATCTTTCTGTACCTACACATCCTGTCATCATCTCTTCCAATTCCACCTTCAATCTGCTGATATCTAAAATCTTTGGTATTGGATTCTGATTATCTCTCTCCTGAGCCCACCTTTCTATTTCTTCAGATGTGACTACTGTTGCACTTGTAGTTCCCACCGGAACCAAAGGTCTTCTTTCTCTCAAGTTCATAGGTGTATTTCTCTTTGTAGTTTCTGTATGGGGTTCCACAATAGGAAGATCCATTAATGAAATAACTGACTCACTTTCACTAACCTGATCATCTGTGATTATTATCTCTTTTCTAGGACTACTCGATGGAACTGTCCCAATTTGTGGTTTCTGGCAAATCTTATTATCCCCATATAATGGGATTACTGGACCAATGGTTACTGGTACGGTTAAAGCTTCAGTATTTAAATTCAATTGATTTATCCTCTGTACTAGTTCTTCCTTTGTTTTATACAAAGCTTCTCTTTCATTATCTTGCATCACTCTGTTATATGATGAGTCATGTAAAATCTGTGGAGTTAATGGTATTCCCATTACTGGCGCACTTGGGACAACCTTACTATCTGCTTCTTGATACGGTGGTGGATTTTTGATCAAAATATCTTCTAACAACTCATCGTCTGATTCACCATAACCTGTTGAATTCAAATGTTTCGTTTTCTCCTTGCACTTTCCTCCCAATTGTTCCTCAGCCATCAACACTGGATATAACCCTTCTGATACCATATCTCTCCTCCATTGTTTCATCTGCCCTTCTCGTGACTCATGCAAGTGTCCCGGAAAAAATCCTCTATATCTTCCGCCTCTGTATTTCTCCCTTTCATATGACTCAGTCTCCCATTCTTCTAACGCCTCATATTGAGTTATCCTAGGTCTAGGTTCCAAATCATTCATTTTCAATCTTAAATTCTGAAGAATCCTCCCATTAAACGTACCATCCTTAGGAAACGCTAACACACCATCATCCTTCATGTACTCTACCCAATTTTCCAACCACACGCAAGTATGATATCCTCTTTCCATCATCATAAAAGATGCTGGTGTCTTCGGTGGTGGAATAGGAATTTCCTCTCTAGTCAGCACAGGCTTATCCTTTACAAAGAAATTCTTTATTTTCTTAAAAATTGACATCTTTCTTTTTTCAATATCAAAAGGGAGTGGGGGGACCAGGAGCTGATTATGGTCCAGTGCCCGTGCTCCAATGTCAAGTAGTAAAACCAACAAGTGGGGTCACTGTTCCATCGGTGTGGGTGCTGCAGAATCACACTCACATCGATAAGTGAATTGGTAGGAAAGTAGGGAGTGGAGAAGGATAGAGCTAGGTCTGGGACCCTCTTTGTGTGGGCGTGGGGGAGACACCTCTTGTCTCTTGTTGCCCTCACACACCCCGAAGGATGTCATGCTTCATCATCGGGCGTTTGCTCCTCGTCGGGCCGGCGCTGCAATGCCCTACGGGTCCCCCGAAGGGTCGCTTTGGCGGAGATCTTTTAAGAGAGCAGCCATAAGATGAATGCGGGTATGTGAACAGGGTCCTATGTGCACAGTGGAGGTGAGTGCAAGTAATGGAATAAAAATGTCTAAGGGATACCAGGGAAGGAAGTCTTTAATGGTGTTGGTTCCCTTGTCATGTTAAAAAACCAAAAGGTTGTGAGTTACGTCTATGGGTAATAATGTACCCCTGGTAACTAAAGTGGTCAGGTCGACATGTTTCGCGCCTAAGCAGTCATCGCGATCCTTGGCGCTTCATCAGGACCAGTGATAGCTAGTGGGAAGTGCAGTGAGAAGTGCAAGTGCTGGGGGTGTACTAGCCCCCAGTGTAGGCGGAGCGAGCACTGGCTGAGAAAACTACAGCTCGGCTCCAACTAATTAGTTGATCTACTCCTAAAGGTGACCTAGAAGTAAAAGATAAATGCAAAAAAGACAAGAACAAACATCAATTCTGACTACTAAGATGTGGTATAGGCCTGCGTGTCGAAGCAACTGCTGCAGGCTTTTGCAAGAGCGACATAAGGTTGAAACCGGCTTCCCCTGGGGTTAATCCTCGGTGGTGGAGGTAAACCGAGAGTACACAAAAATGGTGAACCCCCATGTATGCCCCAGAGTGGGCGAACACGAGGGTACTCTTGGTAATCTGGACCACCTCCTCGTTCCGGGTTGTGCCATGAGAGAAGTGCCCAGGTTTTTATGCCTTGTAGTCACCAAGTGCCAAACACATGTTAGTGTCGCCATTACCCAGTGAGGCGATGCGGTGTGCTGTCACATAGTTTGTGGGCGGAATACATGACATGCATACACGCATCTGACCGGGCTGGTCAGGCAAACTCCATCACAGTATGGTGGTATTGCATTGATTAGTCTAACCAACTTGAAAAACCAGCCCTCACCTAAAGTAACATGGAAATTTACTCCATGGGCTTCAGCGTCGGTAGTCCCGTAGCTTCACGGGCTAAAGTTAAACAGAGGGCACGGGTATGGTCAATATAAGCGGTAAGTTAGAAAGTTAAAAAAGTATGGGCCTCAGTGCCTCTAGTAGCGTAGAGCAGGTAAGCTGCTAAAGTCTTACTCACAGTTTTCTGGTAACCAGTTGCTTCTCAGCACCTACCCCACCTGGCGCCGGCCCGAATCTTGTGAGGCTTAGCGAGGAACAGGTCTAGATATACTGCTCCGTGCAGTGGTGCGGGCGGTTTCCACTTCCGGGTGCTGTGTCATTGTTCATTATACTGTGCAAGTGCAGGAATGTAGTGTTAGTGTTCGCGCATGCGTGCGATGTGTTCGCGCATGCGCGTAATGTTTGACATCTCCCCACAGAGTTACTAGAGCGCGCATGTGTCTCACGCGGGTGTTTTCAGAAGTGTACAGTATGCTGTGTGCTGTGTAGTAATCCGTTAATTTAGGTTAATATGATTGAGGCTTCACTCATACTCAAACCCAGAGAGTATTTGGTCATGGATGTGCCTCGATCAGAGGCGGCGTTCTCATTGGCGGGGGTGACATCTAGGGCGAAGTCATGACTGATGCTGATGCTATTCATTGTGTAGAATGTGTGCAGTCCCAGACAATGGGATCTGCAAAACAATTAAAAATCATGAGGTAGTGTGTGTGGCATATATATAGGATATAATTGAGGCAGTGACAGTCTATTCAAACAGGGACAGTCTATTCAAAACACACTCATGGTCTGGGTGGTACAAATCTGTTGTTGTGTTTTCATGATTGTGGTTGATGCATGACCCTCCACTCCGTTGTGGAGGGGAAAGGTGTTGCTGGGTTTTTGTGTTATACAGATTCTCGGCTTTTCTTCAATATCACAGCTCCACCCACGGTATCTCATCGTTTAGACCATGTATGTGGGTGCATAAGCGATGGACCCAGCGTTGCTCACGTCTCAGGAGTGCGGTGTTGTTCCATACCTGGTTTGCCTCCAGGATGGTCCACTCCATCTCATCACAGGAGTGTCCTATTTCGATGAAATGGTTCGTCATCTTAGTTGATGCGCGACCCCGGCGGATCGTGCTCCTGTGTTCACTCATCCTGACCTTGATTGGTCTTGTGGTCATGCCAACGTATCTTAACTGACATGGGTACGTAATTATGTATACACAATTCTTGGTGTTGCAATTAGTGTGTATACGTTGTTCCCACGAGAAGTCCTTCTTAGGCTGTGGTCGAGTGTGGTCCACACTCGACCACAGCCTAAGAAGAAACCCCATGATAACACACTATGGAATCTACCGCCTGTGTCAGGTCACTATCCATGTGGGTCATGTAGTGCCTGCTCCACCACAAAGCTCACAAAGACACTCCAGATCGAGGACTTCTCGTGGGAACAACGTATACACACTAAGATGATGAACCATTTCATCGAAACAGGACACTCCTGTGACGAGATGGAGTGGACCATCCTGGAGGCAAACCAGGTATGGAACAACACCGCACTCCTGAGATGTGAGCAACGCTGGGTCCATCGCTTACGCACCCACATACATGGTCTAAACGATGAGATACCATG
This sequence comes from Calotriton arnoldi, assembly GCA_963921515.1. Taxonomy (NCBI): domain Eukaryota; kingdom Metazoa; phylum Chordata; class Amphibia; order Caudata; family Salamandridae; genus Calotriton; species Calotriton arnoldi. The sequence continues at coordinate 341,386 of CAWUFW010014498.1, read as the reverse complement.
GGTGGAGCTGTGATATTGAAGAAAAGCCGAGAATCAGTATAACACAAAAACCCAGCAACACCCTTCCCCTCCACAACGGAGTGGAGGGTCATGCATCAACCACAATCATGAAAACACAACAACAGATTTGTACCACCCAGACCATGAGTGTGTTTTGAATAGACTGTCCCTGTTTGAATAGACTGTCACTGCCTCAATTATATACTATATATATGCCACACACACTACCTCATGATTTTTAATTGTTTTGCAGATCCCATTGTCTGGGACTGCACATATTCTACACAATGAATAGCATCAGCATCAGTCATGACTTCGCCGTAGATGTCACCCCCGCCAATGAGAACGCCGCCTCTGATCGAGGCACATCACTGACCAAATACTCTCTGGGTTTGAGTATGAGTGAAGCCTCAATCATATTAACCTAAATTAACGGATTACTACACAGCACACAGCGTACTGTACACTTCTGAAAACACGCGCGTGAGACACATGCGCGCTCTATTAACTCTGTGGGGAGATGTCAAACATCACGCGCATGCGCGAACACATCGCACGCATGCGCGAACACTAACACTACATTCCTGCACTTGCACAGTATAATGAACAATGACACAGCACCCGGAAGTGGAAGCCGCCCGCACCACTGCACGGAGCAGTATATCTAGACCTGCTCCTCGCTAAGCCTCACAAGATTCGGGCCGGCGCCAGGTGGGGTAGGTGCTGAGAAGCAACTGGTTACCAGAAAACTGTGAGTAAGACTTTAGCAGCTTACCTGCTCTACGCTACTAGAGGCACTGAGGCCCATACTTTTTTAACTTTCTAACTTACCGCTTATATTGACCATACCCATGCCCTCTGTTTAACTTTAGCCCGTGAAGCTACGGGACTACCGACGCCGAAGCCCATGGAGTAACTTTCCATGTTACTTTAGGTGAGGGCTGGTTTTTCAAGTTGGTTAGACTAATCAATGCAATACCACCATACTGTGATGGAGTTTGCCTGACCAGCCCGGTCAGATGCGTGTATGCATGTCATGTATTCCGCCCACAAACTATGTGACAGCACGCCGCATCGCCTCACTGGGTAATGGCGACTCTAACATGTGTTTGGCGCTTGGTGACTACAAGGCATAAAAACCTGGGCACTTCTCTCATGGCACAACCCGGGACGAGGAGGCGGTCCAGATTACCAAGAGTACCCTCGTGTTCGCCCACTCTGGGGCATACATGGGGATTCACCATTTTTGTGTACTCTCGGTTTACCTCCACCACCGAGGATTAACCCCAGGGGAAGCCGGTTTCAACCTTATGTCGCTCTTGCAAAAGCCTGCAGCAGTTGCTTCTTTACGCAGGCCTATACCACATCTTAGTAGTCAGAATTGATGTTTGTTCTTGTCTTTTTTGCATTTATATTTTACTTCTAGGTCACCTTCAGGAGTAGATCAACTAATTAGTTGGAGCCGAGCTGTAGTCTTCACAGCCAGTGCTCGCTCTGCCTACACTGGGGGCTAGTACACCCCCAGCACTTGCACTTCTCACTGCACTTCCCACTAGCTATCACTGGTCCTGATGAAGCGCCAAGGATTGTGATGACAGCTTAGGCGCGAAACATGTCGACCTGACCACTTTAGTTACCAGGGGTACATTAATACCCATAGACGTAACTCACAACCTTTTGGTTTTTTAACATGACAAGGGAACCAACACCATTAAAGACTTCCTTCCCTGGTATCCCTTAGCCATTTTTATTCCATTACTTGCACTCACCTCCACTGTGCACATAGGACCCTGTTCACATACCCGCATCATCTTATGGCTGCTCTCTTAAAAGATCTCCGCCAAAGCGACCCTTCGGGGGACCCGTAGGGCACTGCAGCGCCGGCCCGACGAGGAGCAAACGCCCGATGATGAAGCATGACATCCTTCGGGGTGTGTGAGGGCAACAAGAGACAAGAGGTGTCTCCCCCACGCCCACACAAAGAGGGTCCCAGACCTAGCTCTATCCTTCTCCACTCCCTACTTTCCTACCAATTCACTTATCGATGTGAGTGTGATTCTGCAGCACCCACACCGACGGAACAGTGACCCCACTTGTTGGTTTTACTATCTTTCTTTTCTCTCCATACATCCTTGAAGAACGGCGTAAGAAATTGTATTCCGCAAACCCTTGAAATTTTCTGCCTGTACGTCTTGCACTTACAGTCAAATCAAAATCCCGCATACAATCTTCTCTTTCCCAATCCTAGCGCGGCTTCTAACTAGGTATCCAATCAAATCCAACTCACACTCGTAGTCTGACCAATGTCAGCGCGGCCTTTTCCTGACGTCAGTTTTGCTCCTCACTACTGACCCCTCCTTTACAATGCTGCTCCTGTCACCCGCCCGCTGTGTCTACCAATCCCAGCGCGGCTCACTGTGACGTCAATCAAACTCAGGCGATGTCTCACCCCTCCTTTACAAAACTCCTCCTATCACACACCCGCTGTGTCTACCAATCCCAGCGCGGCTCTCTGTGACGTCAGTAGCACTCCGGCAACTGACCCTCCCTTTACAAGGTAATACGAAACTTTATTTCTCAAAACTTTTCTTTAAATTTCTTTGTTATTAACAACATAAAAACATTCGCTACCCTGTCTGTTCCACTAAATCAAAAGGATAGTTTATTTCTCTTTTACTGAGAGTAAAACCTTCCGCTTACTCTTCACACAAGCTCCAGAGAACCTGTTACTCCTCCGGCATCACCCTTGTCAGGGAAAACTTGAGACCGATGTTTCACCAGCGAACTCCTTTTGCTGTCAATCTAGCTTAGACGAACCTGCTACTTCTTCAGGGTTACCCTTACTAGGTGATATAACTCCTAAAGTTTCACTAGCGAACTCTTTGCTATCAACCACTCTCACTTTTATACAGAAAGTAGTCTCTACTTTAACACTGCCAGCCCTGCCTAGCTTCTCAGTGTTATTCCAACAGACGAGTAACCTCACTGCAGTGTGGTTTCTATCGCCACCTGCTATTCATTCACCGGAAATTTTCCAGACGACATAAAAACGAAACACTAACTCTCTTGTTAAAACATAAATCAAAAAGTCAATAATCTATACTTATCACCAAACTAGCCAATAAAAACCATAGCTCTGCTACCAGAAAACTGATCTCCAGCGGCGTACTAACAACAGATACTCTACTACCACATACTCACCTGGGCCCATATAACTTTACTCACACTGAATAACCAGTAAACCGCCGGATGCTTAGTTTATGATTTTGTTTCTTATCAGGATTAGTTATCTCTCATTTCTAACTAAACCTTTACCTGATCAAATAGTTCTTTCCTCTGGTCGATGGACCATTTAGTTGGAACTAGTTGATGGCGATAATTAACATAACCTTTTTAAAACATTTCTATTAAAATAAAATAATCACAGACTCGTGAAGTTTTTAAAATATTTATCTAAATATTAATTTTGTGAACCGTCTCAAAACTTCAGTACAAACACCCTCATCCTCAAGAGTGTCAATTCAATCAAATATTTCATTTAAGCAAATTAGCAATTCAGATTCCCACAATAACAATGCTCAGAAAGAAGAGGACAGAGAGAAAAGAATGATTATCAATACGATTTACCAAGAATAGTGTGAAGACCAACACCCTGGCCAAAGGGCTGGTAAGGGTCCCCAGGATAGATCAGGAGACAAAGACTTCAGGACAGGATCAGGAGAAGGATACATCACCTCTCTAAATACCGGCGACTGCGTCACACCCCTCTCTGACACTCTCTTCCTCCTCGTGGTTCTTCTGCGATCTTCTTTCTAACCCAATTAAGTCAAATAGATGGTTCTGCATTCGATTTCTTCTTCAGCGTCTCACAGCATCAGCACCACCCCCTCAGGCACCTACAGCATCCCGAGCTCTGCTTCTGCGCTCGCTCTGCTCCGCTCACCAACCATCACACACTAACTAACTAAAACTACCTCAATTATACTTTTCTATTACCATGTACCACCCATTAATGTTTCAATTTTGCAAAATACTAACTCTGATTGGACAGGCGAGGGTGGATGATCATCACACCACACTTATACTTTACTTTATTTCTTTTAAACCATTGTTTCCATACTCCTCCCCTCAAAACTTTATTCCGCCCTTCCTTTCCCATACATCTTCAAACTTTATTAAAACAAAATGTAACACTTTTCTCGAATAAGTTCCTTCATATGAACTCTTCACCCTCATGTTCCCAGGGCACATCTCCGTTGACCTCGGACGCGTGACAAGTCCTTAGTCATCCTCGCAAGCTTCCACACCAAGGCGCATGCGTTGTACAGCATTAGTCTGCTTGACTCAGGCAACTTTAATAAGCCCAAATACGCACTAATAATAAACTCAAAAGAAAAGATGTTATTCTCAAAAATAAATGATTTCACTGTATACCACCACCCTCTACTCTAGCCCATACCATTTGTTATTTCTTTATCTGCATTTGCGTTAATGTAAACTCAATTTCTAATTTTCAGCAAGCAGGTGCCATGCATGAGCTTTCAAGCGGCCATTTTATGACTCTTTGCGCAGGCGCCAGAATTTCCCTCCAAGCAATAGTAAGTCATACTATGTAGATGTAGTAGACGCATGCGCAGTAAAGATCCCGTGTTAGAATGCATCTTAGTCCTACGTGCGTGTTATTACAGTTAGTAAATACATAGGCAAGCTTCATTCTTTTCCCGCGTATGATGGAAAATGCGTATTATTAATCACAAACACGTTGTTAGTAATTCGCTAGTAAGTTAAAACGAGAGGATTGTTTATGAGCAAGTTTCAGGTCCGAAACCTTGCTCCATCACCGGCACACAATTAGCAGACGAGCGCCAACATAGGCACCCTTGCACCAAGTTGCAAGGATGCTAGCTTTGTTGGCACAATTGTTTTTGTGCAGGAAGGAACACCTTCCTGCACAAAAACAATCAGTGAATATGTTTTCCTCTTTCTATGCGTGCTGCAGAATGCAGCACACATAGAAAGGTAAAAAAACTAGGAGAAACAAGATTTTTTTGTCCTTGTTGCGCCTCCCTTGGGGAGGCGTACAATTTTGACGTATTCTCAGGTTTACAGATCCTTGTAAATCTGGGAATGTGTCAAAACCCATGGGTGTTGTGGGGAAATACCACTGCAATGTCCATGAAATGCCCTCTTGACGTAGAGTAAGGAAAGGCAGCTCCATCCTGCGTGGCTTTTCATGGCCTTGTAGATATGATACGAGGCAACACAGCGCAAGTCACTGCGTTGCCTCACACTGCGATGGGGAGGCGTGCCATGGCCGTTAAGATGGGTGCTCTCATGTAACACTCATGGCATTTGACACATTCCCAGATTTACAACATTCTGTAAACTTGAGAATATGTCAAAAGCCTACCCCTCCCCAGGGGAGGCAAATGAGGAGAACTAACTTTATTTCTCCTTGTTGTTTCTGTTTTCTATGTGTGCTGCATTCAGCAGCACACATAGAAGGAAGAAATCGCCTATATTAATTATTTTTGTGCAGGGAGGTAGTTCTTCCTGCACAAAAACAATCATTCCCACAATGCAGACACCCTTGCACCATGGTGCCAGGGTGCCTGCGTTGGCACATGACAGCCAATTGTGCGCCAGCACTAGGGAATAGGACAGGAATGTGCCGTATCTTATAGATACGGTACATTCCTGCCCATTTCTTTTGATGTAGGGCAGCACATCAAGAAGGCTTGCAGCGCTACCCTACACCAAAAGCTTGTAAATGAGGCCCATAGAACAAGGAAAACGCCTCTTGGGATTGTTTCTGTGCAGGAAGGTGCCCCTTCCTGCATGAAAACAATCCTGCCAAAAACGCAAACACCCTTGCGCTATGGTGCAAGGGTGCCTGCGTTGGCGCAAGGCAGCCAAAACAGCGTCAGCGCAGTGGGACAGGACAGGATGCTCCATATCTCATGAATACGACGCATTCCTACCCTTTCCTTTTGATGCAGAGCAGTCGAGCAAAGTGACTTGCTGCGCTGCCCTTCGCCAAAAACTTGTAAATGATTTCTTGCTTGGAAAAATTAACTGCAACGTGATGGGATCATTTTATGTATTACCTTGATCATTATCATAAAAAAGCAATTAAAGTGAAATTGAAAAAGTTGATTGTAATTAGCAAAGTGTCATGTAACAAGAACTTATGATGAGCTATGTATGCTATAACTGATTCCTAATCACTAAATGATCACAAACATCTGCAAAACCCCAAAAGTGATAATGCAACACAATAGAATTAGAGTTATTAGAAATGCTGAATGGTTCAAAAGTTTTCATAAAAAGGTACTGCTCGCAATCACTAAATGATTGTGACGTCCTCACTATATGTAGGAAAGTAGGATCTGCTTCTATGGTTACCCCCAATTTTTGCCTGGTGCTAAGCTGTATTTGACTAGTCTGACTGGAATCCTGCTAATCAGGCCCCCAGTCTATCTGCTTTCTCCCTAAGTTGTTGTGTTCAGTACTTAGGTACATCCCAGATTGGATACTTGAGTACCCTTATAAGCCCCTAGTATATGGTACTAAGGTACCCAGGGCATAGGCACCCCAGAGGTCCCCCATGGGCTGAAGCAGGTACTATGCTACCCATGGGAGACCGTTCAAAATGGAACTACAGGCCTGCCATTGCAGCCTGTGTAAGTTGGTGCTTGCACCACTTATTAAAGATATAGGTTTCCTCTATCTAGGGTCACTGCACTTAAAACCTATAAGTCACCCCTTCAGCAGCCCTTTGCAATCCTGAAGGCAGGGTGCTTGGTTCTAAGTGTGAAGGTGCCTCTGCATGAGCAGGACACCCCTACAGCCTACGGAGTCCATTCTCCCGGGTTGTCAGTGAAGCAGTCATATACCACGTAATTACGCGATGACCATCTCGGAAACTGGCTTCAACGAATCCTATCATGTTTGGTATCAAACATGTTGGAATCATACCCCCACACCGTAAATGGTGTGGGAGGTATGATTCCAAGCACTGGAAGAGCACTCCGTTAGGCATTCAGTGTTCCCAGTACTAGCCTTCTTGACCCGGACAGCACAAAATGGTTGCTGCCGACCAGAGACACGATTCTGCCCTCCTGCTGCTGAACCAAGCTAGAGCAGGGAAAGGCAGAATAGGCATCCTGTCACAGGGAGGTGTGACCACCTCCCAGGCAGGATTTAGTGTATTGGGGTAGGGTGGGTGCACTTGCCAGCGCCACTCAGTCTGCATGAGGGACACATTTGGTGTCCCTGTGCATAGTCAATCAATCACGGCATTTCAAACCAGTCCTGGGAGCTGTTGGCTCCTGCTCTGGCGCGAAACTGGTCAAAGGACATGGGAGTAACCTCCCCCCTGTCCAGACCCTCCCCCTAAATCATCCCAACCTTTTCCCTAGGGTACTTAAGGGCTTACCTGGGTGTAGGTCCCTGGATTCGTCGTGGGATAAGATTCAGATCAGACACCACTTCTTCTTCTACCGTCTGGGCACTCTGGACTTCGCTGGACTTCGTTTGGGCCTGACTTTGTCTTCCTTCCAGTCTGGTGCATCGTCTGTGCCTGTGCATCATACAGGAACCTTCCAAGGACTGTGAAGCATCAAAGACATTTGAAGGAATCTCTCTTGGAGTGAAGGAGTCACTCCCTTGCATTCGCAAGCACCGCAACTAAGTCGACCGGTCTGCTGATCCTGAGCTCCTCTGGACTCCGTAGGGTCTGCAACACAGGTGGTGGTTTTCCACAGCTCCCGAGGCCTGCCCTGCCCTCTTACCAAGTTTGAGGCCAGTATCCCTTGTGGGGGTTGCAATAACCGAACCCCTGTGCACTGCTTCAACTTGCAGCTGCAAAGGCTTGTTGGCTTCCTTCCAAGAAGATCTTCAGTCTTCAATTAGCCCCAACCTCGAGCACCTCAAGTGACCAGAAATTTCAGCCACACCGCATCGTGTGCATTGTGGCCTTGATCTTTTGGTGAACTGCTTGAGGTGCTCTCGCGACAACAGTGCCTCCGGCCTGGTGGTCCATTTGAGGGTCACTTTTGTTTCCTTTGGGCTCACCTGATTGCTTGGGGCTGCCCTGACCCCCCTGCTTGTGGTGAGTCCCCTGGACCTTGCTGGTCCCGATGTTGCTTCTTCTTCAATTTCTGCGTTGGTTGCATTTGCCAAGGCTTGTTGGTGCTCCCGCCGGACACCGACCCCACAGCACTTGACATCCTTCGTGGGACAGCTCGTGCATGGCTCCTGGTCCTCCTCAGCATCGCCTGGTCCTCACAGCTGCAGAGTCAAGGTCATCGTCACCCATCCTGCAACACCAGACATCAGAGGGCATTCGTCTTCTAAGTCTCCTGGTCACTTCTGAGTGACATAGGCTCTGTCCCCTCTGCTTGCAGGTACCTCTCATCTAAAATCCATCTTCGGATTCCACCGGACACTTTCTCCTTCTGCAACAGCGGCACTTTCGTGAAGTCCTCCTTTGGGTTCGACTGCGGTTTTCAACACCACTTCACACGTATGCACCCGGCTTCCCTGGTGTAGGTAACGTGGGTACTAGGGTATCCACAGGTGGGGTGGCTCTCCAACCTTCTGTCTTCCACTGGGTTTCTTCAGGGTCCACTGGGAAGGGTCCTTAATCTTTAAAAATCCAACCGCGACTTACACGTAGAGTTGTACGGAGCACGCAGTCGTGTTCCCACACAGCACACGCTCTCCGTGGGGTCCCTATCTACTTACCTTGGGTGGTTGTGTGGGTACCCAGCACTTCTACGTCCTGTCGACATCGTCCTGACTCGAGTCATGGTTCTTATACCACTTTATTAATATATGGTTTGGTCCCCCCCTGGGGTCCACTGTGTATTCTGTACTATTTACTGTGTTTCTTTGCTAAAGTATTGTGTGCATTGTGTCTATCTCCATGTAGGAGATATTTGAACGTACTAGAAAGTATTATATAATAAATACATATTTTTATAAATACTTGGTGTGGTTCTTTTTCACTTTATCTATACTATAAGATTGCATTCTGGTAAAACAAGCTGCTTTACACTCCTTCTGGACTAAGCCTGAAGGCTGCTCTCCACAGCTACCACTTAGAGAGCTTTCTAAGGTTGTCTAAGACCTCTTAAATCACCATAAGGGTTGTCTGGACTGGTGCAAGGTGCCCACTTACATAAGTGGACATCATTTACCAGGCCAGCTTCGCACATTGGTGTGCAGCGGTTGGGATTCAAGCCTGCATTGTTTTACCAGATAAATCTTTGTGTAGATTAATTGAAAAACCATAATTAATACTAGGCACACATAATACAAGCTTAAATAGTAAGTTCTACTGAACTTAGGGTTGGGTAGGTCAAGGGTCTAGCACACCTTTTCTCCAACCTCAGAGAGTTTAGTTCCCACTAGGTTAGGTAGGTGCAACACCACACCTCACTTAGTATGTCTTCTAAAGGAGATGCCAGTTGCTCTCTGCATACTAGATACACTGATCTATCATTCCAAGAACTGAAAACACTGTGCCTCTAGGAACCTGAAGGCAGGGAAAAGTGCCAACACTCAACGCCTCCTAGAGCTGTTACTGTTAGATGACCTAAGGAAAGCCAGTGGGTCAGATGAACAGGAAAGCGTGGGTGGGCAGGGGCCTGAAGACAGGCCAGGAGGGGGACCCCTCTTTGATGTAGAATCTAACTCTGACCAGGTTGAGCCTGATGACTCCCACCTGGACAATTCAGACCTCCCAGAGGAGAACATAGGTGGCTTAGAGGATGCCCCTTTTGATCGTCCTGGGAAGGCGCAGACTAGACCAAGAAGGTCTAGATCCTCCTCTGCAGAATTTAATGCCTCAGGACATTCAGTAAGGACCTCCATTTCTAGTAAGAGGGGTGACTCTTTGGATAGGGAGTACCAACTTCTTGAGCTTGAGAACACTAGGCTTAGGCTCAGGCAAGAGCAGTTGGCCCTTGACAGAGTCCCTGGAAGTCCAGAGAGCAAGGAAGAAACTAGGACTAGAGTCCCATGGTGGCAGCAACAGTGTCCCTAGAGTTAAGGAACATTCCTTTGTAAATAGGAACCTGAACAAGATGTTGGGGATGACATCCACAAATGGATAACTGCTTTAGAGTGGGCCTGTAAAGTTCAGAGGGTCCCTCTAGAGCAGTGGGCAGCTATCTTGTGGCTCTCCTTTGCTGACTAAAGTAGAGACAAGCTCCTCACTGTTAGAGAAGAGGATGCAGATAATTACTCAGTTTTGAAGAGTGCTCTCATTGATGAGTTTGGCATAACCACTGACCAATACAGGATTATTTCAGAGACACCCAGAAAGCACAAACCCAGGGCTGGGTAGATTTTGTGGATAGTGCTATTAAGGCTCTTGAAGGGTGGCTACTTGGCAGGAAAGTGCATGACTATCAAGGATTGTACAGTTTGATTATGAGTGAGCAGATCCTTAATAATTGTCAGAACCAGCTTATGCATCAGTACCTGGTGGGCTCAGATCTGACTTCTCCCCAAGAATTGGGAAAGAAGGCAGATAAATGGGTCAGAACCAGGGTTAAGCATAAAAATCAGGGCAATAGTGGTGACCAGAAGAAACAGGATTCTTCAAAATCCCAGGATAAGGGTGGGGACAAGGGCAAAGACAAGAAAGAGTCTTCTCAAGGGCCCCATCATTCATCTGGGGGGAGGAAGTGGGGGGGTCACAAACATCCAAGAAAGGCAAGAAGAAAACTTGGTGTTACTTTTGTAAGGTGAAAACCCAGTGGACAAAGGATGCTGATTGTTCAATAGCCAAGGAGAATACTCCTACTACCATTGCCCCTAAGGCAACTGCTCCCCCTAGCATGAGTACAAGTGGTGACATAGGAGTCAAGGGATTAGTGGGATTAACCTTGGGTTTTGAGGTGGGTTCTGACTTAGTCGGAACTCCAGCTCAGGCTGCTTTGGTCTGTGATGGTGGCATTGATCTTGTCACCTTACTAGTCAGTCTCAGTAACCTGGGCAAGTACAGACAGCAGCCTTTGATTAATGGAAAAGAGGCTGTGGCCTACAGGGACACAGGGGACAGTGTCACTATGGTGACAGAGAAACTTGTGTCTCCTGACCAAATCATACTTGGACAAATGTACCAAGTGACCAATGCTAACAATGTCAGGAGTGACCATTCCTTGGCAGTTGTTAATCTCAGCTGGGGAGGGGTAACTGGACCTAAAAAGGTTGTGGTATCTTCAGACCTACCTGTAGATTGTCTGTTGGGCAATGATTTGGAAACTTCAGCCTGGGCTGAGGTTGAGTTCAGGGCTCATGCAGAAATGTTGGGCATCTCTGCAAGTGTCTTTGCTGTGACCAGGTCAATCAATCAATCAATCAATCAAGCATTTGTATAGCGCGCTACTCACCCGGAGGGTCTCAAGGTGCTAGGGGGGGGGTCCGCTACTGTTCGAACAGCCAGGTCTTGAGTTGCTTCCTGAAGGAGAGGTGGTCTTGGGTAAGGCGGAGGTGGATGGGTAGGGAGTTCCACGTCTTGGCAGCCAGGTAGGAGAAGGATCTTCCTCCCGTTGTGGCTCTTCGGATGCGGGGGACGGCGGCGAGGGCGTGGTTGGTCGATCGTAGCTGGCGGGTGGGAGTGTAGAAGGTCAGACGGTCGTTGAGGTATCTGGGGCCTTGGTTGTGGAGAGCTTTGTGTGCGTGGGTGAGGAGTCGGAACGTGATTCACTTGCTGACGGGGAGCCAGTGCAGGTCTCTCAGGTGTCCGGCGATGTGGCTGTGTCGGGGGATGTCCAGGATGAGTCGAGCTGAGGCGTTCTGGATGCGTTGGAGTCTTTTTTGAAGTTTGGCTGTGGTTCCGGCGTAGAGGGAGTTGCCGTAGTCCAGTCGGCTGGTGACGAGGGCCTGGGTGACCGTCTTCCTTGTAGGAGAGTAGGATCTGCTTCACATGGGTACCCCCACTTTTTGCTGATGCTTCACTGGTTTTCGACATTAGTCTGGCTGGGGCCCTGCTATTCAGAACCCCAGCCTAGCTGTTTCCTCTTTAAAAGGGTCTCCATGTGCCTTAGGCACATCACTGATTGGGATCTGGAGTGCCCTTGTAAGTCCCTAGTATATGGTATACTATGTACCAAGGGCATAGGTACCTCAGAGGCCTGCCAGGGGCTGCAGCATGTATTATGCCACCCCTGGAAGGCCATCCAAACTGACACCACGGGTCTGCTACTGCAGCCTGGGTAAGGTGGTGCATGCACCCCTTACTGTGGTATAGGTTACCTATATCACTAAATGCATACACACATATAAACCTATAAGTCACTCCTAAGGCAGGCCTTATCAATCCTAAAGGCAGAGTGCATGGTTCCTATGTGAGAGGGTGCCCCTGCATGAGCAGGGCCCCTCTGCAGCATTCGGAGACCATCTCTGATGCTGTTTGTAGTGCAGCCTGACCATATACTCTTAAACGCATTATATCCTCGCGGTAAAATGCTAACTATGGAATGGCTGCACCTAAACATGTCGTGTTTGGTGTCAAACATCTTGGAATACTACCCCCCGCCAATCCTGGCGGCGGGGGTAGCATTCCACCCTTCTAGAGGGAAAGGCATGTTAACTCTGACGAGTCCGGTAACTTCTTTCCAGAGCCCTGGCATCACAAAATGGATGCTGCTGCCACAGACACGAGTCTGGCCTCCTGCTGCTGGACGAAACTCCGGCAGGGGAGGCCTGGACAATAGGTTTCCTGTCCCAGGGAGGTGTGACCACCTCCCCAGACAGGACAATGTGTATTGGGGCTGGGCGGGAGCACTTTCGGGTGCTTTGAAGTCCTGCACTGGGGGCACATTTGGTGTCCCTGTGCATACCCCAGTTCAAACCGGATCAGGGGCTTGCAGCCCCTGCTTTGGCGCGAACTGGACAAAGGGAAAGGGGTGTAGCCACCCCACTGCCCTGACCCACCCATAGGTGGGGCCACAGAGTAGTCCATCCCCTATTTTTAGAATAAAGGTAGGAACCCAGTCCTTAGGACTTTAGATTATACCTGGACGAAACTCTGACACTGAATCCTGGACCTTCGACGCTCTACGACAAGATTAGAGGACTGAAGAATCTCCCTTGGGGTCAAGGAGTGACTCCCCTGCTTGGCAGGCACCAAAGAAGCATCTGTCCGGTTCGCAGCACTGAAGCTCCCGTCGGACGCCGAAGTCATCGCATCACCAGAGGTGGATTCTCAGACTTCCCCGAGGCTACCCTGAGTCCGCAGCAAAGCTGAGGCCCGTGGCTATCGTGGGTGACTTGAGACCGTGACCCCTGGACACCGAGCACACTTGCAAGTGCACCATCTTCTGGGTCTCCCAAGAAGTCGTGCTTTGGGCTCCGAGTAGCCCTAGCCTCCAGCACCACCTGCACCGAAGATCACTGGCCCCCACTCCACGAGTGTCCTGTAAGCCAGCTCCATGTGCGGCGTCACGAGGCTCCTTTGCAGTTGCTAGCCCGTTGGCTAGTAGCCCTTGACGAAGGCCAATCTTTTCTTTACTTGGTATCCTGGTTGCTCCAGGCCTGCCCTCACTTACCCTCGCTGGGTGAGTTCCCCAGACCTTGCTGGTCTGCATCATCGACGATCTACATCTTACTCGAGACTTGCCGTTGCCAAGGCTTGTTGGGTCCAATCTGGTCGCCGACACCTCTGCACTCGACAGACATCGAGCAACAGCCCGAATCCTGCTCCTGGTCGCCGACAACGCCTCCCGGACCTCGTGGCTGAAGAGTCAAGATGACCGTCAACGCACCTGAAGCACTCGACATCGGTGGGCATCTGTCCATCGCCTTCCTGGTCACTGGCTAGTGACCCAGACTCTGTCCCCTCTGCTTTCAGGTTCACCAGAACTCCGATCCACTCTTGGATCCACCCGGACACTTTTCTCCTGGTCGCCAGCAGCACTTTGCAGCAGATCGCCATACGAAACGACGACGAAACCCGACCCCGAAAGGCACCTATGCACCCGGCTTCCCTGGGTGAGGTAACACGAGTACTCCGGTGCTCCCGTGGGTAGAGACTCTTCAAAGTCCTAGATCTCAAAGGGTTTTGTCCTAGTCCTCTTTTAAGTGTCCCTTTCCTCTATTTTCCCAATCCCGACTTTCTCCATAGAAGTTAACGGCGTATCGCGGTTGTGTATTTACACTGCACGCGTCTCCCGTGGGTCCCCTGTGTCACTACCTTGGGTGGTTCCTTGTGGTCCAAGCACTTCTAGAGGCTCTAGGCCTAGTGTCTAGTTCAGTCGTGGTTCGCATACCACTTTATTGGTATATGGTTTGGTACGCCCCTAGGGCCCAAACGTGTATTTGTGCTATTACTGTGGTTTAAGATCTTATAACCTATGTACTTCGAACTCTAGCCTCATAAAGAGACTAGAGGGGTGTGTTTAGTAATAAATACATATATTTTGAATATATACCTGGTGTGGTGCTCTTTCATTTGGTCACTCAAGAGATTATAGACTGGTAAAACAAGCTGCTTTACATTCCTTCAAGACTTAGCCTGAAGGCTGCTCTCCACAGCTACCACTAGGATAGCTTTCAATAAGGTTGTCTTTAACCTACCTACCATAAGAGTCGATTTGGACTGGTGCAAGGTGCCCACTATAATTAGTGGACAGCATATGCCAGGCCAACTTCTCACATTGGTGTGCAGCGTGTGGGATTCCAGCTTGCTATTGTTTTACCAGATAATCTCAATTGAATTGATCAACTGAAAACCACTAAAGGTACCTAAGGTACATATAATTTAAGCTTAGAATATCAGTAAGTTCTACTGAACTTAGAGTTGTGTGTTAAGGGATAGCACAACCCTTTCTACAACTCAAGAGAGTTTAGTAGGCCACACTAGAGTAGGTAGTGCATACACCACACCACACTAGTAATGTCTTTAAAAGCAGGATCCAAAGATACCCTGCAGGAAGCCATTGAGCTTCCCCCTCCAAGTATGACACACTCCCATTCTTGGAACTGAGAGCTTTGTGTAACGTGAGGAAATTAAGGACAGGCCAAAGTCCCACCACCCAACACCTCCAGGAGTTGTTGGTGGCTTATGATCTTAGTAAGTCTTCAGAGACTGAAGGGGTAGGAGCAGAGGGTGGGCCAGCAGATGAGGAAGGGGCCAGGGGTACCACTACCCCCAGCCCCCTCTGAAACTGACCAGGAGGGTGACAATGACCCTGACCTGGAGAACCCAATCCCTTCTGGGGAAGATGAAGATGAGGATCTAGAGAACCACACCTTTGTCCCCCCAGGAAGGATTATGAGTGTGCTCAGAAAGTCTAGGTCTCCTTCTCAGGAGTCTAACCACTCTGGCACCTCAATAGGGAGCTCTGTTTCTTCTCACAGGAGGGAATCCTCTCATGAGAGAAGAAAGAGACTGGTCCAGTATGAGGAAACTCAACTAGAGATCAGGAAGAAGCAATTGGCTTTAGATAGAGAATCCCTAGATCTCCTTAGAGAGAGAAGAAAGTTGGGACTAGAGTCCCATGGTGGCAGCCATGTCCCTAGAGACAGGGAAAGGTCCTATGACCATAGGAACCTGAGCAAGATTGTCCCTCCCTACCAGAGTGGGGATGATATCCACAAATGGATAACTGCTTTAGAGAGGGCCTGTAAAGTACAGAAGGTCCCTCAGGAGCAGTGGGCAGCAATCTTGTGGCTCTCCTTTGCTGACAAAGGTAGAGACAAGCTCCTCACTGTTAGAGAGGAGGATGCTGACAATTACAAGGTCTTGAAGAGTGCTCTTATTGATGGGTTTGGCCTAACCACTGAACAGTACAGGTTGAAGTTCAGAGACACCCAAAAGCACAGACTCAAGACTGGGTAGACTATGTGGATTGTTCTGCCAAGGCTCTGGAAGGCTGGTTGATGGGCAGTAAGGTGTGTGACTTCTCAGGATTGTATAATCTGATAATGAGGGAGCAGATTCTTAATAACTGTCAAAATCAGCTGTTGCATCAGTACCTGGTTGACTCTGATCTGACCTCTCCCCAAGAATTGGGAAAGAAGGCAGACAAATGGGTCAGAACCAGGGTGAAGCAGAAGGTACAGAACCAAGGTGGGGAAACCAAGAAGCAAGATGCTAAGAACTCTGACAAGGGTGGGGAGAAGGGTAAAGATCAAAAGTCTTCATCAGGCCCCCAAAAATCTTCTTCTGGTGGGGATTCCCAGTCTACCAAGGGTAAAGGCCAAAGAAAACCATGGTGCAAGGTCTGTAAGCAAAAGACCCACTGGACCAGTGATTGCACCAAGTCCAAAGACTCCAGTCCAGCACCCACCAATGCCCCTAAGGCACCTGTTCCCCCTAGTACAGTTGGTGGAAGTGCTCCAGCAAAGGGTTTAGTAGGGTTCACCCTGGGAACTGAGTTGGGCTCTGACCTAGTTAGAGAACTGACTCAGGCTGTGTTAGTCTGTGATGGAGGCATGGATGTGCCCTCCTCTATGAGTCCCAGTAATCTGGGCAAGTACAGACAACAGCCTTTAATTAATGGACGAGAGGCTTTGGCATTTAGGGACACAGGGGCAAGTGTCACAATGGTGACACAAGACCTTGTGCTACCTGGGCAAGTTATGCTTGGTGAAATGTACCAAGTGACCAATGCTAGCAATGTCAGAACAGACCATACTCTGGCAGTTGTTAACTTCTCCTGGGGAGGGGTAACTGGCCTTAAGAAGGTTGTGGTAAGTGCAAACCTACCAGTCGAATGCTTGCTTGGCAATGACTTAGAGACTTCTGCTTGGGCAGAAGTGGAGCTCAGGACCCATGCAGAAATGCTGGGGATCCCTGCAGATGTGTTTGCTGTGACCAGGTCACAAGCCAAAATGTCTAGCACTGAACAGGCCTTGGATTCTGGAAGAATGGACCAAGTGCCTTCCAAGAGGAGGAGTAGTAGGGTTAAGGCAGTGCCTTCCCCTTGGCTCAGGAGGAAGATCAGTCCCTTGAGGGGGATGATCGCAGCCCTGAAGAAGGAACTGTCCCAGAGGAACTTGAACCTGACCAGGTTGAGTTCTTGGGGACAGGGGGACCTTCTAGGGCAGATCTGAGCCAGGAGCAGCAGAGCTGCCCCTCCCTTGAACCCCTCAGACAGCAAGCTGCTGCTGAGGCTGCTGGGAAAGCTAGTGGTCCCCATACAGTGTATTGGGATGATGGACTCCTGTACTCAGAGAGTAGAGACCCCAAGCCTGGTGCTACCAGGAGGTTGGTAATACCTTTGAAGTTCAGGGGCTTCCTATTGACCCTAGCCCATGATATTCCCTTAGCAGGACACCTGGGCCAGAACAAGACTTGGGACAGAATTGTCCCTCACTTTCACTGGCCCCACATGTCTGAAGACAGTAAGGAGTTTTGTCGCTCCTGTGTAACCTGCCAAGCCAGTGGCAAAGCAGGTGGCACTACAAAGGCCCCCTGATACCACTACCTGTGGTGGGGGTGCCCTTTGAGAGGGTAGGGATTGACATTGTTGGTCCCATGGATCCCCAAACAGCCTCTGGGCACAGGTTTATCCTGGTGGTAGTGGATCATGCCACCAGGTACCCAGAAGCTATTCCCCTCAGGACCACTACAGCACCTGTGGTGGCAAGGGCCCTCCTGGGAATCTTCTCAAGAGTGGGCTTTCCTAAGGAGGTAGTATCCGACAGGGGTGCAAACTTCATGTCTGGGTACTTAAAAGCAATGTGGAAGGAGTGTGGAGTTACTTATAAGTTCACCACACCCTATCACCCACAATGCAATGGTTTAGTTGAGAGATTCAACAAAACCTTGAAGGGCATGATTAAAGGGCTCCCAGAAAAGCTTAGGCGTAGATGGGACATACTCTTGCCCTGCCTTTTATTCGCATATAGGAGGTGCCTCAGAAGGGGGTTGGTTACAGCCCTTTTGAACTTCTGTTTGGCCACCCTGTGAGGGGTCCACTGTGCTTGGTGAAGGAAGGATGGGAGTTACCTCTCAAGCCCCCAAAGCAAGATATAGTGGACTATGTACTTGGTCTCCGCTCCAGGATGGCTGAGTACATGAAAAAGGCAACCAAAAACCTTGAGGCTAGCCAGGAACTTCAGAAGGCCTGGCATGACCAAAAGGCTGTTCTGACTGTTTACCAGCCAGGACAGAAGGTGTGGGTGTTGGAGCCAGTGGCCCCAGCAGCTCTCCAAGACAAATGGAGTGGACCCCACACTATTGTTGAGCAGAAGGGTGAGGTCACTTACTTAGTGGACCTGGGAACACCCAGGAGTCCCCAAAGGGTTCTCCATGTCAACAGACTAAAGCCATATGTGGACAGGGCAGACATGGGCTTGCTCATGGCTACTGATGAAGGGCAGGAGGAAGAGAGTGACCCACTCCCTGACCTGCTCTCACAGAACCCTGACGATGGGTCAGTTGATGGTGCAGCCTTGGCAGGCAGCCTCACTACCCAGCAACAAACTGATTGCAGGCAAGTCCTCAATCAGTTTAGACATATGTTTTCACTGACACCCAGTCAGACCACCTGGTGCACTCATGAAGTGGACACTGGGGACAGTCTGCCTATTAAAAACAAGATTTATAGGCAACCTGACCATGTCAGGGACTGTATCAGGACTGAAGTCCAGAAAATGTTGGAATTGGGAGTGATTGAGCCCTCAGATAGCCCTTGGGCTAGTCCAGTAGTCCTAGTACCTAAACCTCACACCAGTGGTGGGAAAAGAGAGATGAGGTTTTGTGTAGACTACAGGGGTCTCAATGCAGTCACTAGGACTGATGCCCATCCAATACCCAGGGCAGATGAGCTCATAGATACTTTGGCCTCTGCCAAATATCTCAGCACATTTGACCTAACAGCTGGCTACTGGCAGATCAGACTAGCTGATACTGCAAAGCCCAAAACAGCATTTTCAACCCCTAGTGGGCATTATCAATTTGTGGTAATGCCCTTTGGTCTGAAAAATGCACCTGCCACTTTCCAGAGGTTGGTGAACACAGTTCTCACAGGACTGGAAGCCTATAGTGCAGCTTATCTAGATGATATTGCTGTCTTTAGCTCCACCTGGGAGGATCACCTGGTCCACCTCAGGAATGTTTTACAGGCCCTGCAAAAGGCAGGCCTGACTATCAAGGCCACTAAGTGCCAGATAGGGCAGAGTCAGGTTGTGTACCTGGGCCACCTTGTGGGTGGAGGCCAGGTTCAACCTTTGCAGAGCAAGATCCAGACCATCATGGACTGGACTGCTCCCACTACCCAGACTCAGGTGAGAGCCTTCTTAGGCCTGACTGGGTACTATAGGAGATTTGTCAAGGGGTATGGATCAATAGTGACACCCTTGAATGACTTAACTTCTAAGAAAATGCCCAAAAAGGTTCAGTGGACAGCTAGCTGTCAAAAGGCATTTGATGACCTCAAGCAGGCCATGTGCACTGCTCCAATTCTGCAGAGTCCTGATTACTCCAAGAAGTTCATTGTTCAAACGGATGCATCTGAGTTGGGGGTAGGGGATGTACTGTCACAATTGAATGAAGAAGGTCAGGATCAGCCAGTAGCTTTTATTAGCAGAAGGCTGACCCCTAGAGAGAAACGTTGGTCAGCCATAGAGAGGGAGGCCTTTGCTGTGGTCTGGGCTCTGAAGAAGTTGAGGCCATACTTGTTTGGTACACACTTCCTGGTTCAGACAGACCATAAGCCCCTCTTATGGCTAAAACAAATGAAGGGTGAAAACCCCAAACTGCTTAGGTGGTCCATTTCCCTACAGGGGATGGACTTTACAGTGGAACATAGGCCTGGGAGTAACCATGCGAATGCAGATGGACTCTCTAGGTATTTCCACTTAGAACATGAAGACTTAACTGGGCAAGGTTAGTTTAATGTCCCTACGTTTGGGGGGTTGTGTAGGAGAGTAGGATCTGCTTCACATGGGTACCCCCACTTTTTGCTGATGCTTCACTGGTTTTCGACATTAGTCTGGCTGGGGCCCTGCTATTCAGAACCCCAGCCTAGCTGTTTCCTCTTTAAAAGGGTCTCCATGTGCCTTAGGCACATCACTGATTGGGATCTGGAGTGCCCTTGTAAGTCCCTAGTATATGGTATACTATGTACCAAGGGCATAGGTACCTCAGAGGACCTGCCAGGGGCTGCAGCATGTATTATGCCACCCCTGGAAGGCCATCCAAACTGACACCACGGGTCTGCTACTGCAGCCTGGGTAAGGTGGTGCATGCACCCCTTACTGTGGTATAGGTTACCTATATCACTAAATGCATACACACATATAAACCTATAAGTCACTCCTAAGGCAGGCCTTATCAATCCTAAAGGCAGAGTGCATGGTTCCTATGTGAGAGGGTGCCCCTGCATGAGCAGGGCCCCTCTGCAGCATTCGGAGACCATCTCTGATGCTGTTTGTAGTGCAGCCTGACCATATACTCTTAAACGCATTATATCCTCGCGGTAAAATGCTAACTATGGAATGGCTGCACCTAAACATGTCGTGTTTGGTGTCAAACATCTTGGAATACTACCCCCCGCCAATCCTGGCGGCGGGGGTAGCATTCCACCCTTCTAGAGGGAAAGGCATGTTAACTCTGACGAGTCCGGTAACTTCTTTCCAGAGCCCTGGCATCACAAAATGGATGCTGCTGCCACAGACACGAGTCTGGCCTCCTGCTGCTGGACGAAACTCCGGCAGGGGAGGCCTGGACAATAGGTTTCCTGTCCCAGGGAGGTGTGACCACCTCCCCAGACAGGACAATGTGTATTGGGGCTGGGCGGGAGCACTTTCGGGTGCTTTGAAGTCCTGCACTGGGGGCACATTTGGTGTCCCTGTGCATACCCCAGTTCAAACCGGATCAGGGGCTTGCAGCCCCTGCTTTGGCGCGAACTGGACAAAGGGAAAGGGGTGTAGCCACCCCTCTGCCCTGACCCACCCATAGGTGGGGCCACAGAGTAGTCCATCCCCTATTTTTAGAATAAAGGTAGGAACCCAGTCCTTAGGACTTTAGATTATACCTGGACGAAACTCTGACACTGAATCCTGGACCTTCGACGCTCTACGACAAGATTAGAGGACTGAAGAATCTCCCTTGGGGTCAAGGAGTGACTCCCCTGCTTGGCAGGCACCAAAGAAGCATCTGTCCGGTTCGCAGCACTGAAGCTCCCGTCGGACGCCGAAGTCATCGCATCACCAGAGGTGGATTCTCAGACTTCCGAGGCTACCCTGAGTCCCCAGCAAAGCTGAGGCCCGTGGCTATCGTGGGTGACTTGAGACCGTGACCCCTGGACACCGAGCACACTTGCAAGTGCACCATCTTCTGGGTCTCCCAAGAAGTCGTGCTTTGGGCTCCGAGTAGCCCTAGCCTCCAGCACCACCTGCACCGAAGATCACTGGCCCCCACTCCACGAGTGTCCTGTAAGCCAGCTCCACGTGCGGCGTCACGAGGCTCCTTCGCGGTCGCTAGCCCGTTGGCTAGTAGCCCTTGACGAGGGCCAATCTTTTCTTTACTTGGCATCCTGGTTGCTCCAGGCCTGCCCTCACTTACCCTTGCTGGGTGAGTTCCCCAGACCTTGCTGGTCTGCATCATCGACGATCTACATCTTACTCGAGACTTGCCGTTGCCAAGGCTTGTTGGGTCCAATCTGGTCGCCGACACCTCTGCACTCGACAGACATTGAGCAACAGCCCGAATCCTGCTCCTGGTCGCCGACAACGCCTCCCGGACCTCGTGGCTGAAGAGTCAAGACGACCGTCAACGCACCTGAAGCACTCGACATCGGTGGGCATCTGTCCATCGCCTTCCTGGTCACTGGCTAGTGACCCAGACTCTGTCCCCTCTGCTTTCAGGTTCACCAGAACTCCGATCCACTCTTGGATCCACCCGGACACTTTTCTCCTGGTCGCCAGCAGCACTTTGCAGCAGAACGCCATACGAAACGACGACGAAACCCGACCCCGAAAGGCACCTATGCACCCGGCTTCCCTGGGTGAGGTAACACGAGTACTCCGGTGCTCCCGTGGGTAGAGACTCTTCAAAGTCCTAGATCTCAAAGGGTTTTGTCCTAGTCCTCTTTTAAGTGTCCCTTTCCTCTATTTTCCCGATCCCGACTTTCTCCATAGAAGTTAACGGCGTATCGCGGTTGTGTATTTACGTCTCCCGTGGGTCCCCTGTGTCACTACCTTGGGTGGTTCCTTGTGGTCCAAGCACTTCTAGAGGCTCTAGGCCTAGTGTCTAGTTCAGTCGTGGTTCGCATACCACTTTATTGGTATATGGTTTGGTACGCCCCTAGGGCCCAAACGTGTATTTGTGCTATTACTGTGGTTTAAGATCTTATAACCTATGTACTTCGAACTCTAGCCTCATAAAGAGACTAGAGGGGTGTGTTTAGTAATAAATACATATATTTTGAATATATACCTGGTGTGGTGCTCTTTCATTTGGTCACTCAAGAGATTATAGACTGGTAAAACAAGCTGCTTTACATTCCTTCAAGACTTAGCCTGAAGGCTGCTCTCCACAGCTACCACTAGGATAGCTTTCAATAAGGTTGTCTTTAACCTACCTACCATAAGAGTCGATTTGGACTGGTGCAAGGTGCCCACTATAATTAGTGGACAGCATATGCCAGGCCAACTTCTCACATTCCTGGTTTCGGTGGGGATCCACCGGAAGATCTTGCGCAGCATGCGTAGGATGTTGAAGCAAGACGAGGAGACGGCGTTGACTTGTCGGGTCATTGAGAGGGAGGAGTCCAGGATGAAGCCCAGGCTGCGTGCGTGGTCCGTTGGTTTGGGTGCGTTGCCCAGGGCAGGGGGCCACCAGGAGTCGTCCCAGGCGGAGGGTGATGATCCTAGGATGAGGACTTCCGTCTTATCTGAGTTCAGTTTCAGGCGGCTGTACCTCATCCACTCGGCTACGTCCTTCATCCCTTCATGTAGGTTGGTTCTGGCGGTTGTGGGGTCGTTGGTGAGGTCACAAGCCAAACAGCTTTCCACTGAACAGGACCTGGATCCTGGAACAATGGACCAGGGGCCATATGTATCAAACTCGGAATTTGCGATTCTCAAATAGCGATTCATAGCAATTTGCATTTTGAGAATATTTAGCGATTCTCAAAAAATCGCAGAAAAAGCGAATACCTATTTTACGATTCCTTAAATTGCGAAATCGCTAATAAAGATTCGCAAATAAGCGAATCGGCAATTTAGGTGCAGCATGATGACATCACAACCAGGAAGTGGGACTACCCATGCTGCACCTGATTGCCAGCAGCTGAGTGGGAGGCTGGGAGGAGAGCTGAGACAATTGTGCACTGCAGCAGACTGAAGGAGACATGGCCACACAGGAGAAGGAGAGGCAGCAGGAGGAGAATGCTAGGAAAAGGAAACATAAATTCAGTGAAAGGGAGCAGGAGGTGCTCATACAAGAAATGGTGGTGAGCCATGATCTCCTGTTTGGCAAGCAATTACTACGTGTGCCAGAGGTACGCAAAAGGAAAATCTGGGCAGACATACAGGAGAAGGTGAATGCCATCGGCGTGACCCACCGCACCGTAGAGGACCTCAGGAAAAGGTGGTATGATATGCGCAAAAGATCCAAGGAAAAGGTGGCTACAAGGCTTGCTGAGGCAAGGAAGACCGGTGGTGGGAGGTCCACTGCTACTGATTCTACGCCTTTGGAGGAGTTGGTGGAGGCACCCTGCAGCCAGAGAGTGTCAGTGGCGTGGCTGACCTGGACAGCTCCGAACCCCGGAACACCAGGCAAGGTAAGAAGCATGCTAATACTCCCCTGATATATCACCACATCACTCACACACCCAGGAAAGCCCCAGGCACCAAACATGAATGCAACTCCAGTGCATGCAGACAAGCACACCCAGCAATGCATTATGGGAGATGTAGTCACATGCACCAAACAGTGGAGCAGTGACACCCAGCAAGGAACAAACAGAATGAGTAAATCAGGAAAGGCAAAAAACATACTGATAGGACCCATGTTACTTGAAACTGAAAAATTTAATGCAAGGCAGGACACCCAATTAATGTGTGCATTTACATTTACAGCACCACCAGGAACACAGGAATCAATGGCAGAAGGGGATGATGCATCCCACACTGGAGAACAGTCAGGGCAAGAGGAGCAGGAGGAAGGCAGCCCAGTAATCCCAGTGACACGCAGGCGGCGCATCCTAGTACCACCACTACCATCACTGGAGTCCGATCCACTGGACACAAGTGGAGAAGAGCAGCAAGTCCAGGGCAAGCGTGCTACATGGCACACAGCACAGTCCCCTTTCCGTCCCAGTCCAGGAAGTCCATCCAGGCGCAGGTCACGTCCGTCCACCAGCACAGTAGCCGTAGGCGAAGGCACAGTGTTTGCAGGCCTTGAGGGCAACATGCTACAGGTACAGCGCCTGCAAGCAAAGGCATTAAAGTCAATACAGCGCCAGTTCACAGCGCACAACAACAACATGACCCAAATGAGGGAGGGCTTCATGGACATGAATGGCGCACTGGAAGCACTATGCTCTGAGATGGATGCGGAGAGACCGGGAAGCCAGGCACAGGGAGAGACAGCGCCTCCACACCCACCTGGACTTGTACACAAAGGCGGTGAACCGCCTGTCCACTGCCACATCAGTCCTGGCACGTCGCTGTGTCAGCATGCAGCATGAGATGGCACACTGCTGCCAGGATGTCACAAAGGGCTTGGTGCAGGTCACACATGCCGTGGACCATCTGCGTGCAGCAGCCACAGGTGGCACAGGACCCCTCAGCTCACTAGAGGATGAGGAGCAATCCAGCAGGAGCAGCATCACTCCACCCATCCCACAGGACAGACATCGCAGTGCACGTCAGGGGAGACCAGCGGATGCCTCAGGGGAGGGCAGTGGGCACCCTGAGCGAGGTGCGACAAGCCGCGCGCGCAGACGCTGAAGTGCATTGGGTGAGGAAACCCATAGCATCTTGACTCATGTTTGTGAAACAGATTTGCACTGTGTGTTGAACATGTGCAAGCAATTTGGACTAACATAGTGTGCCCCCCAGTCTGTGTGACAGATATTGTCCTGCACTGAAGGCAATAAACACAGTTTAGCACCAACCTGTAGCATTGTGTCATCATTACTCACCTAGAAATAGTTCTGTGTGATCTCATCTCGCCTCTGGCGGCCAGACGCTGCACCAACCCCACCGGCTGGTCTGCATCGGGGAGCTGGACCCTCCTCATCTGATGATTCAGAATCTGTCAGCTCCACTGGTGTGCCTTTCCTGGTGGCGATGTTGTGGAGCATGGCACACGCGACCACGATTTTGCAGCATGTTTCAGGGCTGTCCTTAGTGCACCTCCACTCTTATGTAGGCAGCGGAAACGGCTCTTGAGATTCCGAAGGTCCTCTCAATGGCACAGCGGGTGGCTCTGTGGGCACTGTTGTATCTCCGCTCCCCAGCAGTGGCTGGACTCGGGTACGGAGTCATGATGTACTCACGAAGTGCATACGCACTGTCACCTGCAGGGAGACAAGACTCTGGTTAAACACTGCCCTGCCACTTCTGTGCTTTACTGGTGTGTCCCTATGAGCAATGCATTTACCTAGCAGGTAGCCCTCACCAAACTCCCCATCTGTGAGTCGTCTGTGGATTCCACTGTGGCAAAACATGAAAGAGTCGTGGGTGCTGCCTGGGTATTTCGCAACTATATCAGTGATTATGTGTTTGGCATTGCACACAACCTGTATGTTCAGGGAATGGTAGGACTTGCGATTCCTGAACACATACTCATTCTGTGAGGGGGGGGAAAATAGCGACATGGGTCCCATCTATGCAGCCAATAACGTGTGGGAATTGGGCTACCTGATAGAACTCCTGCTTGGTCTGATCTATTGCCTGTTGTGTGCTGGGGAATTGGATGTGGTGAGGCATCCTCTGCACCATTGCGTCAAGGAAAGCGCGGAAGAAGCGCAAAGGTGCACTCTTTGAGACCCCTCCTGCTGTGGCTATCACCCCCTGAAAACTCCCAGATGCCAGGAGGTGCAGTGAGCACAAAACCTGTACATGGGTGGGGATGTGTGTGTCCTGCGTGTGGGGTGTTCCAGTATGGGTTTGAGTTCCTCTATTAGGTCTAGGATGCTGTCTTCGTCCAGCCTGTAGTTCACACGGATCTCCTCCACAGTCCGCTGGAACAGGGTGATGCGCGCTCTGAAGATCCTTTCCTGGCGTCTCCTCCTCTGTGCAGCAGCTCTGATACGCAGCCTCCTGGCTATCAAGTACAGCCCAGCCATTGTGGATCACCCCTGTGGCATTGTGGGCCTCTTTAAATATGTTGCACCTGGTTACCACCTGCTCATACTTGGTGGTAATTGCGAGGTGCAAAATTGCGAATTTCGCACATTCGCAAATTGCGATTTTTTCATGCATTCCATTTTGCGAATTCGCAATTTGCGGACAAGTTAATTGCGATTATCGCAATTCAAGTGTCGCAGATTGCGAATTCGCAAAAATATTCGCAGATTCGATGCCTCGCAATTTTGCTAATCGCTAATTTTGCGATTAGCATTTTTGCGCACTGGTAAGCTGTCATACATTGGGATTCTCTGTTTTGCGATCGCAAACACCGTTTTTTTGCGATTCGCAGTGTTTGCGATCGCAAAACAGCTTCATACATATGGCCCCAGGTGCCTTCCAAGAGAAGGAGCAGAAAGGGTAAGGCTGTGCCTTCTCACCAGGACTCAGAGTGAGGATTAGTCTCTTGAGGGAGATGAACCTAGACTCTGTGAAGGTTCTGCCCCAGGTGAGCTTGAACCTGATCAGGTTGAGTTCTTGGGGGTAGGGGGGGGGCTTCCAGAGCAGATCTGAGTTTGGAGCAGCAATTCTGCCCCTCTCTTGAACCTCTCAGACAGCAAGCTGGTGGGAATATCAGTGGGTCCCATAGGATCTACTAGGATAAAGGACTTCTTTATTCAGAGGGTAGAGACCCCAAGCCTGGTGCCACCAGGAGGTTGGTTATACCCCAGAGATTTAGAGGGTTCCTGTTCACGCTTGCACATGATATTCCCCTGGCAGGACACCTATGGCAAAGCAAGACTTGGGACAGGCTTGTCCCTCACTTTCACTGGCCCCATATGTCTGAAGACACAAAGGAGTTTTGTCACTCCTGTGCCACTTGCCAAGCCAGTGGCAAATCAGGTGGCATCACAAAGGCCCCCTTAATTCCACTTCCAGTGGTTGGAGTTCCCTTTGAGAGGGTTGGGTTTGATATCATTGGTCCCATGAACCCTCCAACAGCATCTGGGCACAGTTATATTCTAGTGGTGGTGGACCATGCCACTAGATACCCGGAAGCTATTCCCCTTAGGACCACTACAGCTCCTGTGGTGACAAGGGCCCTCTTGGGAATTTTTTCCAGAGTGGGCTTTCCTAAGGGAGTCTTAACTGACAGAGGTACAACCTTTATGTCAAGTTATATAACTGCAATTTGAAAAGAGTGTCGAGTGAATTACAAATTCACCACACCCTACCTGTTAGGATTTGCGCCATAAACATGGCTAATCCTCATACTGTGTATTAGAATTGACCCAATATATGTAGCATGTTTAGTCTTTATTTCTGGTTTGCTATATTTTGGTTTGCTTTATGGAATTGCACAAGTGTGAACTTTCATGCTTTTATTTTTCTTGTATAAACTGGTATGGTATGCTGTAATACTGTTATAAACATTAAGTAGTTCTTGGTATCTGAATCCATTTAGCTTGAAACAACTTGGATCAGCAGGAAAAATGACAGTTAACATGTGCCTGCCACACCCGCTTTACAGTTGGCAATTTACATAGGAAACCATGGATCAGCAGGACTAATGACAGTTAACATGTGCCTGCCACACCCGCTTTACAGTTGGCAATTTCCATTTCTGTTAAACCACCCCACCTACCTGAAGCCTCTAAAAGGCTTGAAAGCAGAATGAGACGTGCTTGCGCTCGTCTTCACGATTCCCCACTTACCTGATTTCCTTCGAGTTCCCGCGCCACAGGCATCATTCTTTCTCTTCGACTCCAGTCAGTCCTTGGTGGTTTCCAGAACAACTCCACGACTTCCTCCTTCGTTCCGTCTAGGAAATAACTCCGGCCTGCAACAAAGAAAGAAAAAGCAGCGCTCAGTCAAGTAAGGCATTTCTAATTAACAAAGCTTGCAGTGGCAGCGCGTCAAAGATTAAACAGGTACTTTTCTGTTTTATTCCAAAGGCTGATAATTTACGACTTTTGCGCTTGCAGAGGAAATGCTTCAAGGTTCATTAAATTATAGTTTCTTCGTATTTCAAGACTGAGATAAATAAGACTTTTCAAATTAAAGAGAGACAGACTCATTTACTACTCAGAAATAAGTGGACATTTTCTGCTGAAACTTATTTTGTGTTGTATTACTTTTATTTTATGATATTCTTGAAGACAAGAAAAAGGTGTTTTTGTTAGTAAGTGTTTCATGGAACATTTGAATTTCAGTTATTGGTGTGTTATGCTGAAAAGGTGACAAGGTGTTCTTTTATTTCACTACAGAGAGCAGCATTATACACATGTGTTTAAGAACGTCACTTTACGCACGTGATGCATCTGATGATAAAAGGGAGACATTATCTCTGCTATATGTTGAGCAGCAAATTAAAGTGAAAGGTATAATCTTTATGTGCAATGTAAATCAGGATACTAGTGGATGTATTGAACTAAGTAGGTTAATGAATGTTTATTGATCTTTATTGTTTGTACATAGATATTTTCCCAGAAGAATTGCTGTGTTTACAGAGTGGTTAAGGTATCGCGATCAGCGCTACAGTCGTACCAAGATCCGAATCCAGCAGAGTGTTTTCTTTCTGTTCTTTTTTATTTTGTCCCATTTTCCCCTTCCCCTGAAGATCTGTTCTTGTTAAGCTGTGTTATACATACGGTTTGACAGGCGTAGATTTTTGGGGGCGTAGAGAACAAGCGACTCATCTCTCAAATCAAACATCCTGGATTTCAGGTGAGTGGAGACTTGACAGAAGCGCAAGCCTTAACAAAAACTCAAGTTCTTTTTGAGATATGGACCCAGAGAATGACCGCATTGATGCTCAAACCATGGCCTAAGCTTTGATTGAGGACACTTATCAAGATCAAACTGTAGCAGTAATGCTACAGAATCTGCAGTTAGAAATGCAAAGATTAAAAGAAGAAAATACAGAGTTGCGTAATGAGTTAATACGATACAAATCTAGGGAGTCTTTATGGGACAGTCCCTTTCCTAAAGCCTTGAAGACCCCTGCAGAAACTGGTGCTAGATCTAAAACGTCGAACACTTTCATGGCATCTGATGCAGCATCATCGCCAGTACATGTAACAGTAGCGGTTCCTAATGTTGTACATTTGGCTGCACCGGAACGTTTCTTTGGTGATAGTGCTAAGTTTAATGTCTTTATTAGTCAGTGTCAACTGCATTTTATTTGTAAGCCACAAGCTTTCCCTACCGATGCATCCAGAGTGGCCTTTGTGCTGTCTTATTTGGGGGGCACAGCCGCTAATTGGTCTATCCCATACATAGATAGGAATGACCCCATCTTGTATAATTGGCAGTTGTTTAAAACCACCATGACCAAACTGTTCGCTAAGCACACATATGTTCAGGCTAGCGATAACGAGTTATTGAATTTAAAACAAGGAAGTAAGGACCTGTTAAGTTATTTAAGCACCTTTAACAGGTTACTGACAGAGACCCAATGGCCAGAAGAAAAACGCACTTCCCTATTCTATAGGGGATTGCGGGATGACTTGAAAGACGCTCTTGAGTCAACATATTGTTGAGTTACCAGAAGATTACTCAGACTTCGTAGATTTAGTGGTAAAACTAGATCATCGCCTTGGAGAACGAAAAGTGGAACGATCTAGAATAGATACTAGATTGATTGTGGTTAAGAATGACAAGAAATATGTTGAAAGCAAATTACCAGAACCAGAACCGATGCAGATAGGAGGGATCAAGGGACCATTATCTGCAGAAGAAAAGGATAGGAGGCGTAAATTAAATCTATGCTTATATTTTGGTCGGTCTGGACATTTTGCCAAAGATTGCTCTTTTAAAACAAAAGTACCTAAAAAGATTAATGCCACAGCTTCCATTAAAACAGAGCAGGAAAACTAAAGAGCTCGTCAGGAACGGAGGTCGCCTTGACGAGGGACACAGTTTCACAGATCTCCCAACATTTAGCCAACACAGTAGCTCGTATATCCAGACATTTCATCATTCAGGTGACATTGATTTTAAGTACACAAATCAGACATTCAGTTCCAGTTCTTTTAAACTCTGGAGCGACAGGAAACTTCCTAGATATCCGATTAGCACAAAAATTGCATATTCCCTCAGTATCTAAGGCACAACCAGAACCAGTTTGTTCTGTTGACGGTTCTGCATTGTCATCTGGATTAATAACCAATCAGACTTGTCCCATCACAATGGTCTGTCAGAATGGTCACACAGAAATAATAAGCTTTGACCTCATAGACACACCCACCTTTGGACTTATTTTAGGTGTACCGTGGTTGATGGTGCACAACCCAAAAATTAATTGGGATTTAAGAACAGTGACTTTAGACTCTTTACATTGCCGGTCACATTGTTACCAGGAAGCACACATTGACTCCATGATGGTGTTACATTGCGCCACCACCACAACACCTTCTCCTACTATACCTAATGAATATCAGGAGTTTAAAGACGTGTTTGACCCTGTAAAAGTTACTACTCTACCCCCACAAAGATCATACGATTGTCGTATAGATTTAATCCCAGGAGCTCCGCTTCCCATTAGTAGAGTGTACGCTCTTTCAGAGGAAGAAACACAATACCTGCGAAGTTATTTGGATGATCTATTGGCCTTAGGCTTTATCTGACATTCTACGTCCCCCGTCTCTTTGCTACTATTTTTCATCCCTAAACGGGATGGTGGCTTAAGACCGTGCATTGACTATCGCGGATTGAATAAAGCCACTATTAAAATAAGTATCCGTTACCACTGATCCCAGTCTTACTTGACCAGCTGCGTCATTCCACTGTGTACACTAAATTGGACCTTCGAGGGGCTTATCTTCTACGGGTCAAAGAGCATGATGAGTGGAAGACAGCATTTAGAACCAAGTTTGGTTTATTCAATACACTGTCATGCCCTTTGGTCTGTGTAATGCCCCTGCGGCTGAGGTCCTAAGCGAGTTTCTTGACATCTGTGTAATAGTGTACATAGATGACATTCTCATTTATTCAAAAAATAAAGAAGAACATGTGCAGCACGTAAAGGCGGTGTTGAAAAAATTACAAGAAAACCACCTCTTTGCGAAATTGGAGAAGTGCATTTTTAATACTGATACTGTCGAATTTTTAGGGTATTGTTTGTCACCAGCTGGCATAATGATGGATCCAAAGAAAGTGAGCGCCATATTGGATTGGCCAGAACCAACGTCTGTTAAGGAAGTACAAAAGGTGTTGGGATTCGCCAACTTTTATAGGCGTTTTATCCCTCAGTTTGCAGAAACTGTTGTGCCTATCACTAAACTGTTGCAAAAAGGACAGGCTTTTTCTTGGACAGACAAGGCAGCTCAAGCTTTCAACAGATTGAACATTTTTTTTACTTCAGCACCGTTACTGAGGCATCCTGATCCTGAGCTCCCCTTCTTTGTGGAGGCGGATGCGTCACAGGTTACAGTGGGAGGAGTTCTCTCCCAGAGGGATTCACAGGATGGGCAATTACATCCTGTAGCGTTCTACTCCAAAAAACTACTTCCTGCTGAGCAGAACTATACGGTGGCTGAGAGAGAACTACTAGCAATTAAACTACTCTTTACAGAGTGGCGACATCATTTAATGGGTACTCGATATCCTGTGACCATTTTTAGTGATCACAAGAATTTGCAATTCTTCAGTTCTGTTAAGGCACTTACACCTCGTCAAATGCGATGGTTAAATTTCTTTAGCGCATTTGACTTTGTCATTACTTACAGGCCAGGCACAAAACAAATCCAATCAGATATTCTGTCACGTTATGGGCATACACTCTTCCTATTTCCTGATACCTTAGTGCTTGTCCCACACTCATTTATTCCTGGGTTGAGTGACTGTTTGAGATATTCCCATTAATAAGCCTATGCTATTCACCTTTTGGACAGATGAACTGGTTTATACATACAATATGTAAGGCATGTGCCCCATTCGAGATTTGAGTGCCCACTGACCATCTCCTTGAAACCTTGGACCGACTGTACAAATTTCAGAAATAAGTCAGTCATTTATACAGGAGACAAAAGTCTGGATATGAACCCTTCACACAGAAGATGTGCAGTTGTTTACAATGGTATTCATTGGGCCGGATATACGCATTTTAATGGCCGCAAATGCTCAGATTCCGCATTTTTCGATAATTAGAATGTTTTTTGGTATATGCTAAACCCATTTTAAGAGTCGAAAATTGTTTCCGCCTCCTTAAATGGGATTCTGAATGGCTACCATTTTGGTGTGTGGAAGGGGCAGCACGCTGTAGGTGACCATATCAAATACAATGTTTTGTGACTGAAATCGTATAGCAAAACATTAAAAAATGTTGGACCCCCCAAGTTGGGGTGGTAGCCCATTTACAAAAGAGAGGGGTTCCCTTTAGAATCCCTTTCCCTTCATGAACTAAAAAGTTTGTTTGAGAGCAGGCAGTGGTCCACGGAGCCGCTGCCAACTCAAAAACCAAGGCTTGTTGGTGCTCCCGCTGGACACCGACCCCTCAGCACTCAACATCCTTCGCGGGACACCTCGTGCATAGCTCCTGGTCACCCTCAGTGTCACCTGGTCATCACAGCTGTAGAGTCAAGGTCATCGTCACCCATCCTGCAACACCCGACATCGGAGGGCGTTCGTCTTCCAAGTCTCCTGGTCACTTTTGAGTGACATAGACTATGTCCTCTCTGCTTGCAGGTACCTCTCATCTAGAATCCACCTTCGGATTCCCCCTGACACTTTCTCCTTCTGCAACAACGGCACTTTCCTGAAGTCCTCCATTGGGTTCGACTGCGGTTTCCGACACCACTTCACACGTATGCACTGGACTTCCCTGGTGTAGGTAACGTGGGTACTAGGGTATCCACAGGTTGGGTGGCTCTCCAACCTTCTGTCTTCCATGGGGTTTCTTCAGGGTCCACTGGGAAGGGTCCTTAATCTTTAAAAATCCAACCGCGACTTACACGTAGAGTTGTACGGAGCACGCGGTCGTGTTCCCACACTGCACACGCTCTCCGTGGGGTCCCTATCTACTTACCTTGGGTGGTTCTGTGGGTCCCCAACATTTCTACGTCCTCTCGAGATCATCCTGACTCAAGTCGTGGTTCTTATTCTTAATATATGGTTTGGTCCCCCCCTGGGGTCCAATGTGTATTCTGTGCTATTTACTGTGTTTCTTTGCTGAAGTATTGTGTGCATTGTGTCTATCTCCGTGTAGGAGATATTTGAATGTACTAGAGAGTATTATATAATAAATACATATTTTTATAAATACTTGGTGTTGTTCTTTTTCACTTCATCTATGCTATAAGATTGCATTCTGGTAAAACAAGCTGCTTTACACTCCTTCTGGACTAAGCCTGAAGGCTGCTCTCCACAGCTACCACTTAGAGAGCTTTCTAAGGTTGTATAAGACCTCTTAAATCACCATAAGGGTTGTCTGGACTGGTGCAAGGTGCCCTATTACATAGGTGGACATCATATACCAGGCCAGCTTCTCACACTATACAATGGAAGAATCCAATCTTCCAGTGAAAAAAGAGCTACTTTGTTATAAAGTCATAAAACGTTGCTGTTCAATACCGTAGTGTTTGCAACAAACTAAATTAAACTGTAACAAAGGCAAAGGCAATCAGCAATACAACAGTGTCTCAGAATTTGAGTAAAGTGAGTTACTCCGGCCAGGAAAGTAAGGCTATCTCTTAGTTTATAGTCATAGATGCTTGTCGTTTAGTCTGCTGGGAAAACCAAATCTCCACTAGAAATCACTTCCATTGCCCTGTGTTCAGTCTTGCAGATTCCCACTAGCTTTTCTCCACTCTTCCTATTTTCTGATACCTTAGTGCTTGTCCCACACTCATTTATTCCTGGGTTGAGTGACTGTTTGAGATATTCCCATTAATAAGCCTATGCTATTCACCTCTTGGACAGATGAACTGGTTTATATATACAATATGTAAGGCATGTGCCCCATTCGAGATTTGAGTGCCCACTGACCATCTCCTTGAAACCTTAGGTCGGCTGTACAAATTTCAGAAATAAGTCAGTCATTTATACAGGAGACAAAAGTCTGGATATGAACCCTTCACACAGAAGATGTGCAGTTGTTTGCAATGGTATTCATTGGGCCGGATATACGCAGCATTTTAATGGCCGCAAATGCTCAGATTCCGCATTTTTCGATAATTTGAATGTTTTTTGCTATATGCTAAACCCATTTTAAGAGTCGAAAATTGTTTCTGCCTCCTTAAATGGGATTCTGAATGGCTACCATTTTGGTGTGTGGAAGGGGCAGCACGCTGTAGGTGACCATATCAAATACAATGTTTTGTGACTGAAATCGTATAGCAAAACATAAAAAAAATGTGGACCCCCCAAGTTGGGGTGGTAGCCCATTTACAAAAGAGAGGGGTTCTCTTTAGAATCCCTTTCCCTTCATGAACTAAAAAGTTTGTTTGAGAGCAGGCAGTGGTCCACAAAGCCGCTGCCAACTCTAAAAAAAAAAAAGTTTTCTTTTTAATGCATCCCAATCTCCTTATTGGAAAACGGAGTGCATGTAAAAAAAAAATATATTGAAAGGCAATCACAGGCATGGTGGTCTGCTGGCCATCATCACTGTGATGACCTCCACTCGGAGGGAGTCACAGCTTGCGACACAGCTTGTCATTATTAATTAATTAGGTCGGATTGTGATCCCCTCCAAATCAGGACTGACCTATTTGGACATGGCCGTTTTGAAAAATTAGTTATTGGTCATAAAATAACTGCCATGATCCTTGTTTAATTTTTCCTAATCCTATGGAGAGCAGGTTTCTGAAGATAATCTACCAATGATGTTACGTATTAACATGCCACTTAATTAATAAGCTTCTTGGATATATAAGCTGTCATTTTCCTGCAAAAGCACAGTTGTGCCAAAGAGTGGGAGCCGGGGCTTGGCTGCCCCATACTTTTCTGCGATCCTATGACACTCCAGCTGCGCCAAAGCCTCAAACAGCCAAGTGCCCTGTTGCGCACCGATGAATAACTACAAATGGAGAATGTGGAAAACTCTGGCGGATGCATGTTGTCTGCATGTGGTGAACTTCAGGGGAATGGAAGACAGTGAACCTGGAAAGTGACACACCTCCAACCTCCCCGGTGCTCACCTTGTGTTGTAATCTGAGCTGAGGTGCACAGGTGCCTGCACAGTGGAAGCAGCTTGTGGGCTTTAAAGGCCGGATGAGGTAAAGCATGTCAGAGAAAACACCTGTACTGTCTTGGTGCTCTCTCCATCTTAAGGCAGAGCCTATGGAAGCCACTGTGCAGATAGCCTGGATTGTGATGACATCAGTGAGAGTGAGAGAAGAAGATACAGCCTTTCATTATGGTCTTGAGACAGCACACAAGAAAGAAAGCAATTACCAGACAGCAAGCAAGTGACCAAGGACTCACTGAAATATGAAATGGTCCCCTGATAACAGCCTCAGTGTGTGCCTCCATGTGTCTTTATTTTCAAGCCCAATTGCAAGGCTCTGAACAAAAGCAAAATTGAAATTGGAAACAATCCATAATGATGAACAGTGGGGATCAATTCTGTGTCATTGATTATTGCCAACTTCTAGTCCTACTTCTATGTCTGAGGCCATCCCAGGTTTTGGTTCTGAAGATCTGGTCATCATATCCAGTGGGGATGTCTGAGACACCTCTTTCTGTGGTAGTGTGGGACTACCTGAGGAGTTTGGAAACGTATCTTCCATCATGCCTGTTGTTTCCCATTATCACATATTTTCATTACGGTCAACTCTTCTATTCTTGGTTAAAGTTGCACCCTCCAGCAGCATTTTCGAGGCCCCCTATCAGTGTCTATAAGAACACACACCACCCTAGAGTTGTTTATAAAAAAAAAACACCAGCTCCCATAGGGCAACATACCACCCAATCTGTGTTTAGAAAGCTCACCATCAGTACTGTTAGGGGTTACAGATCATGCTGTCAGTATTTATAGATCTCTTCACCAAGTGCCTAAGGTGGTACAGGTGAGTCTGAGGCAATAGAACTCCCTAACAATCACCTCAGACACAGACCACTCACAGTATTTGTTTACAGAGTTCACCTGCTAGTGTATATGGACGACATAGACTATTCCTAGGAAGGCATTTATATGTGTCTGCACTAATATTTATAACAATGCAGCACAACCCATCAAAGTCTTTATCATGACCTCTGATCACACCTGGCACCAGTCTCTCTATTGACAGAAGCTAGCTGCTGACGTTGTTGCAAAGGCCTTCCCTCTCCCAATAGCTAAACTGACACAGAATGGCACCACATGAATCTTAATAAATCCTCTCTGATTTACTCGGAACCACCTTATCCTGTGACACATGCCACCCTCAGAGGATAGGCCCGGACCATATGGGCACCATCTTCCAAATCCATTGACTTCATCCAGATGTGCACTGAAGGCAGTGCAATACCCCAACCTCCAATCATCTCAAAAGGACCTCAACCCTCAGTGGTTCTCTCACCATCTCCAAACTCACAGAAGTTCCTAGAGGCACTGATTTTGCAATCTATATTGTGTACAAACGTCCATAGGCATCTCTTGTATGTATGTAAATATATAGCACAAATCTAGACAAATCTTGCCTCTTACGTTAAGGCTGCCTTCTCTGTGCCAAGCTACCAGAGAGTGAGCACAGGTTAATTTAAAGTGTGTATCTATCTTACCCTGACTAGAGTGGAGGTTACAACTAGAGACCCTAGGCCTCATTTACTACAAAATGATGGAGCGCTGCGCTGCAAGCCATTTTGCTGCGCTGAGCTGCGTCATTTTAAAAGCACAGGGATTCGTCATAATTACAACAATACAACACATCTGTGTGCTTTCTCCTGCACTGGCGCACAATTGGCTGCCATGTGCCAGTACAGACACCCTTGCGTCATGTTGCAAGGACGCCTGCGTTGCGGGGATGGTTATTTTTGTGCAGAAAGAGACACCTTCCTGCACAAAAACAATCATGGATGCCATTTTCCTATTTCTATTCGTGCTGCATGCACAGAAAGAGGAAAAAACAAGGAGAAATAAAAGTATTTCTCCTCGTTGCGCCACTTCTGCGCCTCCCCTGGGGAGGCGTAGAATCCTGACACATTCTCAGGTTTACGACACTTTGTAAATCTGGGAATGTGTCAGGTTCTATGGCTGTTGCGTGGGAACACCCACAGCAACACCCATGGAACGCCCCTTTCACACAGAGTAATGCGTGAAAGAGGCCCTTATTTACGAGACCATGAAAAGTCATGCAGGGTGACTTTACGTGGCCTTGTGAATATGGGCAGGCACACTGCACCGCTGATGCATCAAAAACAGTGACTCACAGGCAGCGCAATGGGCATGTAAATGAGGCCCTCCATTTCTAACAGACAGTCTACCACAGCATGACTGTCTGAAGTTCAGCACAGCTCAAGGAAGTAACCAGGGATCAAACCTGGTTGTCAGCCTCCAGTGAAATATGCTTCACAAAGGGTCAATTGACCAGGCTCTCTCTTCTGTTATTTTTCCCTGAAGCTACTTTGCCAACCTGATCAGTCTCACCATCTTGCCTGTCAATGAGCTCAGATCTTATTGACCAGTAACACTTCCGGGTTTAACGAGACCTTTGTTGTGCACAGAGGATGCTCTGGTCCCCTTCCAGTATATATGTTCCCACCCCAGCCCTCAGGAATGTTAGCAATCCACATCTCCTATTTAGGGGTTCCGGAACTCACTGCCTACTAGCCTTTCCAGGCCCTGGGCTACTGAAATGGAATCCACAGGCCTCAATGTTATGTACATGCATAGGCACATATAGATCCCAGCATGCACATGCAAGCATCACATGCTTTATGGCGCTACATACAGTCATCATGTAGGCCATGGGTGAGTTAAGTGCACACCTGTGGAACTTTGCATGAGTCGGCCGTTAGGCACCACTCCAAAGACACAGGTAACCAGGCCTGTTCACGCTACTGATTATTACTAAACACAAAACGAGTACGATGGCATCACCACGCTCATGTCACTTAATTCCAGGCAAGGGTTGCAGCCCTACCAGTACGAGGGTAGCAATTGGTGCACCCCTCCCAGTCGAAGAAGACAGTATTATGATGAGACAGGCCTAGGTTATGGCATACATGCATGATCCATGTACGCGCATGACCAAAAGTCAGTACTAGGGGTCTAGATAACCATGCAGCTGTGGCATTCAGAACTGGGTTGCATGTCGGTCACTATGCTTGGGACTGTTCTATCCCAATACAGTGCCAACATTTAGTGAATTTTAGGAATAAGATAACTATCCAAACACATTCTTTTTTTCTCCTCTGGGAAAATATTTTTCATAATGGAGAAATCGCTTGCTCCATACCCCCAGCAAAACTGAGGATGATCTTGTCTCTTTTACTCCTCGGAAATGGAGTTACTCCAGCCCCTCGCTGGAGTAAATTTAAGACCCTCCAGGGTAGAAAGAGAAGGGAGTAGAGTTCGGAAATACCCACAGACTTACAAGTTTGTGAGTGTTACCAACTTTCAATCCATATCACGCCTGGAATGCTCACTTCTAACGGCTGAGTGGGATTGACAGATGCAGAGATCTCCACACTGGTGGTGAAGATCTCCTCCCTCGATAATGGGTTTGCACCAGTGAGGGATCCCACTGTGATTTCCTGACAGGCATAAAAAGATCCATTCAGTCATAAACTTATGTTTATGACTAGATTTCCTTTTTTAATAGGCCCCTTTCTCCTCCCCATCAAGCGCAAAAGCAAAAAGTGCTATTTCAGTCAGTTGTTCAAAGATTTACCAAATGACCATAAACTCACTCTGCTAACCTTTTACTAGGTTGTAGTATTGTAAACTGTCTCTAATAATGCAGAACAACTTTGCAATATAAATAATTTAATTCAGGACAACACTGCTGTGTGTGAGAGTTTGGGGGAGTTTCTCTGGTAGTTTTACACTGCGAACTGCAAAACAACAATGACAGTTACATTTTTATCTATAATTTTCCTGTGATCCGTCTGTCGTGTACTATTCAATCATTTGAAATCTCTTCCCATTTTAGAGAAACTGACTTGTTGGGCTACCTCCCACACAGAGGTAAATGGGTTTCCTGTAAGGGTTCCTTGGCTCACCTTTGACAGGTGCTCCAGTTTCAGTGAAAATGCATGAGGTGCACTTGTGAGCACTTATGAAAAAGCCAGAACTATGTGCTTTTTCAGTGCTTACTTTTCCTGGTTATACTCCTGTCATCCATAAACTCTGTTCATAAACCAGGGTTCGTACCCATTTTTCAAGCTAGTAGGTCAGTTTATCTGGGATAGCAATGGGTGTTTCAAGCAGCTGATTGGCAATTCCTTTTAAAACGTTTACATGGTTTTGTATAGTACGGACCAGGCCTCAAGGGCGTGGGAGCGCTGTACTAAAAAACATTTACACTAGCTATGAAAGAGATGCAATGCAAAAAAACTCATCACAGACAGGCATCTATACATGTTACATGTACAAGCTGGGAACCTGTTATTGTTGCAAAGTAATCCTGTGCCCTGGGCACCCCCATTTTCTGCTGACTGGTACTGGTGGTAACTGACTCTGACTGTCCCTGGGCTCTGCTTAACCAGGCTCAGGGCCAGTGCTATGGTGAAAACACAGTGAAAACACACACACACACATTAGGGTACACTACGTGTTAGGGTACCCCACGTGTTAGGGTACCCCTATGATTGGCATGCCCTTACCTAAAAGATTCTACTACATAATAGGGCAGGGGGATTAAAACTACCTTTATGTCCCTAGTATATATAATAGGGCATGGCAGTTTAGAGGCCAGCATCCCTTTCTACACTTGCATGTGTGCACTGCTGAGAGCCTGGGTTGCAGGACTGCTCTTAAATATAAATAGTGCCCAAAATCGACTTTGGTAGTAGGGGCACTTACAAATTGATAAACAACAATATTTTGGCATATTAGGTTCCCCCAGAGTCCCCCAAGGTGTCCCAGGGGTGGGGGGTCATGTACTTATAAGGGGGGCCCTTATAAAGGAGGTTTTATATGCCCTGTGGATAGAGAAATTGCACATTTCACTTCCCTCATTGTAGTAAAGAGCTTCCCAAAATCGACGTTTGTGCTAGGAGCACTGTGGAGTGAGGATCTACATCATTTTTGCCTATTCGGAACCCCTAAAGTCTCCCCTAGGTGTCCCAGGGGTGGGGGCCATGTAGCTATAAGCAGGGTCCTTATAAGAGATGTTTTATAGGCCCTGGTGTTGGAAAAATTGGACATTTCATTTTTCCTATTGTAGATCCCCAGCCACATAGGTTAACATTGCAATTGTTTATGAACTCATAACTAACACTAGGGATTACTGAAAAATATCGTTCAAGGGCTTAGGAGAATGGTATTGATAAATCCAACAATATGCTAATGTTGCATGTACCCTGAAATGTACAGAACAGAAGTTATACGACATTCTTGCCTGTTAGCCAAAATTCAGCCTTCCTGTGGTCTCCCCTGATTGGTCAGAGTTAACCGGATTAGCCAGGATGCTTTGATGAGGTGATAAGCGGCACGCGGGGAGAAAGGCTAGCTAGTAGGAGAGGGCTCTGCTACACAGGAATGTCAGAACAGGGGAGTGGTCGTAACCATGAGCTTGGAAGAAAGACGGGGACAGGCAGAAAAGGCCAGGTCCATCTACCCTCATCCCCTCTGAACCCAGTCAGATGGCAGACTTAAGGAAGGAATTTGCTGATGTCAGGGGAAGGAGAGTTATGGAAATGAGCCATACTGGAGGTTGGTTTAACTAGTTCTTGTTCCTCTGCTAAGATTTCAAAATTTTGGAGGAATAGTGCTCTCTGGGAGACCATTATGCTACACTTTGGAGAAAGTGGTCATGCTCTGGGGTGCTGCCCTGCACCTCATTTGACAGGAGTGCTCTCCTGCTTGACCCCAGAGAACACTGAATAAGTATCTGAGAGGAGCAGAGCCTCTCAGATCTCCTGCTTGAAACTAAGAGAAGAAGAAGGGTCCATACCGTAAGTTTGATTTGCACCAACCAGGCCTTGCACTCTGACTGACTGTGCCTGCTGCACAATCTGGAACTACAACCCTGTGGACCTACTGGCTTCAAGAGAAATAAATAGTGAACTCCCTGCAAGCTATAGGTTAACAGAGCTCACCTGGACCATCACCATCAAGTATCCACAGCCTGGGGTGCGTCCAGTGGATTTGTAAGGGTTTTGTCCAAGTGGATTGTGGGAACTGAAGTTCCAACCTTTCTAGGACCATCTTGCAGATTCCAGACCCTTGTATTGTGTTTTGGACCCTAAAGGACCCCAGAGGAACTTCAGGAAGAAGTTCTAGAAGTTGGGAGAACTTTGGACAATTTTGGAAAAAGCTCCAGAGGGGGAGCGACTCAACCGCGAGAGCCAATCTGGCGACCTTCAACCGTGAGCCGGCCTGCCCTGCTGGTTCATCCCACTGAAAAACTCCTGAGGTACGACTTCCAGAGTTTGACTGGGAGTTCCCTGGAAAGCAAGCCTGCGAAACCCTCACCGAACCCATACTGGTGAAGAGCATTGAGGGACCCGGCAGAAAAAGCTCCAGAAAGTTTCTAAGTCCAAAGATAAAACTTTGACTAAGGCCTACAGCAAGGGGTAGCCATGGAGGGCTCCATCGCGTTCGGCCTGAAACTTTGACTTGTCCCGGTCTAGCGCGCCACCAGATGTCCCGATAGGTGCTAGAGGTTTCTATGTGCTATATAGTGCTAAATCTTTAATAATTCATATCTCTGGTTCTCTAAATTGGATTGTTTTCACTTTGGTGTCATTGTAAAGATAAAAATATGTCCTATTGTTATAAATTGGTGTTGGATTTTTATTGTGTGTGGTGTCTTAATTATTTACTAAATTGGTGTTTTTAAATGCTTTACATACCTGTCTCTGAAGTTAAGCCTACCTGCTCGCAGCCAAACTACCAAGGGTTGAGCATGGGAATAATTTTCCGAGACCTATTCTGCGCACTAGACTGTGTTAGTGGCCTTATTGCCAGTGGTAGATGTATATTTACCACTACTATTAATCAACTTTCCAACATTTGGTGCTCAGTGGTGTGGATGAGGACTTGTGTTTAAAAAGTACACCTTTCAGTAAAGGGAATTAAGATTTAAAAAATCCTCTAAATTGTCTTAGAACAAAACTTTTGAGTTTGATTGTTGGAATTTGGACTAAAACTGTTTTTAATCCATTGTTTTGATTTTTCCAAAATTGTTCTAAATCTAATAGGGATACCATGGAGCTGGACCTGGCTAAACTGACTAAACTCAAGATGGCTGAGCATAGGCTACAGAGTAGGCTGAGGGGGCTGCCTGCCTCCAACAAGATTAGGAAGGCAGTGTTGAGTATGTCCCTGAAGGCCTGGGCTGGGGTAGCTGAAGAGATTTAAGGGGGGGTGGAGGCTGACCCCCCCCCCACAAATGTCACCCAGGGGGAGGGTGAGGATGATGCCTCCTCCATTGTTTCCAGTGTTAGCTATTTAATTCCAGATGGTGGGAGTAGGGCAGGGTCCACCTACTCAGGAACCATCACTGTACCTAGCAGAGACACAGCTCGAGCCCCAACTAGCTTTGATAGCTTTGGAGCAGAGAAAACTGGAACTAGCTGAGAAAAAGTGGGAGCGGGAGGAGGTGACAAAAAGAAATGGTGGCAGTGAAAATGGTAAGGAGATTGTGATGTCCAAGGGGGGTGCATTTGACCACAAACTTTCCAAGGGTACAGTACCCAGATACACAGAGGGGGATGGCGTTGACAAATGGTTGACAGCATTTGAGAGGACCCTAGATATGTGGGGGGTCTGCCCAAAGCATTAGGGTTCCCTCTTGTGGGAAATGATTCCAGTACCTGGAACGGATATGCTCTTCACCCTGAAGGGGGATGAGACAAAATCCTATCACACATGGGGCAATGCTTAGTCGAGAATTTCGATCTGACTCCAGAGCAGTACAGAGTGAATTTCAGAGACACCCAGAAAGTGAGTACAAAGTCTTTGGTGGACTTTGTGGATGTCTCAGTGAAGGCACTGGAAGGCTGGATTGTTAGTAACAAAGTAGACACATATGAGGGATTGTGTAATTGGGTTTTGAAAGAACACATTTTGACTCATTGTGCTGAAGAGAAGTTACGCCAGTATGTAGAGGACTCCAAGCTGAGAGACCCCAAAGAGCTGGGGGAAGAAGCTGATGAATGGGTGAGAACCCGGGTTTCCAATCAGCACCAAGGGGGTGACCAGAAGAAAGGAGGACAGGTCCCTCCGCAGGGGAAAGCCCATGGGAAAGACGGTCAAAAACAGAAGAAATTCTCCAAAGACCCACAAAAACCTAAACAAGGAGAGGGAAGGGGGGTTGGGCACAAGATAACACAAATTCAAAGAGGGGTATCAGGGAAAGAATGATAGGTTCTTTTTTCCCTCAAAGGTGGGTAAGTGCTTTGAATGTAATCCGCAAGGGCACAAGAAGGGAGATGCTATCTGCACCAAGAAGCCCCCTACTAGTGGGTCGTCCCCAGGGACTGCTAGTGTAAGTGTAGGGGGGAGAGTGCCCCAGAGAGGGGTAGGCAAGTGGTAGAGGCAACCTTAGCGTCCCTCAGTGTGGTGACTATTGCAACCCTGGCTGCCTTACCTCCAAAAATGGATAAGTACAGGCAGAGGCCACAAGTGAATGGGACTGAGGTTGAGGCTATCAGGGGCTAGTGTGACTATGGTACAAGATACCCTGGTGCCTTAAGAGAGCTTGCTACCTGGTGAGTTTCACCAGGTGACCTATGCAGACAAGAAATACAACAACAGAGAAGCAACACACAATTTCTATTCAACCAGCAAGAACACAAGATCTTGAGTCTTAAAATGACGTTTCAAATTCTTCTTTATTTTCTTGAACCAGACAAACAGGCAGTCAACGCGTTTCTCCCTAAACAGGGCTTCATCAGGGCTATCACAACACCACC
This sequence comes from Calotriton arnoldi, assembly GCA_963921515.1. NCBI lineage: Eukaryota > Metazoa > Chordata > Amphibia > Caudata > Salamandridae > Calotriton > Calotriton arnoldi. The sequence continues at coordinate 297,115 of CAWUFW010014498.1, read as the reverse complement.
AACCGGTACTTATTTATAGTGTAGATAGTTGCTTGGTAACCACTGTCCCACTCGAACTAAGTGGTCTACTTTTGGGAGATCCGTAGTAGATCTGAAACATGCTACAATCAATTGGTGTCAGGAAGACGTCTAAAGAGACGTCGTATACGAGTTAGGTTCCATGAGAACTTGCGTGGACACTCCGTACAGTACCAAATTCGATCCTATGACTATGGTGGATTTGTAATGGGGAGGTGTGACAGGCCCTATGAAAGTAGCTGTGCCAGTCCAGTGTTTACATGGCAATGATCTCGAAGCATCAGAGTGGTCAGAGGTGGAGAGAGGGCTCCAAATAAAAATATTGGCGCTCCCTGAGTGGGTATATGCTGTGGCCAGGTCACAGACTATCAAGAAGGGAAAGGCTGGGTGCCTGGACCCTGAAACAAGGGGCCAGGCATCCCAGGACCAGGGCACTGGGTCTGGTGAGCCAGTCCAGGGGCAGGAGGACCTGACCTCTGAGGAAGGGATTTCAACCCTGCCAGATCTGTCAGTCTTGGCAAAACTGACAGGAGCAGGTGGACTCTCCAGAGAGGAGTTCTGTCAGGGACAGAGAGACTGTCCCACCCTTAAGAGCTTGAGGCGGATTGCTTCTAAGCAAGAGGAGGGGGATGACAGTGGATTTCACAGAATCTACTGGGAAGATCGACTGCTTTGTACTGAGGCCAGAAACCTCAAGGAAGGGGCCACCAGGAGGTTGGTGGTGCCCCAGAAGTACAGAAAGTTCATCCTGACCTTGGGTCATGATATCCCCTTGGCAGGAAATTTGGGACAGAGTAAGACTTGGAACTGGTTGGTGATACCACTCACATCCACAATAGGAGCAACAGGGGGATTGAGAAGTCAGACCGCCCCCCACTCCATCAATTATAAACACTACTAGGTCTGACCTCTATGAGCAGTCAGTCTCATATTTTTGAAACTCCAGGGAGTTATTACAATTTTTTAAAAACTTCCCAGATCAGTCCCGTCTAGATGTCCATGAACTGATTAGTCATTGCTGCTCAATTCTAAAAAAGAAATTGTCAATAACCACATCAGATACACATCCCACCGTGGTTTAAAACCATCACATCAATATGTATGCCAAAACTCAAAACATGAGAAAATGAAAAAAATGTGAGAAAAGGCCAGAAAGCACCTCACGTACACAAACCCACAGAGCTGCTGGAGGGTACTCGCCAGTATGCCCACGTTATCATCATCGGTTGCTTTCGTGGCCTCAAAAAGAAAAGAAGGTGTGTACTAGAATTCCTCAGAGGTGGAAAGTCAAACAACAAAAAAGTGTGTGACAGACAACACTGAGACTATGTAGCTCACTCAGTGCTCACTCGTCCCCAACCGTGCAAAGAGAACAAGGTTCTCACGAGTTAAAAATGAGGTATCACTCACAAAAAGGCCAACATGTTTCGTTGCCAAACAGTCTAGGCAACTTCGTCAGGGCTGTTGGGGAACCAATCTTCACCTCAGTCCTTTTTCACACCAAATCTGTGGTTATTGACAAGATAAAAAAAGAAGAACGTGCCAATCATGAACAACCCTATATACAATAAAAGTTCAAAGCCCCTTCATCCAATCATATATTTACCGAGTGGTTGCTGTTGTCACGTGTACCTGCAACCACCTTCAGTAAAGGAACCTGCGCCAAATGGTCGTGTTCCACCTTAACGACTGCAATTGTCAGTCTCCATCTGAAATCACACGCACAGTAAATTACTCGTACATGACCCCTTGCCTTCACACAGTCATATTCCATATGTGCCAAACTTTGCCCTCAACTCACTGCCCATTCTTAATATCAGGCACCCCCACGAGATCTCCAGCCTGAAGTCACCTGCTTTCTCTGGTGTCTTTTAATGCGCTTGCATATCGGCCCCAGTCTCACTAAGCATCCCATAACACGGCACGAGTCCCGCTGTTTAAAGGCTCGCACCGCCATGCCAACTACTCAACCGTGGTCTACAAAAGTATTACCAGGCCCTAGAACAGCAACAGACCCAGAAATTTCAGAGAGGGGGACGCAGACAGGCAAGAAGAACTCCCTACAATTGGACATTCGATAATACAAGCAGTGAGGAGGAGGATTTGGGAGAACAACCTTCTACATTTAATCAGAACAGGGTTAGGTTTAAACCACAGAACAAAGCCAGTGAAGACCTAGGGGCACTTTTAAGATCTTTTTTGGGCCAAGGTCAGACAGACAACAGGGGAGGAGGTGCGCAAAGGGGAAGAGGCAGGGGGAGGCCCAATCAACAACAAACATGGCAGGCATACTCACCCCGTATAACGCGCAGCAGAGGCAGGACACCGCAGCAATCAACCCTGTGAATACCGTACAACATGTAGGGCAAATTCCTGTAATAGACACTGGGGACATAGTAGTGAATCTTTCCAACTACTCACTTTCTGTAGAGGAGTTAAGAGTTTTGAATAAAGGCTTGGGGTTTGTCCCGACACCTAAGCATGACATCTTTAAATGTAGAACTGAGCTGTTTGAACTAATGAGAAAGATCAAGATTCACAAATTTTTTGCAAATCAAGAGGTCCAAGTACCATCAGTATTTTCTACCAATTTACACCGCCCGTCACGTTTCTGTCCTCCTAGTTCATCAGTAGGCCCAGAGGTTGCCGTGTTCGAGCAACGAGTATTTCAGGATATTGAGGCTTAGGAAGAGCTACATGAAACATCTCACCCTTGTAATATGAATAGGACTGACTGGATGGCAGTAAAGTCACTGCAGGATAATAAACTAATAACAATAAAGCAAGCCGATAAAGGAGGTACGGTGGTAGTCCTGAATACGCAGGACTACGAAAAAGAAGTCTTGAGGCTTCTCGAGGTACGTACCAACTACCAACCACTGGCACGTGACCCAACACCTCAACTCCAAGAGACTATCGGGGCCCTGGTGGCGGACGCTAAGGAGAAAAAGTGGATAACTCACAAGGAGGCTGACTTCCTTGTGAATGTAAGACCTAGAATGCCGGCGTTTTACATCTTGCCGAAGATCCATAAAGCCCAGCGTCCTCCACCAGGCCGCCCGATTGTCTCGGGGATCCAATCAGTACTGGAGCCATTGTCCCAGTTTGCAGATTTTTTCCTGAAGGAGTCTGTGATTACCCAACCATCATTTGTGCAGGATACCACTGATGTTTTGAACATCCTGAAAACAGTAGAATATGATCCGTCGACACAATTGCTGGTAACAATAGACATTGACTCTTTATACACCTGCATACCCCAAGATGCCACGCTGGTGGCAGCAGCGCGTGCTCTTGGGGCATTGGAATGGTTCTATGATGTCCCCCAAACATTTGTACTGCAATGTATAGAACTAGCTTTAACTAGAAATTTCTTTGCATATAAGGACCAGCTATATCTCCAAGTGTCAGGAACATCAATGGGGGCCACATTCGCGCCGAGTCTAGCCTGCATTTATGTGGGCCAGTTCGAGGAGAATGTGGTGTATCATGCCTCCAACCCCTTTCTCTTTCGAAGAGGTTCATTGACGACGTCCTCTTTATATGGACTGGATCAGAGGTCAAGCTTTTGGAATTTCTATCCTGGCTCAATGTACAAGACAAATGTCTTCGGTTCACTTGGAGCGTGAGTAAAGACTCCGCTGTATATCTGGACGTAGACATCACAGCAGAGAATAATGGGCTGGTGAGGGCCGTACATCAGAAGCCTACAGATCGGAACTCTCTGCTGCATTATCGATCATTCCATCCTAGAGCACTCCGTGATAATTTGCCTGTGGGGCAGTTCTTGAGATATCGGAGAAACTGCTCCTCAACGGGATCATTCATGGAGGAATCTGAAGACTTAGGGGCCGATTCCGATTCGGGCCGGAAAACGTACCGACCGACTCGGAGCCGGAATAAATACCGACCGACACGTACCTGTGCAGCCCGACCCGCAAAGTACGATGAGAAGCGTGCAAAATACGACCGGCGCATACGGAACACAAGCCGAACGACCGAACCGCGCGGAAAACAGCCATCCGGCCAGAAAAGCACGCGAATCGAACCGACCGACACGCACCAGGAAGAATCCCGAACGAAACGTACCCGCGAACTCCTACCCGCCAAGTACGATGCAACGCGTGGAAAACACGACCGAGTCGCACGGGGCCCAAGCCGCACGACCGACACGCATTCAAAACATCGAGCCGAAGCAACCCAAAACCCCGCGACCGACGCGTACGCAGCACAGAAAACAGCACAAACACAGCGTGAACGAATCGGAGAGGCTCGCACGAGACAACTGGAGGGTCCGACTCGGTCAGAAGAACGTCTCCTACATGCACAAAAAGAACCAAGGAAAAAAAAACACAAAAAAAGGCCAAACAAGCAATCACAAAGCAAATAAATACTGGGTGGGGAAACATTGAACAAAGACACACCCACAACTCCACCCATATAAAGGACACAAATCCCTACCATGATCCTTTGCAAATTCAAATTACCTGCCAGCACTCAACACCAACAGACAGCAACCACACACACACTCACAGCTCATCCATCACACAAGCCACACACCAGCAGCACCACAACAAATAGCACCCTCACATACACCCAGCAAAACACACACTCACACACCCTCACTTGCACACCAACACACACATCACACACCTGCACCACCCAACACCATGCCCCCAAAGAAGAATCACAAGTTCCTAGATAGTGAATTGGAAGTCCTGGTAGATGAGATCCTCAGGGTAGAGCCACAGCTGTTTGGAACATTGGTCCAACAGACACCCATGTCGCAGAAAACCAAGATGTGGGAGAGGATCGTCGACAGGGTGAACGCACAATCACCATGTTTGCGCACAAAGGGAGACATTCAGAACAGGTGGTATGACGTGCGCAGGAGGGTCAAGGAGCTGTTGAAGAAGGACTACCTCTTGAGCCAACACACCGGCAGTGGCCCTCCTGCCAAACCAGTATACCTCAGGCCCTGGGAGGAGAAGGTGCGGGCCATCCTACCACCAGTGAGCGTCTATGGACTAGAAAACATCCCAGAGCCTGGTGAGTACACAACAAATGTACACAATATTGTGCCACAATACACACACATCACTGTCAAGGGGAGAGTCAAACCATGCACCCTAAGCAAATACACACCAACCAGAACAGAATCATCCCAAAATGTGTATGTCAGTCAGATAAACACAACACATGCCATCTCATAGTGATATGTAACTGTGTCATCACATGTACAAACACAACTACAACTACAGCTAGGCAGTGGCACAAATATAACTAACAAACACATCCAGACATGTAGCCACCGCTACAACACCACCTCACAGTGAAGCCCACTCAAAGGAAGGAATCTTGTGTATGCTGGGCAAGTCAGTGTAGCCAATAGCATCATGGGAGTCGTAGTCACAGATATTGCCCACCCTCACAATGCGCACATCAACACCACCATGAACCATGCTCACATGACAGGGAGTGGAAAACAACTGACAAGATGGCTGACACTGGCTACTGCTGTGGGGAGCACAAGGCCCTGCTGGCAACTGTGCACCAACCAACAGCAGGACACCACTGACTGACATCCTGAAAGACAACTTGCACTCCCTGCAACGGAAGCACGTTCCATGGTGGAGAATCTGGCTGGGTGGGAAGGAGGACTCACAGCACTGACCATAGTTACCAGCAGCTCCACTCACACACACCCCTAACACAAACTCCACACAACTCACCTGGGAGAATGCATTGCCTGACACTCTAATAAAATATCCCACAAAGAACCACAACCCTGGGTCATGCAGTGTGAAGCACAGGGACACACATGGGACTTGTAGCAAAACTAACACCAGGATAACACTGTCAGCCATCTTGTCAGCACAGGCACACAACCCCACAGGGAAGCAGAGTCAAAAGGAAGGAAGCATGGGCATGCTGGGAAGTGGGGTGGAGGCAATAGCATGATGGGACTGGTAGTCACAGATATTGGTCACCCCCACAACTGTCCCATCAACACCACCCTGAACCATGCGCACATCACAGGGAGTGGAAAACAACTGACAAGATGGCTGACACTGGGTACTGCTGTGGGGAGCACATGGTCCTGCTGGGAACTGGGCACCAACCAACAGCAGGACACCACTGTCAGCCATCTTGCCATTGCTCTCACACTCACACACAGTGAAGTCCACCCAAAAGCAAGTAAGTATGGGCATGCTGGGAAGTGGGGTGGAGGCAATAGCATGATGGGAGTGGTAGTCACAGATATTGGTCACCCCCACAACTGTCCCATCAATACCACCCTGAACCATGCGCACATCACAGGGAGTGGAAAAGAACTCACAAGATGGCTGACACTGGGTACTGCTGTGGGGAGCACAAGGCCCTGCTGGCAACTGTGCACCAACCAACAGCAGGACACCACTGACTGACATCCTGAAAGACAACTTGCACTCCCTGCAACGGAAGCACGTTCCATGGTGGGATATCTGGCTGGGTGGGAAGGAGGACTCACAGCACTGACCATAGTCACCAGCAGCTCCACCCACACACCCCCCTAACACAAACTACACACAACTCACCTGGGAGAAAGCATTGCCTCACACACCAATCAAATATCCCACAAAGAACCACAACCCTGGGTCATGCAGTGTGAAGCACAGGGACACACATGGGACTTGTAGCAAAACAAACCCCAGGATAACACTGTCAGCCATCTTGTCAGCACAGGCACACAACCCCACAGGGAAGCAGAGTCAAAAGGAAGGAAGCATGGGCATGCTGGGAAGGGGGTGGAGGCAAAAGCATGATGGGAGTGGTAGTCACAGCCCAACATCCCCCACCCACATGGCCCAGCAAGAACACACCCAAGCATGCACACCTCACAGGGAGTCAAAAGCCACTTCAAAGATGTCTGACACTGGTGCTCTGTTGTGGGGAGCACAAGGCCATGCTGGGAACTGGGCACCAACCAACAGCAGGACACCACTGTCAGCCATCTTGCCATTGCTGTCACACCCACACACAGTGAAGTACACTAAGAAGGAAGTATGGGCATGCTGGGAAGGGGGTGGAGGCAATAGCATGATGGGAGTGGTAGTCACAGCTCAACATCCCCCCCCCACATGGCCCAGCAAGCTCACACTGAAGCATGCACACCTCACAGAGAGTGTAAAGCCCCATCAAAGATGTCTGACACTGGTGCTCTGTTGTGGGGAACACAAGGCCATGCTGGGAACTGGCCAACAACCAACAGCAGGACACCACTGTCAGCCATCTTGCCATTGCTGTCACACCCACACACAGTGAAGTACACTCAAAAGGAAGGAAGTATGGGCATGCTGGGAAGGGGGGTGGAGGCAATAGCATAATGGGAGTGATAGTCACAGATATTGGTCAGCCTCACAATTGGCCCATCAACACCACCCTGAACCATGCCCACATCACAGGGAGTGGAAAACAACTGACAAGATGGCTGACACTGGCTACTGCTGTGGGGAGCACAAGGCCCTGCTGGCAACTGTGCACCAACCAACAGCAGGACACCACTGACTGACATCCTGAAAGACAAATTGCACTCCCTGCAATGGAAGCACGTTCCATGGTGGGATATCTGGCTGGGTGGGAAGGAGGGCCAGATGTCAACCAAATACAACCAATGCAGACCATGTACACACCCCAACATTCACATAGAAATGCCCAAATAATGCAGGACAATGTGCTACACCAATATCAACCCCTGACTGTGACAACTTAGGACAATGCAATGTACAGGCCCGCATCCAGAGGCACAGTCACAACTGTCAGTTGTGTCAACCATTGATGCCTGCAGAAACATAACATACATTGTGTGTGTCTCCCAAAAACAGGTGATGATGGGGACACAGCAGCAGACGCTGAGGAGTCCCCGTCCCAGGCTCAAGAGGATACGGAGCTCACTGGTGTGGAACAGCCTCTGCCCTCCTCGGATGAAGAAGACCAACCTGGCACCTCCGGAGCAAGTCATCATGCAGCACCAGCAGGACCACCAGCTGCACCCCCTGCACCCACCCCTCCAACAACTGTCAACACACATACCACCCCTGCCGACATGGAAAGACCAAGGAGCACCACCACCACCAGCACAGGGACCCTGGACCAACGTGGGGCCATGGACACCAACACCACCAACAACCCCCAAGGGGGCCCAGGGTCACCTGTGCGTGCCACCTCAGGTACTGCATGTGTCGCCAGGGGTGGTGGGAGGGGTGGGAGACACAGGTCACTGATCGCAGAGGGGTCTGGACTGCATGATGACCCACAACTGGCACGCATAGCCGATGCGTACCAGTCCAGCACCGGAGAGCTCAGCCAGGTAGTGGGGCTCCTCAGGGACATTAAACAGCAGCAGGCTGCCCATCATGCCCGCTTGGACTCACACATGTCCCGCGTGGAGTCCAAGTGGGACACACTGCAAGAGATGACGGCGGTGCATAGGGACATATTACAATGCCTCCGCCAGATGAGCAGCAACCAGTCAACACCTCCCTGTGTGCCCACAACATCTGCTGCTGAAACAACTGCAACTGCCACAGGGAGGGAGGATGACTCTGGCGGAGAGTCCCCTGCACCGCAGCAGCCTGCACTTGAGGGTCCCCCCCAAAGAAGAGGGGCCGTCCAAGGAGGGGCAAGTGAGAGGCCGATGGCCATGTGCAACCCCCAGGAAGCCAAAACCTGTTCTGGATAATCACCTTTGTGCACAAACTGTTCACCCTGTTGACTGCAACACAACTCTCCCACATGACATGGGGAGCTCAAGTTGGACCAATGTCTCAGATGACTGTGGACTTTACTCTGGACATTTCTGCTACCAGGACTTCCAAATCATCTAGGAACTTTGGATTACAATCACAATGTACAGCACCCACCATCCTGTGCACTATACTCACACATGTATGTCAATAAACTCACTAATACACCATACTTGCCTCTGTTGTGATTCCTACGTTGTCTCTGAAGTGGCGATAATGATCTGGGAAATGACACTGTGCATGCTAACTGCTACAGCAAGTACAACACCGGCATGTGAGTCATGGCAACGTCACAAATATGAGGGAGGCACACCACCAGGGCTACACAACACATACACACCATGGCCATCTGACTCATCGCCTACACTGATGTTGCCAGGAAATACGTTGCATTGCACAGACCCAACAACTATTCACAGTCTGTGTCAACTAGCCCACTGGTGCAGTAAGCAAATGTCAGTCAGATGTGTGACCACAGACAACGCACATCACAAAGTGAAGCACAGGTTTATTACACATTTGCAACATGTTGTAACCACCACAGATGCAAGGTAATCCCACCTGGCAGTGGGCACACAGTCAACAAGTGTAGAAGGAAGGAAGTCCATGGGTGTGGTGCACATCACCTGTAGGGACACGACAGCTACCACCCTGGAAGTCGAATCACGGTGTCGGGGATCACAGTTGACCAAACGACTCTGAAAGTACCCTGTGAAGGACAGAAATGACACACAGTCAAAAGCACTGAAGAACAGGACAGAACTGCAATACTCATGCCCAATACATGTCACAAGATACCCACCCAGAACCAAGTTAGCATGTCAACACTGTTGGGGAGTACAGACTACCTGTAAGGACACATCGCTACACGCATACAGTCATGTAGCACATGGACACACTCAAACAGCACCAGAGCACCACCAACACATATCATGCAAACTCACATCAGTTACATGACATCTCTGCATACTTACATTCAGCTGAAGAAGTTGGTGATGAACTGTGTGCGGACATCACCATCATCATCATCACTGGCATCGTGGTCCAGGCCAGGATCCTCCACAGGTGGCGGACTTTGGTCATCGTCATCCAGGATGAGAGGCAACTCCTTCCGCACTGCCAGGTTGTGTAGCATGCAGCAGACGATGACAATCTTGCACACCTTTGCCGGGGCATATGGGAGGGACCCTCCTGTCTTGTCCTGGCAGCGGAAGCGGCTCTTCAGGAGACCAAATGTCCGCTCAATCACTCTCCTCGCCCGACCATGTGCCTCATTGTAGCGCGTCTGGGCTGGTGTCACAGGGTTCCTGAGGGGCGTCAGCAACCACGGCATGTTGGGATATCCGGAGTCACCTACATACAGACAATTGCACATTAGCTGAGTTGGAAAAGAGGGTGGAACACTACATTGCAGAACACACACAATGGTACAAAGTCAGTACACACCAACAAGCCAGGCACGCTGGTTCCGCATCTGTGACATCATCCTCGGGATGTGACTACTCCTCATCACGTAGGCATCGTGTGCAGAACCGGGGAAACGGGCACACACGTGTGAGATGGTCATATCTGCAAGACAGACCACCAGTGCATTGACCGAGTGGTAGTGCTTGCAGTTCCTGTATGCCTGCTCCTGGGCCTGTGGTGGTACCAAAGCCACATGTGTCCCATCAATGGAGCCAATGACATGCAGCATCCTCCCCAGGGCATAGAAGTCACTCTTCACGTCAGTGAGTTGCTGGAGTCTAGGGAAATAGATGTACTGGTTCAGGTATATCAACATAGCCTCCAATACATCGCGGAGCACACGGCTGAACATGGTCTGTGACATCCCACCAGCAGTCGCCAGAGTGTGTTGAAAGGTACCGGTGGCAAAGAAGTGTAGGACTGCCATCACCTTCACCTTGGGGGTCAGCGCTGTAGGGTACGGCCGGCCAGGTTGCAGGTGTGGTGCCAAGCGCACTGCCAAATCATCAATCAGCTGCCTGGTGAAGCGGTACCGTCGGATGCTGTCACGTTCCACCATCGTTGCCAGGTCAGGGAATGGTCTATGGACAGCTGGTGCCCTGCAGTGCATAGGTGAAGAAAGAAAGATTGTCACTCACCCCACATATGTGGCATTGTACACACTCAATATCACACGATACATCATTATGAGGCACAAGTACATGATGTGTGCAGTTCCGTAAGGACATGTATGGCACATACATGGCCAACATCCAACATCACAGTTCAACAAGTGGCATCAATAAGTCCCAGGTTGTGCCATTGGGTATCATGAGGACGTGTCACATTTCCCATCTCCTGCTGCCACGTTACAAACACACCCCACAGTGACATGTGAGGACAGATGTGCCCCAGGCATCACAGCTCAACGACAGGTAGATTCCCAGGGACCCTGTATTGCCACATGGACACTGGCATGACATGGCGTATCATGTATACACCACAGCAAAACAACCATGACCCCCACAGGTAGTGGTCCCTGTTGCCTCGGCAGGACAGACATGGACGTCTGTGACACACACACGCACAACATCAAAGTCCATGCACAAACAACGTGGGTGTGGAGACTGTCTCCCATTGTGCACATGAAATCCGAGACATTGTAAACACAACATGCACACAGACTGTGGAGGACCATCACTATTGTGCCAATGGGTCACCCTGGGTTAAACATACCGTCCCACATGGGACTCAGGGGGCATGTGACATGACATACACATACACCACCGTGAAATGTGACCATGCCACATGCTCAGATATGAACAGTTGCACATCACAGTGGTCATGTACACGAAACACCAAGGATACTGTCCCCATGAACACGTGCACAGCCTGGGGGTGGCTGCCCCAAGTGACACCCACAGAACAACATGTTCACCCCCATACACGGAATAGGTAATGCAGCCTTACATGACTTAGGATACAGTTTGGACAGGCTGTGGTGTTGTAGGTGTGCCCCTCACTCCCTGGGAAGTATATGTGGCTGGCATATGTTCACCTGTGACAGGCATGGTGACAGTGACATGTACAGGGACGTTTTAGACAGCAATGGACTGATCGGTGCGCACACATTGGCCATTGCATTCAATGTGTGCTGGTACGCGTTGTATTTGCAATACGCGTTGGACAGCAATGGACCGATCGGTGTGCCCGGCCGGCCCATTGCATTCAATGTGTGCGGGTACGCATTGTATCCTGGGTACGCGTTGAACAGCAATGGACCGATCGGTGTGCCCGGCCGGCCCATTGCATTCAATGTGTGCGGGTACGCGTTGTATCCTAGGTACGCGTTGAACAGCAATGGACCGATCGGTGTGCCCGGCCGGCCCATTGCATTCAATGTGTGCGGGTACGCGTTGTATCCTAGGTACGAGTTGAACAGCAATGGACCGATCGGTGTGCCCGGCCGGCCCATTGCATTCAATGTGTGCGGGTACGCGTTGTATCCTAGGTACGCGTTGAACAGCAATGGACCGATCGGTGCGCACCCATTGGCTATGGCCTGGCCTGGCAACGGACGCGTTTTCAAATCTTGAATGAGTCTGATGCTGGAAATTCAGTTGGTCACCCACAACAATGTTGCAAATTCATGGGTGTCATGAAGTTGAACTTTTGAAGGATGCTGTGGGCGTGTGTAAGTGGTGCAATTCCATGGATTGGCCAGATTCAGAAGATGCTAACGACTTGGACCTATCACTTTGGACACATGGGACAGTAACTGCCTCTGCAGCACACATATAATGCTGGCTGTTCCCCTGAGAGCTCACTTGCCTGCACTACATGCTCCAGGACGACATCTGCCACCACCACCACCACTGCTGCTGTATCTGCACCCTCTGGACCCTGCAATGGCACATACTGTGGAGAGAGCCCCAGCCTTCAGCACTGAGGAGAACCAGGCCCTGCTGGACAGCCTCCTTCCACAGTACAGCAAGCTGTATGGGAAAGCAGGGGAGCAGGTGAGTGTTCTGTCCACTGCCTTCCTAAATGTGCATGTTGTCTGACTAGCAAGGCTAACAGTCTGAACGCCACTGGCTAGCAGGCTCACTGAGTAGTTGTCACCCCCCATAGTGTGTAGTTACATGCACTGGACAGGTATAGTGCAGTGACAGTGCATTTAAACAAGGTTTTACTTCCCAGGCAATGATACCATGTAGTAACTGCTGGAATACTGTCCATGGCCATCGTTGCACTGCCTGTGTACATCATGTGCCCCTGTGATTGAGACATGTATACACAACTGTGTAATGCACGGATATGTTGCATGTGTAGTAATAGCATTCTCACTTTGTCATCCTCACAGGTTGATGCCCACCAGAAGCAGAAAATATGGCTGACCATCGTCCGGGCAGTGAGATCCGTGGGGGACTACAAGCGCCGGATCCGCAACTGCCAGAAGAGGTGGCAGGACCTTCGGGGCTGGACCCGGAGGATCGCACGGGTCCAGCTGAAGCTGTCGCCTCCTCGCAGGAGGGGCGGACACCGGACCCTGACCCCCACATGCTCAGGATCCTGGCGGTGGTCTTCCCTGATCTGGATGGGCAGCTGAAGGCCAGGGAGCAGCATGGAGGGGGTGAGTCCATGACTGCATTGTGTACTTTGTCTGCCATGCTATGTGCCCTCCTCTGGCCTGGTTAAACTTCCACAGCACATCAGTCATGTGGTCCAGGACCCATGTCCCTCGATTGTGCACTGCCCACTCCTCATCTGATACCCAGGTGTGACCCTTGCAGTCAGGGAATTGTGTCACTTGGGTACTGTGTCCTTGCAGTTTGCTTGACTCAAGGTGGGGGACAGCATCTGTTCCCCTAACTGTGGTGGGCATCATGGGTGGGTCCATTGCTTACACAATGCCTGTGTTCTGACATGTAATCTGTGTGTTACTTTGATATGTGGTCCAATTGCTGAGCTGATCCACCACATGTGCCTGGGGTAACTGGCACACACCCAAGCTGCGGGTGGGAACAATGTTTGGGCCCCAGGAGTGTGTATATTACGTGTGTCACACATACTTAGCCAGCTGCCTACTGTCCAGGCTTCATCCCTCATTCATGTGGGGCAGGACAGTCATGCCTACTCCAGGCCATGCAATGCACTCTGTACTCCCACTCCCGTGTATCAGCTGACACGTTGTGCTCAGTGATATGTCCCCTCAGGTGTCAGCCTCTGTGTCAGTGTGCTGTGGCTTCGATGTCAGGACTGCTGGGGTGTTTATCGGTTGGGGCTCAGCATGCCACCGGAGATGTGACCATAGGAGTCGATACTTGTGTGACACATAGGTGTTTGAACACCTGACCGTGCAGACTGGGGTATGCGAATGTGAAGTCCATGCAGCTGTTTCCCATTCACAGCAGATTGTGAGGTGCTCAGGTTCAGAGGCTTGTGTTACAGGTCACCCATATGTCCAATCAGTATGACCTGGACAGATAAGGGTTCAGATGATGTGGTGTGTGGGGGATGTACATGTGCACTTGTTCAGCTCCAGGACTTGCATTCCCCATGACCTACTATTGTGACACAGTGCAGACTGTTATTGTGTGGCTGCCCTGCCCATGTGACTGGAGACAGTGATGTATGACTTAGCAGGCATGCCTGTGCCATGGCATGTGACTTCCTATGAGTGATCCTGCAGGGGAGTGACATGTGCTACATGCACACCATAGTGGCAATGGCTATCAGCACATGGGTGCATCATGGTGTCTGTCGCTGGTATGCATCACATGCATTTCATATATCTGACTCTGGGCATCACTTTCATCCGGGCACCTGTACTGACTCAGTGGCAAGAGTTGTGATGTGTGCATGTTCACATGCTTCACCGTGTTCTCTGCACGTCCAACTACTGTGTAGGTGGTGCATGTGTCCACACTGGGGTATTGCCAGCCAACGGACGCCAGACAGATGCGTGCAAGGCCAGGTGGGATGTGAGTGCCATGGTTGACGATCAGACTGACAATTGGCTTCTCCTATTCTGTTTGGGCAATTTTAGCAATGTTCAACTAAGGATGCCAGGCCTTGCTCTGTATTGTGCTGTACTTACTGTGGGGTGTGCGTTCGGTGCAGGTGACTGATGTCTGTCTGTTTCCCTATTGTTTGCAGATACATCCACGGCCACAGGAGGGGACAGCTCCACGGACCAGGAGGAGCCGCAGAGCCAGACTGGGTCAGCAGCCGAGGAGTGGTCGGAGGGACCCAGTGGCACGGAGGGCGAGGGGAGCCACACCGAGGAGTCCTCAGCACCATCCACCTCACCTGAGGACCACAGCAGCTCGGAGGATGACTCCCTTATGGAGGCGGGTGTCAGCAGCCACCACACCCCAGCTAGTGTTGCTGTCCCCGCCACCACCACCACCACCGCCCTCCCATCGGCTCCCATTCCCGAGGTCCGTGGAGGCTCCCATGTTCGGGAGCGTGTCTCCTTTGGGCCAGGCACCGCACCCCTGCCCCTGTGTCCCCTGCTGCCCTGAGTGAGGAGTCTGTGTACCTCCTTTGCCAGCTCCATGTAGGGCAGACAGCGATGCTGAGTGTCCTCCATGCACACACCACTCTGTTGACTCAGCTGGTGTCGTTCATGGAGGGCATCTCATCGGGCATGTCTGCCCTACAGAGGGGCAATAGGTCCATGGACTCCTCCCTGACGGCAGCAGTGTCCCTCCTCCAACAGTCCCTCACCCCTCCTGTCTCTGCCCTATCCACACTCCCCAGCACCTTACCTGTCCCAAGCACACACACACCGGCACAGGCACACACCAGCACAGACACGAGCAGCACACACACACACACACCACAGACAAGACGCACACGCACGCACAGTCAGGGGACTGAAACCACACTCACAGGGGATGGGGCCCAGTCACACATACACGCATCCACGAGCACTGCGCAGTCCACAGTTGCCTCTCCCTCCAAAGCCCCCTCCGTTGCCTCACCTGCAACCCCAAAGACCCAGCGGCTCTTCCTCAGTGACCTCGGCCTCTTCCCCTCCGATCCAGCTGATACAGCATTCAGGGGGAAGAGGAAGCCCACCCACACGGAGCGGAGTGCCCCTCGCCACCGGACACCCTCCCCAGGTGCAGACCGACTGACGCCCCCATCCACAAGTCCCCCCGGACCCGGAAGAGCAAGACCCCGCCGCCGCCCTGCAGCTCAGGCACCAAGTCTCCTTCCTCCATCCCTCAGGCCCCCACTCCACAGGTGCCCCCACCACACCCTGCCCCAGGTTCCCCCACCCACAGATACACCATCCCCAAAAGGATCAGGCCTTCTCCCCCTGCCACTTGCTCTTCCGGCCCCACACCCCCGCTGCGCTTGTCTGTGCCACTGGTGTGGAGACGGTGTCCTCCCCCTCTGTCCTGCCCACCTTACCTGATCCCCATTCTCCTCCCCTGGAGGTAGGCACTGCAGTGGAGTCCACTACCACCCTGTCTGACTTGGGCACTGCAGTGGGGAACCTGTCCACTCCATCTGCACGGTCCCCTGCAGTCTTGCCGGCACCCACACCATCAGAGTCATGCCCCCCACTTGTGCCGGCACACACCATGTCAGACACCTCCACTGCAGTTGTCAGTGGCTCTCCAGCACCCACCACCCCTTCCCTGCCTCCTTCTGGTGAGCCATGATCCTGTCCCTGCGGTGCCTGGCCTGCCCCCCCCGTATGCCCCTCCGAGGGGATTGTCCCTGGTTTTCATCAGTGCAGGCATGCGTAGTGTGACATCTGCCACTGTCACCCTGTTTTGACTTTCATGTTGGACTGGCCATTGGCCTTTGTTAATTTTTTGCTGGACATCAACTGTTAGACCCACATATGCTGAATAAAGCACCTTTCTGTTCTCTAGTGCTTTTGCTTCTGATGTACATGTTGTTGATGATGCTAACCATGCCCTTGCTGCAGTGATGGTAATATTTGGTCTCATGATAATGAAGTGTTACTGTGCAGGAACACATGTGGTCCTGGGGGAATGTGTCCTATCCTGTGGTGTATCCATGTCATCCTTAGCAGCATCTGAGGGTGTCATGTGTTCAATATTTGGCAATGGGATTTCCTACTTACATTAGCAATTTCACATCCGTGGCTTCCACCCCTGCACATCTGTTGTGCCTGCCATTGTTCAATTAGTCTACTTCCCTGACCGTGTGGCCATCTCCACTGGACATGCAGGTTTGGGCATCAATGGGGAAGGACTCATCTGTGTTGTCAGTGCAACATTGCTATACAAGTGTGTTGGATCTGTGCTGATGATTTCGTTGGCACTCCCATGACCAGGCTGATGTGACGGGAGCCTTCATTTGGTGCTAATTGTTGACTGTGTGACCAAGTGCTCAGCTGACATGATGGAGCCCTACTGAGGCAACATATGGCACAGCTTTCCTCACACAGGAGTGGAGTCCCCTCATGGCAGTGTGTACTCCTGTGACATTGCCTGCGCCCAAGGTGTGTGTTGTATGAGCATGTCTGTGTGTTCACTTCCGTTTTGCTGTGCATGCTGGGATCCCTAGTGTTGTACCTGTTTGTGATGCTTGCTGAGTTGACCTATGTTCCCCCAAGTCTTCTCCCTGGATTCTCTGTGATGTGGGTGCATGGCACATTACTGGTCATCAGGGTGACACCCATAGGTGTGTTTGCTGTCAGGGCTGAGTTTGTGTACAGACGCAGATGGGTCACAGTCAGGATTCCCCTTGGCACTTGTTGTTTACACCTGTCATGTGATTTCCAGTTTGTGTTATCTTTCAGTGATTGTGACACGTGTGTGTGACTGCTGGCACTCCTCAGGGTCCGGGCTGCAATGTTGGTAGTTGTCTATGTGTGTTCTTTGTGGGTGACCTTGGCTTCTTCATTGGTGTGTGACTGTGGCTGGGATCCCATTGGTTGGTGTGGTATTGCCGTCATGTCCATGTACAGCGTAGTGTGCAGTGTGTCAGACATTCAGGAGTCTTGTTGAGTGGCCATGTGTGATGTGTTTCTGCACCTTGGTTCCCACCCACCACCCTGGGATTGTCATGGGTGCATGTGCAATGTCACCAGTGCATGTGTGCTTCACTGCTGCACATTGTTGGAGGTCGAGGTGTGTGGTGTTGAGTGTGTGCAGATGAGAGTTGTTGCCCGGCTAGACCCCTGCCTCCATGTTGGCCTTGGCTTACTGGCCGTGCTGATTGATTTGTGCTTGTGTAGGTGTGATGGTAGTTTGTTGCTCAGGACACATGACTGTGGTTCACAGTGTGAACGACATTTAGCTTTGTCATCACAGTGGGATTGTAATGCAGCCCAGGGTCACCACATTGTGGGGGCCCTGGGGGTAGTGCTGTGGTGTGTCTGTGTCTTGCTGTGTCAGTTGCTGTTCCTACATGCTTGTGTGACATGTGTGATTTGTGCTCCCTCTCATCTGACAATGCCTGATTGCCCACATAGGGGATTTGGATCCATGAGTTACCTTTGTGTGGCACTGTATGCACATCTGTGTAATTGGTATTCCGGCCTCCTCATGTGTTGTGTGGTTGCCTGGGGACACTGGCACCCCCCCCTCACCTGTTGTGTATGTTGTGCAGTGTGGGTCTGCCTGTCTGTGTTTGTGCATCTGCACCACTGCATTGGCATATCTTTGGTGTGCCATTGGCTGTATGTTGTTTGGTGGGTTTCCCCTGCTGTCCCTGGGACTCCTAGGTCATCGGTCAGCACAATGATCATGGTTTGTGTGTCCCATTGCTGCCATGGTATGGTATCTGTTCACCTCACATCTACAGTCTCCACGGGGTATCTGCATTTGTGTGCCCATTGGTGCAAATATGTGGGTCTGCATTCTGATGGTCACTTCTGTCATTGTGTCATTGATGAATGTTGACAGTGTCAGCCCCCATGGGTGATGTTTGTCTGCACATGGCCAAAGGTATGTCTTATTTGCACTGCAGTATTTGCCTCCCCCAATCTATGTTGCAATGGGACACATGCACTACTTTGCCACTGATGTGTTTTATGTTCTGTGACCAGGAATCATCCATGCAGTTTGGCAGTTGCAGCTTTTTCTTTGTCAACACTTGCATTTTGGTCACTGTGATGATGGGGGTTTGGACCCCATTGCCACAATGTTCAAAATGTGCTTCAGCTATGGACCCCACACTTACCTTTTGGTCACTGTGATGATGGGGGTTTGGACCGCATTGCCACAATGTTCAAAATGTGCTTCAGCTATGGACACCACACTTACCTTTTGGTCACTGTGATGATGGGGGTTTGGACCCCATTGCCACAATGTTCAAAATGTGCTTCAGCTATGGACCCCACACTTACCTTTTGATCACTGTGATGATGGGGGTTTGGACCCCATTGCCACAATGTTCAAAATGTGCTTCAGCTATGGACCCCACACTTACCTTTTGGTCACTGTGATGATGGGGGTTTAGACCCCATTGCCACAATGTTCTGAATGTGCTTCAGCTATGGGCCCCCACACTTACATTTTGCTCACTGTGATGATGGGGTTTTGATCCCCATTGCCACAATGGTCATGGCCTGCTTGCATTGTGGGGGCCACACACATATATGTGTGGCACATGTGATAGGGGGTCATATTGTATGTTCAAAGTCATGTTCAGTGTTGTAGGCATTTGACACAGTCTACACACGCTTGTCATGGTGTTGGGGGATGTCTTTTTCTTGCATTCCCTAGGTTGTAGTGTGCTGGTTGTGTCATGCATTGTCCATCCTATGAGTGGGGGTGGTGTTGGTGGTAGGCATCCTGCCCCCATGGGTAGAGGTGGTAGTAGTGACAGCCATCCAGCCCCCATGGGTAGAGGTGGTAGTAGTGGTAGGCATCTGGCACCCCTGGGTAAGGGTGGTAGTAGTGGTAGGCATCTGGCACCCCCTGGGTATCTGGCACCCCCTGGGTAAGGGTGGTAGTAGTGTCAGGCATCCAGCCCCCCATGGGTAGAGGTGGTAGTAGTGGTAGGCATCTGGCACCCCCTGGGTGGAGGTGGTAGTAGTGGTAGGCATCTGGCATCCCCTGGGTAAGGGTGGTAGTAGTGGTAGGCATCTGGCACCCCCTGGGTAAGGGTGGTAGTAGTGTCAGGCATCCAGCCCCCGATGGGTAGAGGTGGTAGTAGTGGTAGGCATCTGGCACCCCCTGGGTAAGGGTGGTAGTAGTGGTAGGCATCTGGCACCCCCTGGGTAAGGGTGGTAGTAGTGGTAGGCATCTGGCACCACCTGGGTAAGGGTGGTAGTAGTGTCAGGCATCCAGCCCCCCATGGGTAGAGGTGGTAGTAGTGGTAGGCATCTGGCACCCCCTGGGTAAGGGTGGTAGTAGTGGTAGGCATCTGGCACCCCCTGGGTAGAGGTGGTAGTAGTGGTAGGCATCTGGCACCCCCTGGGTAGAGGTGGTAGTAGTGGTAGGCATCTGGCACCCCCTGGGTAAGGGTGGTAGTAGTGACAGGCATCCAGCCCCCCATGGGTAGAGGTGGTAGTAGTGGTAGGCATCTGGCACCCCCTGGGTGAGGGTGGTAGTAGTGGTGGGCATCCTGCCCCCCTGGCTAAGGGTGGTAGTAGTGGTAGGCATCCAGCCCCCCATGGGTAGAGGTGGTAGTAGTGGTAGGCATCTGGCACCCCCTGGGTGAGGGTGGTAGTGGTGGTAGGCATCCAGCCCCCATGGGTAGAGGTGGTAGTAGTGACAGGCATCCAGCCCACCCTGGGTAGGGGTGGTAGTAGTGGTAGGCATACAGGCCCCTATGTGTATGTGTGGCATTGGTGAGGGCCATCCCGCCCCTATGGTGCTGCTGTTGCTGGTGTAGGTATTTCTGCATCCCTCTGTGTGTGATGTGTCGGGTACGTGTAGTTTGTTTTTGTTGTTGGTGTCTGACTTACCTTCTGCGCCGTACGCGTCCGTGCCTGTTCCGGTAATAGAGGTAGAATATTGGTAGGATCGGCACGAAGGGATTCATGGTTGGTTCGTCTCGTTCGTCTTTCTCTTTGCTTCGCCTCGTCCTCGTCACTTGGCGTGTTCGTCTCGTAGCCGTGGATTGTGTTGTGGCGCGAATCGGAGCTTATGTGCGCCTCTCCCGGATGCTTTGATGTGCGTGCGTAGCGACGGGTTCGGCGCGTACGGGAAGCGCATCATACTTGTCCGGCCGGACGGGGCTGCATTTTTGCTTCCGTGTGGCTCGATTCTACGATTACGGATCCGCCTCGGTCTGAGTTCAGGTCCTGTATTGGGTGAGTACGACTGGGTCGGGATTTGGGCAGTTGTGCGCATCGTACTTGCTCGTTCGGACGTATGTGCTGATAGGTCGGGAAACAGGCATTCGCCTGGATTTTTTCCCGACCGAATGGTATTAGGTGCGCCTCCGACCGGGATCGGAATCGACCCCTTAGTTGTGAAACTAAAGAACAGAGGATATCCTAACAATGTGGTTAAGAGAGCCCATAAGCGTGCTCTCAATACACCCCGTGAAGCATTACTGGAGAGGTTGGATAAACGAAAAGACCAGTGTGTACCGGTAGTAACAACTTTTGATCCTCTGTCTACTCAAATCAGACAGATAATACGGAAGCACTGGTCATTGTTGGATACGGGGGGGAAGACAATGCCACCCCCCAGATTCGCCTTCAGAAGGGATACGAACTTAAAGGATAAATTGGTCCATACACGTCCGGTTCAACAAAAGAAGGAGTCGGGCTTACCCACAGGACACTATCGGTGTGGTGGATGTTCGGTGTGTGGGCTTACTGAAGAGACAAAAAGCGTCCAACTTGTTAGTGGGAAAACATGGTACCTTAACAAGTTCAGTAATTGCAACACTACACACGTTATCTATAGGATCACTTGTGTATGTGGGTTGCATTACATAGGTCTCACATCACGAAAGGTAAAGGTGCGGATACAATAGCACTTAAGCACCTTGAAAGCAGGAAAGTTAACTACATGCCTCATCCAACACTTCCGTGAATTTAAACATGATCTCAGGGATCTGAGATGGACAGTGTTGGAGAGGGTGGTGGGAGAAAAATATAACATTGATGACATTCTGGCCAGGAAGGAGGCTAAATGGATTTTTACTGAGAAAGTCGATCGCCTGGGTCTGAATGATTCCATTGAATGGAACAAAATAGGCAAATGATATGACCGTGTGTGAGTCACGCACAATAACTGACATTCTGAGGGAGGCCACTAACTCATGATTTGTATATGGGTGAGCTGGATACACCATGTAAAACCTGTGATTGATTTTATATATTTTTTTTAAAATTCAGCTTGGTATCTGTTTTTCCTGTCTTGCATATTGCAATCAAGATTGATGTAAAGATAGGATTTAGCTTTGAGAAATAGTGTTCAGGGCATGTAAATAGGTGTTGAGGATCAGTTATGTGCGTGAATCCACCAATTTAAGATGGCCGCCGTGCTGGCAGCGTTTCGGCTGGCTTCATGTCCGTGTCACATGGTTCCGGCCCCGGTCGCCATTAAAATAGCATTAGCGCCGTGAACGGGTGATCGGGATGGAAGAGAGAATGTGAAGCTAACACGCGAGTGCGGTAAGGGGGTTCCATAAGAGGGGCTCACGTGAAATGGAATTATTCAGTACTGTTTGATGTGGGCAGTATTCTGAGGGCAGTGAGACCACCATTCGGGATTGACTCATAAGTACAATGCACGTTAATGTGTACTCTCTTGACTAGGGATACTATGCACATAAGATTGTGATTTTGTAGACCACGGTTGAGTAGTTGGCATGGGGGTACGAGTCTTTAAACAGCGGGACTCGTGCCGTGTTCTGGGATGCTTAGTGAGACTGGGGCCGATATGCAAGCGCATTAAAAGACACCAGAGAAAGCAGGTGACTTCAGGCTGGAGATCTCGTGGGGGTGCCTGATATTAAGAATGGGCAGTGAGTTGAGGGCAATGTTTGGCACATATGGAATATGACTGTGTGAAGGCATGGGGTCATGTACGAATAATTTACTGTGCGTGTGATTTCAGATGGAGACTGACAATTGCAGTCATTAAGGTGGAACACGATCATTTGGCGCAGGTTCCTTTACTGAAGGCGGTTGCAGGTACGCGTGACAACAGCAACCACTCGGTAAATATATGATTGGATGAAGGGGCTTTGAACTTTTATTGTATATAGGGTTGTTCATGATTGGCACGTTCTTCTTTTTTTATCTTGTCAATAACCACAGATTTGGTGTGAAAAAGGACTGAGGTGAAGATTGGTTCCCCAACAGCCCTGACGAAGTTGCCTAGACTGTTTAGCAATGAAACATGTTGGCCTTTTTGTGAGTGAAAGTGGCCATATACATGCCTGTCTTTTAACCAAAGGACGCTCACAACATTTAATAAAGGATGTGTTGTATGTGAGTGATACCTCATTTTTAACTCGTGAGAACCTTGTTCTCTTTGCACGGTTGGGGACGAGTGAGCACTGAGTGAGCTACATAGTCTCAGTGCTGTCTGTCACAAACTTTTTTATGTTGTTTGACTTCCCACCTCTGAGGAATTCTAGTACACACCTTCTTTTCTTTTTGAGGCCACGAAAGCAACCAATGATGATAACGTGGGCATACTGGCGAGTACCCTCCAGCAGCTCTATGGGTTTGCGCACGTGAGGTGCTTTCTCACAATTTTTTCATTTTCTCATATTTTGAGTTTTGGCATACACATTGATGTGATGGTTTTAAACCACGGTGGGATGTGTATCTGATGTGGTTATTGACAATTTCTTTTTTAAAATTGAGCAGCAATGACTAATCAGTTCATGGACATCTAGACGGGACTGATCTGGGAAGTTTTTAAAAAATTGTAATAACTCCCTGGAGTTTCAAAAATATGAGACTAACTGCTCATAGAGGTCAGACCTAGTAGTGTTTATAATCCTTTTATATCACTTCCAGTGGTTGGGACTCCTTTTGCAAGGGTGGGTATGGACATTGTTGGTCCCTTGGACCCACCTACTGCATCAGGAAATAGGTATATCTTGGTGGTAGTGGACCATGCCACAAGGTACCCTGAGGAAATCCCTCTCAAGACAATAGCTGCTCCTGCAGTTGCTAGGGCACTGCTTGGTGTGTTCACCAGAGTGGGTTTTTCAGAACAGGTTGTTTAATATAGGGGCACAAACTTCCTGTCCAGCTATCTGAGAGCGATGTGGGATGAATGTGGTGTTAACTACAAGTTCACCACCCCATATCACCCCCATGCTAATGGTCTGATGGAGAGGTTCAACAAGACCACTGAAGGGCATGATAAATGGTTTGCCTGACAAACTCAGGAGGAGATGGGATGCTCTCCTGTTATATTTCATATAGGTACCCCGATATAGGTCTAGGTAACATCATTACCCTTCACCTACATTCTCTCCTATACTACATACATAACGGATTTGGAGGACTGACCTTTTACCCAGTTACAATACTACACATAAGTACGTAGGGTTTTTCCCTGGACACTGGCCTCAAAAATTATGCATGAGGATTCTTAGTTTCTTGGAATCACAGCAGGACCATCATCTCCTGCATAATAACTGTGTATAAAGTTCATTCCCGACGTCATCCTAAGTCCGACACTGGCACAGCAGGGTAGAACCCCTGGGGATACCTTAGTATATATAAACACCACATCTTGCTGAGATAGGAAGAGGAGATCACGACTTCCATGCCGACACACTGACGCGAGACGCTGAGGTTCCTGCATGCAGATGCTCCAGCTAGCAGTGGTCTGACATCTCTTGCGGGGTGTTCAGCTCGAGACCAGAACGAGGTCCCGCAGGCTAACATCAGGTAATGGGGTTGGCTTTATCCTACAGGGATTCTTGGCTTTACACCAACTCACATGCTAGGTACACTTAGGTACATCTAGTTTAGGGTGCATCGTAGGAGTACGCATTTTATTGCCATGTATTTTATATACTCGCCTATATTTATGATATTAGCAAAATGGTAGAAACCTACCATCTGTTTACTTTCTTAGTGCTGCTACTCATTTATATATGCTACTGTCTACTGGTGATTTCAGTGCACTTATTTTACGCTAGAATAACGACTGTTCAATAAATACTTATTGAAAACGTCCCAACCGTTTATTCTGTGTATCTCTCTGAGAACAAGTGAGCACGAGTGACTGAGCGAAAAGTAAGCTACTGTTTCCACGGTCCTGAGGGATCAGGGTTGTCATGTTCGATAGTTGCCAAGAACTATTATCTCCTTGATAAGAGGAGGTTATAGTGGCATTGCGAGCTAGCTGGCACACAGGCCAACATACCCGGTGGGGGTGTCTGGAGTCAGTCTGGACACCAGTCCCGCAGTGTATGTTGTCTAAACGCGCAGATCCTATATAGGTCTTATAGGAACTACACGACATGGCGCCGCTAATGTTGGTATTGGCACTTATTTAACAGTCAAATCTGAGTAGTTCAGTCGTGCTATTCTCAGAGACCCCTACTCACATTTCCCCAGAGACGTCTGGAGTGGGAGGGAACAAATCTGCCGCAGCTGAGTAGGAAAATTCCTATGTATTGGCTGTTGGTTTAATCAAGCTTGAAGGATACAGTGTTCCTAATTGTGCATAACACCTTATCTCAGTTCCCTTAAAACGCTCTCCTTTCTAAAAATAATTACAGAACAGGGAGACGTAGATGAAGGGAATGCACTAAACTTCTCAGCCGAAGAAGACGATGCAAAGGCAATATACAATGCAGATAATGTTAGAAATGCCGTCACCCTAAAACTAGTAGCATATGGTGTTACAATTAGGGGTGGGCAAGTGACTTTCGTGATTGAGGCACACGAATCATATAGGACAGAGGTATTCTATTAATGGATTAAATTCCCGCAGGCAAATGCACAAACAAAAACATTTCACTACTATGTAGTAGATGATATACCAAATGAGTATAGTCCATATGAGGACATTGAAATTCCACTCACTTACGAAGAACACCTCTACTGGTTTAAAGGCACCCTCCCCCATACAAGAAATAGAGTAAGACTCGGTCCGGTCGGAAGAGACAGAGCAACATGGCCAGTTTTAGCGGCATACACACCACATCCTGACATTGACACAATGCCAGGAGGAGACTTACTTGTACAGCATAAAGAATTAATAAGACTTTACAGAAATATGACACAGTTTGTGTTGAGAACAATCACACTTCAGCCTTCACTGGCTACACAACCAGGACCAGTCCAAACTCCTACAGCAAAAATTACACCACAGACACTGCACGCAGTGATGGGTAAAATGCCCACTAAACGTGAACAAATGCCCTTCTGGATAGCACAAAAAATAACACAGCTGGAGGCAGTGTTTCCACACACTGGTCCTAAAGCTAAGCATAGACTACTCAGTCAGTCATGATTAACTTTATTCGGCTAATTAAAGCCATCAAAGTGCAAAGATCAAAACAGAACAAATCAAATCTACAATCATAAAATACATAGATATAAAATCAATTAAGATCTCCCATCTCATGACAATGTAACAAAAACCCATAAAACAATTATTAATCCTCGTAGAGTCCAGCTCCACTCAGAATTAATTTCTACAATAAAATAAAATACTCTCCATTGAGTAATCCGACACTTCATACAAGAAAGAGCACACCTCGAGAATCCATAACAGGGAAAATTACAATAAAGATAAAAATACAGCCCACCAACACATAATTAGGCATGGAAGTAAAAATACTCACTATTTGCATGCCAATGAGTATAGCTCCCTCTATAGAGGATTGTACCTCTTGGGGCACAGTCTTTGCTGCAATAATTACCAGGACTCATGGTATCCCTTCTTTTGCGGTAATACCAGATAAGACAAATACAGAACGAGTATGGAGCAGAGCCTGCTCTAAACTTGGGGATGAAGTTGTTAAATAACTTTGCCCAGGTATCTGCGATAATATTGGCGAATATTAAAGGGGAAGCAGCATCAGTGGCAATACGCCAACGCCTGAGAGAGTTCACTCCATTACAACAGGAGACAGAACTACCTAAAATAATTGAAACTGCTTATGCAGAGTTAGGTAGAGACAGTCTGGGAGCTAGACCTGTAAAGCCCCAACTAATGGGAAGTTCAGATAAAGAACAGGCAAAGCAAACACCAGTTTCTTCAAAGAAGAAATGGAAAAATAATAAACAACAAAAGAACAGATCTCACTCCATGGTGAAGGTCTCCTCAGCAGGAGCCCCCAGAAAGGAGATATAATCTTAGAAATAGAGATAACATTAAAAAACCTGACAGGTATCAGGATACTGATACTCGTTCCTCTCGTTCCTTTCAGGGTTCATCAAAAAACTCCGAGAGGGAAGGACGGTCAGAACAAAGACAAGAAGAGCGTACAAAGTCCAGAGACAAGCAACGCACTTCAGACTACGCTTCAAAGAAAGAAGAAAAACCTAAAGCAAAACCTCAATTTAAAAAGAAGAAGGTAGCAGGTCTCAAAGTTAGACATGCCCAGAATTCTGAGGATTCTGAGGATTCAGCTACTGAACGGGGAATGGGCTCTGACGATGCTAGACAGCGCGGCAGAGGTAACAATAGCTCGCCGGAACCTGATGGAATTTCTGGTGACAGCGGAGTTGAGTGAGTATATCATGGTGGAAACACCTGATACTAGGGTGAGTGTCCCAAACAAGTTACATGAAATAACACTCCAAATGGAGGGGGACAAGCCGAGACAAGTTAAGGGTCTGTTTTGGGAGAACCTGATTTCGGGCTACGACATCCTATTAGCGGAAAAAGATTGGCTGCCTACTATTGTTATGGAATGCCCAAAGGGGGAAACTGTAATTTTTCCAGCTTTCTCCGACCTAGTCCCCGCACACCTAAGACATACATATGCACAGGCTTGGGCGGTAGCCCTTGCTCCAGCGTTATACCGCAACCATGTTGGGTGGGATGAGAAGTCTCCCCACCACGTTATTCCAATAAAAACAAACCCAACTACACAAAGACAGTATCCCATAAAACAGGAAGCTAAAAAACAGGTCAGGGAGATATTAGATCAACTTGAATACCAAGGTGTAATTGAACCATGCACCTCATCAATGAATAATCCTTTGTTTCCCGTAATGAAACCAGACAATTCATATCGTCTAGTTTTAGACTATAGACACCTGAACTCATGTACAAAGACATTTGCGGTTCAGAATGCACACAGTGCTGCATTAATGAATAACATTGTGCAGAAAAAATACAAAACAACATTAGATATCTCAAATGGATTTTTCTGCCAAAACATAGCGTCTGAAAGCAGATATTTGACAGCCTTCTCAGCGCTAGGGTCTCAGGGTCAAATTTGTCCACTCCCCCAAGGGTATAAGAATAGCCCGGGGTTATTCTCAAGGAGGGTAACAGAGTTACTACAGAATTTGGATGAAGAAGCATTATCCTATGTAGATGATATTTATCTGACGGATGATGACTTAGAGGAACACTTGACCAGGGTGAGCACCATAATTCTGGGTTTCACCTCTGAGGGCTACAAATTAAATTAAAAAAAATCAAAAATAGCCCACCTCAATGTCCTATTTTTGGGATATGAGCTTTCAAGTGAAGGCAAAAGCCTGGCAGCCCACTTTTTAGAAAAGTGCGCACTGCTACCACCTCCAAAATCATTAAAAAACTTACAGTCAATACTGGGATTTTAGAATTTTGGCAGAACATACATTTTGGATTACACAGAAAGAGTAAAACCTTTCTACGACCTAATAAGATCTGACTTTTCAGTTAGACAATGGACACAGGAACACACGAATATCCTTTGTTCCCTACAAGCTGATATGATATCATCAAAACACTTACAGACACACATAAACGTACGCAACCTGTTGATCTGCGTAGTCGCAGGTCAATCCGGGTACACTTACTTAACATTTAATGAAGGTGAAACAGTACCAATTGCATATAAATCACATTTGTACACTAACTCTAAAATGCGTTTTGCACCCGCAGAAAAACTTCCGACAGCAGTACAGACTGCTGTAGTGAGAGAAAGAGCACTAGCTCAGGGGAAACGAATAATTCTGTGACCCCGGTACCGGCCTTAGAGGCTGCCACAAAGGCAAGCGTACCAAATGCAAAAGCGTTACATCCAAGATGGATACAATGGGCTAATTCTCTCATTGCAACTGATGTAGAATACAGATTTGACCCAAGTCTAAAAACACAAGCATTCCTGCAATAGGAACAAGAATATCCTCTACCAAATGAAATTATGCCTCTAGATCGGTATGAATACATTATTTATACTGACGGATCTGCTCAATCGGCCATAGGGAGTAAGCAACAATACAGTGCAGCATGCGCTATTGTAAAAGGTAGGATGCAGGATGGCAAGTTCCGTCCAAGCTGTACAAAAACGCAGTCTCTCGGAGACTACACGGCTCAGTTGGCAGAATTAAAAGCACTACTACTGGCACTGATAAATACGGATCCAGAATTCCCCACACTGATAGTGTGTGATTCCTTTTACTGTACCCAGTCGTATAACGAATACCTCCACTATTGGGGACAAAATGGGTTTAGAAATTCAAAAGGTGGCACAATTAAACATAGGAACTATGGGAACAGGTAGCAGAGTTGAAGAACGAACTACCAAGGGCTCACGTGATACATACACTGAGTCATAAACGTGATGGCGTTTACGTTGAAGGGAATTCATTGGCTGATGAAGCCGCGAAGGGGGCAGTACGCACTGCGTCGTTAGCTGCAATCACCCGTTCAAAAAAGAGAGTAGACGGTAGCTCAATGGTAGCTGAGATTGCTTCACGCAACAACAGCAAAGCATACCTAAAGGTTTTCCACTCAAGTACTCCTACAAGTTAGATGCAAACAACGCTCCATTTGCTCGGATTCCTCGAGTGGGGATAGAGTAATATCAAACAGGGATCGCAGGTTAGGTTTAATCTTGGCTGCACACGAGGGTCTGGGTTCTGCGCACGCAGGTGTTACGGCGTCAGTTTCTTTACTGAAACAACGCTATTGGTGGCCAGGGTTAACAAAGCAGACCAAAGACTTTGTCTTAAAGTGCGATATCTGTCAACAGATAAAAGGGTCCACCGTAGCTCGCCCAGCGCAGACACCATTGTTAATATCAGACAGACCGCTCGCGTGCATTTACCTGGACCACTACGGCCCCTTACAATCTGACGGAGCTTACAAGTATTTCATGGTTGCAGTGGATTCCTGTTCAAGATTCTTATGGGTATGGCATCAGCGCTCGGCTGACGCCTGAACTGGTATGAAAGATTTGCGAGTCTTTATAGGGACATACGCAGTTGGCACATTACATTCTGACCGTGGCCCCGCGTTCAGCTCTAGGAGTTTGGGTGTAGCATTGCGGTACTCCTCTCCATACCATCCCGAGGGAAATTCGGTTGTGAAGAGGAAAAACCGGGACTTAAAGCAATCTTTAACAGCTAGGATATTAGGCTCGGGTGGTAGTTGGGTCAATCACCTATTTGGGGTCCAGCGGGCCCTTAATAACCAGCCAAGAAGTTCTCTGGGAGGTGCAACTCCTTACGAGCTCCTGTTTGGGACAAGAATGTGGGTACCTGATCTCGATTGTGAAGGCACAGTGGCGGATGAAAAACCGTTTGACATCAATAAACGTTTGGCTGTTTTACAGGATGTGAATGAATCCAGAGCCTCCTTAAGTAACGTCGATACAAAGAAAAGCGCGACTGGGGAAGTCAAATCAGCCACGGCAAGACCTGCCTGGATCCCTAAAGTTGGGAATCTGGTCAGAGAAAAGATTGTGGACAAGAAAGAATTCGGGCCATCCTATCGAAAGCCTGTACCTGTCCTGGCCGTTGAAGGATCAAGAACTGTACTTCTACCGCCTCTTGCCGGAAAAGAAAAGAGATTCGTCTCAATCAATCTGATCAAACCCCACTATGTGGCCGATACTAAATAGTAGGCCTCCTGGGCTCCTGAGTAGCTGACGTCCTCCTCTCACTACAATACAGGAAGTACTAACAGAAAGACTCATAACATTTGAAGAGTCACCTTTACAAAGCAACGGAATCAGTAACAATGCAATGGAACTAGTTCCCCTTGACAAAAACTCTCAAAATCAAAGTGAAAGACAAATTTCAATTCAACCTAATAAGGATATCTACGTCAACATGCCTCTTCAAGAGCAATCTACAAGTTCAACAAAACCTGCTGAGCTACCAAAGATAGATAGGACTGCATCTGGCTATTTCATCGACTTCGATACCTTTTCATTGGATCCAAGTGAACCTGAAACGACGCCAGCCCAAATTTCTCGCAAACAACGGATCAAAGACTTTTTTAACTCTCTTAGAAAAACTTATTTAGTATCACCTTGGCTAGAACTTTGGATAATCACCGGTATTTTATTTCTTCTTTTCTGGTTAGGATTAGTAATAACTTTGCACTTGCTCATCAATGGAACTTATCTTCAACAGAGCTCTGCAACGTCAAAAGTGAACTTAATTTTAAAACCTCATGTTTCATCTCATCGTGAACAAAGAGACTTGTCCTTCGTGAACATTTCAGCAGTTCCTATACCAGATGGTATAGTGTGGGACAAAGTAAATTTTGATATATTTGGACCGACCGAGCTTTTAAAAATTCCACATTTGTTTAATATTTCGTTAAACGATATCATTACCTCCAGTACATTTTCTGATGATTGGGATTTTGAAACTGTTAATAACTTATTGTCTGATTTAGAACAATCTGCCACGTTTTCTAGCACTGAAATGTTAGAGGATAGATCATATTTTGACCAAATGTATTGTTACCAACATTATGGACATCATTTCTTGCATAAATCTAGCAACCCCAGAAATGTTTTCACATACCACCAGTGGGAACATTGCCCCACACCACAGAAAGGTAGTTCAAAAACATTTGCACAGAAATTCTCATATTATTCAGGGTTTAACACCTCTGACCCAACCTCGTACTACTATAATGTTGCACCAATATCTGCACAGAAATATATGTTAACAAACACCAAACAGATTTACTCTGCTTCCTTTATCACCCAGCTGTCTGAACAGGGTTTTGACTTATGGATGGACACTGTATACTTGAACTCGATCTGGGGTTCTAGGGACTGGCAAGTCCAGGGGACAGAAGCACTGTTTAGAGCATGCCTCATTCCACAGCAGATGATTTTTCTGAATGACACTGTGCAACAGCCTTCCTGTCTTGGAATAGCCAAGAATAAGGATTTGAACACGCCTCAAATTCCAACACCTTTAAACACCGAGGGGAATTTTACATCAGAAAGAGGGGCTAAGTTGGATAACATATTGCAATACAATAGATCAGACCCCAATTGGAAGGGATGGTTGGTTTGGCCTACTGACACAAACAGATGTCAGGAAAGATTCAGGGATACCACCGAAGGGCTTAGTATCCACAGACCAGACCCGTGTTATGTACAACGAGAACATCCGGGGGTAGTGACATCATACAGTGTTGGAAAGTTGTGCCTTGATTGGCCAAAGACCTCAACACTACCCCAGGTGAAGCAACACTTGTCCTTACTCTCAGAGGACGTGGACCTACGGGATTTTTTATTAGGTCCCAGGAAACCACGTCAGAAGCGTTTTTTGTTTGCTGTCTATAACGAACTCTGGAAGATCTCTCAACAAGAAGCTGCAGAGAGATTAAGAGAAATAGATAGAGTTAACCTGGAAAAAGCGTTAGCCGTAGTTGACAATGGTATGACTACATTAACATCCAGGGTATATTCACTGGGCAACATTGTATCTTCTGCTATCGATGTAATAGAACAGGATTTGTCCATATTGCAACACGGACAGTCGCAGTTACGTTCTATTATTTTGTTAAGCTGGACGCTGCAGTCATTGCGCGCAGGTTATGTGCCTTGGCATTTTATCAACATTACGTCATTGTTTTCTGCATACAATTTAACAGAAAAACAGATAAAAACGGCACAGAGGGGAGCAAAATATACAATGCTGCGTATTGAGAAACTGGATAGGTTACCCTTTACTGTGGCTGAGTCACCGTCCACAGAATGGTTAGTTCACGGCCATATAACATTACGGGTCGTAACTTTCCAGTTTCAATATTGCCTAGAACAACAACAGGCAGGCAGATATGAAAAGATGGGTAAGGAATTCATCAGGGAATCCTGGGATTTACCATACAGATTTCGATGCAGGAGTGGGGATCTGGAAGTGTTTCTAAGTGGAACTAACTGCGAGAACGCTTTAAGTGGATCTCTCATATGCCAGGATATTATGCTACACGGGGCTTGTAATGGGTCTGTGGCAAACTTGTCCTGTCACTTGAGGGGTACCCCGGCAGCTGTGATTAATCCGGTATTCAGGCTTCTCTCGAATGGGAGTTACTTGATGCTGAATGATCAAGGTTGTTGTGGGATGCTTCTGGGCATCGCATATCTAGTCACCGTGAGCTCCAGGGTTACTTGCTGTATGCAAGTATTTTTTCCACCAACACATACAGTCAGGGAGGCGCTGTTATGGCCTTCGCTAAATGTTTCCTTTATACGGTTTGATACTCTGAGCAGAATGAAAGCCATGCTTTTACATCAAACCGTGCCCTTAACCTCCTCCCGGGAGATTTTTGATCTCCAGATTGCAAGGTCCTCGGCTGAGATACAGGCACTTATACGTACAAACTGCCCTTTCCATTTCACAGAAATGGTAAGTCGTATCTTTAACATGTCCGATACGACGGGTATTGTACACCTATTTAAGACCATAGGTTCCGGACTTTTAAGCACCTTTCAGACGGTCCTCGGAGTTATACCTAACTTTATACACTCCGTCTTTGGAAGCATTTTTGGAGGGCTTCCGCTGATCCTGTTCCTAATAGCAGGAATCCTGATTATTACCTTTCTGCTACGCAATGGACGTCCCAGCCACCAAAGAAGTAGCAACAGCTCTCCTGGAGCGCAAATACCGTGATCGCATGGTACAACATCTGGGCACACCTCGCCTACGGGAACTGAGCGCCTCTTGGTTCCTGTCATTTAGACCAGTCTGGATGGACTGTGTCCTACCTGTTCTCCGATGCCTGTTCTGCGGAGAAGAATGCGTGTTGGACCTCTGTCTGACACTTCCATCTGCTGCGCCACCGGACGTTGATGCTTTACTGGACCCGATAATGGCCCATGTCCTGCAGGGTCCTCAGCGCATTCCCATGTTGTTGGCAGCATTCTTAGAGCCACCACAGGTAGTTTCTGCTCCTGTTGGTATGGACACCAGCTCCTCCAACAATCAGGCCTTGGATGTGGCACAGGCTGCCCCCGCACCTGCTGCAGGCAGTACGGAGGATCATCTGTGCTTAATTGACATTCTTTGTGAGGTGTTACAGGGATCGTCAGCTGCGTATGCAGACAGCAGCATTGTTGCGTCTACCAGCAAGGTCACATAAACATTTGGCATGTCGCACGCTGGGAGGATTTGGCTTTTGACTTTTTCGAAATTCCAAATTGAAACCTTTTGACCTGCATGGCTTTCAAATGCTTGTAGTTGTTCAGACTATATAAACGGACACTTTAGAGCCACTGCTTGAATGATTTTTTTTATAGAACACTTTTAAAGGGTTTTATAACTCTTTTTTAACTTCTCTTAAAAATGTTTTTTATTATTTGTTGCGTACAAACCTCTAGACGCCTTGGTAGTACGCTAGATTTTAGTAATGTCGTCCAGTCGGATGAGGAGTGGGTGTTATATTTCATATAGGTACCCCAATATAGGTCTAGGTAACATCATAACCCTTCACCTACATTCTCTCCTATACTACATACATAACGGATTTGGAGGACTGACCTTTTACCCAGTTACAATACTACACATAAGTACGTAGGGTTTTTCCCTGGACACTGGCCTCATAAATTATGCATGAGGATTCTTAGTTTCTTGGAATCACAGCAGGACCATCATCTCCTGCATAATAACTGTGTATAAAGTTAATTCCCGACGTCATCCTAAGTCTGACACTGGCACAGCAAGGTAGAACCCCTGGGGGTAACTTAGGGTATATAAACACCACATCTTGCTGAGATAGGAAGAGGAGATCACGACTTCCATGCCGACACACTGACGCGAGACGCTGAGGTTCCTGCATGCAGATGCTCCAGCTCGCAGTGGTCGGACATCCCTCGCGGGGTGTTCAGCTCAAGACCAGAACGAGATCCCGCAGGCTAACATCAGGTAATGGGGTTGGCTTTATCCTAGAGGGATTCTTGGCTTTACACCTACTCACATGCTAGGTACACTTAGGTGCATCTAGTTAGGGTGCATCGTAGAAGTACGCATTTTATTGCCTTGTATTTTATATACTCGCCTATATTTATGATATTAGCAAAATGGTAGAAACCTACCATCTGTTTACTTTCTTAGTGCTGCTACTCATTTATATATGCTACTGTCTACTGGTGATTTCAGTGCACTTATTTTATGCTAGAATAACGACTGTTCAATAAATACTTATTGAAAACGTCCAAACCGTTTATTCTGTGTATCTCTCTGAGAACAAATGAGCACGAGTGACTGAGCAAAAAGTAAGCTACTGTTTCCACGGTCCTGAGGAATCAGGGTTGTCATGTTCGATAGTTGCCAAGAACTAGTCTCTTCTTGGTAAGAGGAGGTTATAGTGGCATTGCGAGCTAGCTGGCACACAGGCCAACATACCCGGTGGGGGTGTCTGGAGTCAGTCTGGACACCAGTCCCGCAGTGTATGTTGTCTAAACGCGCAGATCCTATATAGGTCTTATAGGAACTACACAACACTCCTCCTATGCCTACTGTTTGTCTACAGGGAAGTTCCGCAAAAAGGGGTTGATTTCAGTCCCTTTGAGTTGTAGTTTGGACACCCTGTGAGAAGGCCATTGTGCCTGCTGGGAGAGTCACTGGAGAAGCCTCTCAAAGAAGCAAAGGACAATGTGCTTGATTATGTGCTAGGCCTGAGATCAAGAATGGTAGAGTACATGTACAAGGCAGGCAGGAAACTGGAGGCTAGCCAGGAGCTAATGACGCACTGGTATGATCAGAAGGCTACTATGCCTGAGTATACTCCAGAACAGTGGGTGTGGGTGTTGGAGCCAGTGGCTTCCAGGGCCCTCCATGACAAGTGGAGTGGGCCCTATCCATTCATTAAAAAGGAGGGAGAGGTTAGCTACCTGGTCGACCTTGGCTCCCCCAGGAACCCTCATAGGGTCCTGCATGTGAATAGATTGAAACCCCACCATGACAGGGCAGATATGACCATGTTACTGGTCACGGATGAGGGAGTGGAGGAAGAGACTGAGCCAGTGCACGACCTCCTCTCCAACAATTTGCAAGATTGGTCAATAAAGGCAGTGGAACTCTCTCCCACACTGACAGACCAGCAGCCCAGAGACTGCAGGCAGGTGCTGGAGCAGTTTACTGACCTGTTCTCTTTGACCCCAGGCATTACTGAGTGGTGTGTGCACCACATTGACACTGGTGACAGCCCATCTGTCAAAAATAAACTGTACACGTCAGAGCCATCATCAAGGCTGAGACAGCTAAAATGATGGAGTTGGGGGTAATTGAGCCTTCTGACAGTCCATGGGCCAGCCCAGTGGTGCTGGTGCCTAACCTAATCTCCTGGGGGGACCAAAAGAGTTAAGGTTCTGTGTGGACTACAGAGGAATGAATGCAGTCACAAAGACTGATGCTCACCCTATACCTAGAGCTGATGAGCTCATTGACAGGTTAGGGGCTGCTAAGTATCTGAGCACATTTGACTTGACTTCAGGCTACTGGAAGATTACCCTCACAGATGGAGCAAAGGAGAGGTCAGCATTCTCCACACCAGAGGGACATTATCAGTTCAAGGTAATGCCAGTGGTGGTTCCTCCGCTAAGACAGAGGAGCATTGACCCACTGAGCAGGTCGAAAAAGAAAATAATAAAGTGATAATAACTCGTTGTTATCATTCTATTTTTCCCCTTGCTCAGCTGGGTAGGGGTGGGGCTGCTTTGCTCACAGAGCAGGGCAGGGGATGAGTGGTTTGCCCACTCCAAGTGCGCAGGACGGTTTGACCGGCTGTGTCGGGCTGATCAAACCGTCATGCACACTTTACATGTTCGCCATGCAGGCTGCATTACAGCCTGCATGGAGAACATGCCCAGCCTCCCATTCTCTGGATGAGCGCTGATCCACGGCGCTCAGACCAATCACAACGCTGCATTGCAGCGTTGTGATTGGCTATGGGGAGGCTGGAAGCTGGGTGCTTCTTGCTTCCTGCCCTGGAGCAGGCAGAAGAGGACCCTGGGGAGGCGACGGCGGGTGGCAGCGGCAGACAGGTAAGTAAGTATTTAAATTTTTAATACATTCCCCGCGACCCGTATTTAAATTTTTTATTCATTCCCCTGCGACCCGCCCCCCACCGCCTTCAAATACCAGCCGCCACTGCGTAATGCCCTTTGGCTTAAAGAATGCACCTGCCACCTTCCAGAGGTTGCGAACAGGGTCTTGTCTGGGTTGGAGCAGTTCAGTGCAGCATATCTGGATGATATAGCTGTATGCAGTTCTACCTGGGGGGATCACTTAAACCACCTGAGGAAAGTGCTTCAGGCCTTGCAGGAGGCAGGCCTGACTATTAAGGAAAGTAAGTGCCAAATAGGGCAGAGTTCTGTAGTGTACCTGGGCCATCTTGTAGGTGGAGGCCATGTACAGCCTCTCCAGGCCAAAATTCTAATTATTTTGGATTGGACAGCTCCTGTTACCCAGACTCGGGTCAGGGGATTCCTTGGACTGACTGGGTACTATAGAAGGTTTGTTCAAAAGTATGGGACTATTGTGGCTCCCCTGACAGAGCTGACCTTTAGGAAGAGGCCCAAGAAAGTGGATTGGACCCCAGAGTGTCAGAAGGTTGCCTTTATTAGCAGGTGACTTCTTCTCGGAGAGCAGATGTGGAGTGCCATTGAGAGAGAGGCTTTTGCTGTGGGTTGGTCCCTGAAAAAGCTGAGACCATATTTTTGGGGGATTCACTTTCATGTTCAGAATGACCACAGGCCTATCAGATGGCTCATGCAGATGACAGGGGAGAATCCCAAACGATTGAGGTTGTCCATTTTCCTTCAGGGTATGGGCCTTACAGCGGAACACAGGCCTTGGGTTGCCCATGCCAATCCGGATGGACTTTACAGGTTTTTCCACTTAGCTGATGAGGACTACCAGGGTGAAGGTTAGTAACCCATCATCTTTCGTTTGGGGGGCTATGTTGCAAAGTCCTCCTGTGCCCTGGGCACCCCCATTTTTTGCTGACTTGTACTGGTGGTAACTGAATCTGACTGTCCCTGGGCCAGTGCTATGGTGAAAACACAGTAGCCCCTATAATTGGCATGCCCTACCCTATACGCCCCTAGTACATAATAGGGCAGGGGGGTCAAAACTACCTTTAAGTCCCTAGTATATAATCGGGCATGGCAGTTTAGAGGCCACAGCCCTTTCTGCACTTGCATGTGTGCACTGCTGAGAGCCGGAGGTCATTTTAAAAGCAGCCCTGTATTGCAGGACTGCTATTAAATGTAAATTTTGCCCAAACTCGACTTTGGTGGTAGGGGCACTTCACAATTTATAAACTACACAATTGTGGCATATTAGGTACCCACAGGGCTCCCCTAGGTGTCCCAGGGTTGTGGGACAGGTACTTATAAGGAGGACCCTTAAAAAAGAAGTTTTATATGCCCTGGGGATAGAGGATATTGCACATTTCACTTCCCTCATTGTAGTAAAGAGCTTCCCAAAATCGACGTTTGTGCTAGGAGCACTGTAGAGTGAGGATCTACATTATGTTTGCATATTCAGAACCCCTAAACTCTCCCCAGGTGTCCCAGATGTGGGGGGTCATGTAGCTATAAGCAGGGTCCTTATAAAAGATGTTTTATAGGCCCTGGTGTTGGAGAAATTGGACATTTCATTTTCCCCATTGTAGATCCACAGCCACATAGGTTAACATTGCAATAGTTTATGAACTCGTAATTAACACTAGGGATTACCGAGAAATATCTTTAAAAAACTTAGGAGAAAGGTATTGATAAATCCAACAATATGCTATTGTTGAATTTATCCTGAAATGTACAGAAAAGAAGTTAGAAGACTTTCTTGCCTGTAAGCCAAAATTCAGACTTGTTGTGGTCTCTCCTGATTGGTCACAGTTAACAGGATTGATGAGGTGATAAGTGGCATCCATACACAGGAATGCCAGAGCAGGGAGGAGGGGTCATAAACCACGAGCTTCAAAGGAAGATGGAGACAGGCAGAAAATGCCAGGTTCATCTACCCCACATCCTCTCTGAACCCAGCCAGATGGCAGGCTTAAGGAAGGAATTTGCAAATGTCAGGGGGGAAAAGCTATGGAAATGACCCATACTAAAGGTTGGTTTAACTAGTTCTTGCTCCTCTGCTGAGATCCTGAAATTTCAGTCATATTGAATTTTGAAGGAATAGTGCTCTCTGGGAGACCATTGTGCCACACTTTTGAGGAAGTGATGATGCTCCAGGGTGTTGCCCTGCACCTCATTGGACAGGAGTGCCCTCCTGCTTGACCCCAGAGAACACTGAATAAGTATCTGAGAGGAGCAGAGCCTCTCAGATCTGCTGCTTGAAACTAAGAGAAGAAGAATTGTCCATGCTGTAAGTTTGATTTCCACTAACTAGACCCTGCACTCTGACTGACTGTGCCTGCTGCACAATCTGGAACTACAGCCCTGTGGACCTAACTGGCTTCAAGAGAAATAAATAGTGAACTCCCTGCAAGCTATAGGTTAACAGAGCTCACTTGGACCAATTCCACCAAGAGTCCCCAGCCTGGAGTGCGTCCAGTGGATTTGTGAGGGTTTTGTCCAAGTGAATTGTGGAAACAGAAGTCCCAACCTTTCAAGAA
The DNA here is from genome assembly GCA_963921515.1 of Calotriton arnoldi. NCBI lineage: Eukaryota > Metazoa > Chordata > Amphibia > Caudata > Salamandridae > Calotriton > Calotriton arnoldi. Next base: position 257,436 of record CAWUFW010014498.1, on the reverse strand, counting down.
CCATCTTGGAGATTCCAGACGCTTGGATTGTGTTTTGGACCCTTTGGGACCACAGAGGAACTTCAGGAAGAAGTTCCAGAAGTAGAGAGAACTTTGGAGCAGCTTTGGAAAAAAGTTCCAGAGGGGGACCAACTTAACCGCGAGAGCCAAGTTGGCGACCTTCAACCGCGAGCTGGCCTCCGCTGCTCGTTCGTCCCACTGAAAAGCTCCAAAGGTCAGACTTCCAGAGTTTGACCCGGAGCTCCCTGGAAAGCAAGCCAGCGAACCCTCACTGAACCCAGACTGGTGAAGAGCATTGAGGGACCCAGGCAGAAAAAGCTCCAGAAAAGTTTTTAAGTCTGAAGGTACAACTTTGACCGAGACCTACCGCGAGGGATAGCCGCGCAGGGCTCCATCGCGGTCGACCTGAAACTTTGGTTTTGTCCTGGTCTAGCGCGTCCAGATGTCCCAATAGGTGCTATAGGTTTCTATGAGCTAAATATTGCTCAATCTTTAAAAATTCATACCTCCGGTTCCCTACAATGGATTTTTTTCATTTTGGTGTCATTTTAAAGTTACAAATATTTCCTATTTCTATAAATTGGTGTTGTGTTTTTGTTGTGTGTGGTGTCTTAATTATTTACTGAATTTGTGTTTTTAAATGCTTTACATACCTGTCTCATAAGTTAAAGCTGCCTGCTCGCAGCCAAGCTACAAAGGGTTGAGCATTTGAATAATTTTCTGAGACCTATTCTGAGCCCTAGACTGCATTTACAACTACTAATAATCCACTTTCCAACATTTCTAAAACATAAAATATCAAAAAAATAGAAAGGCCATTGGCAGATTAATAATTTTAAGAAATAAAGCTCTACTCACTTATATATAAAAACACCAAAAGGCTGATGCAGCAATGATTTTGAAATGATCATCAAGACATACAATATAGAAGACAAAAGCATTTATTTAATGGGCTTTCACTTTGTCAAATGAAGCGCTCCTGAAGGTGAAGAGCCCTGCTGTTATGATAGATAAATACAGGCTTACAGCATTCATATTTCCCATTAAATCAGGAAGGCGCCCTGGACATTGTCATTATTTTCTTGATAATATTCAGGCCCCTCAGGAATAATGCTTCGTGGCGCTTTTGAAAATGTTACATTTTTACATGCTTCCTTCTCATTCTGGCAGCAGGGGAAGCTTCAGGCAAGCCACGTGTTTTGCACTTTGCTGGACCTCAGTCTTAATCAAAATGTGTGTATTCTGTTGGAGCACTGACATCCCTCAGTCTGTGACTATCAATGTTTAGAGGTGCTTCAGCACTTCCAGTTAACCAGCCCATTGTTATGCAGGCTGGGAACCAAGGGAACCTCTGACACCCGCTCTTTCTTTCTCTTTGATTAAACAGTAGGCTGAGCCTTTCCTATTCTTTTAGGAAAATTAAAAAAAAAAACATTGCATTGCATTCTAAACAAAACACTAGAACAGAAATAGTATAAATTTAAAGGAACAATGTCAATTTCATGTAGGTAAAGTGTGCTTAGCAATAAACTCTGTAAGAACGGTTTGAAATTTTCAATTATTTTACATTATTATCAAATATAATTCGAACATGGTTTTGCCATTGTTAGTGTGGCTTTCTAGGTTGAGCCTATAGCGGCAGCGCACATGCGCTGCTCGCTTTGCGAGGCATGCAGTATTCAGTATGGAGTGGAAGCTCCATGGAAGCTCCGCCCACTCTCCGCCCATCTTTTTCATTGGCTTGTGTCTTAAATGCTGCCTTCTGATTGGTTTTAGGCTTGTTAGTCCCTCCTTATGACGGCCATGTCGTCATTTGTGTCCTTCCATGGCTACTGGCCCCTTTACTTCCAGTGTTGCACAGCACTTCTTTCTTCCCATGCCCCCCCCTCCCGCAGTCCATGCCTTCTCGCCCGCCCGCACTCCTATTTGCAATGCAATAGGTCTCGCGTAAATGTGAGTCTTATTACATTGCAAATGCTTGTTACTGAAGACGAGCACAGTAGCTCGCACAGAGGAGCTGGGAGCAGCATCCGCGCCGGAGTCCCTCCCTGAACAGCCAACACCGGCCACTGACAGCTCTGACCTGGGCACACGCGAGCACCCCGTCCCGGAGGCACCATGGGGGCGCCATCATCCAGCCAGCTGGACGAGAGCAAGTGCGCCTACATCTGAGGTATGGGCACTTTCAGGGCGGGTGGTAGGGAGAGGGTACCAGCCTTAGTCTATGCAGTGCGCCAGCACTGTTTATAAATGCAAATAAAATGTGTACGTTCTTAATATTCTGTCACAGCTGTTTGCAGGGCTGGTGCTATCAAGTGCGCAGCAGGTAGTTGCAGTGGCGCCATGGCTAGCCGTCTTGTGTCGCGGGGGGCGCGGGGGTGTCACGGAACCCTGATTATATCCTATACGTTACACTGCTTAATTGAAATATCACTGTAACTGCTGCTGGGCTTTTAATGAGGCGGTTTTCAACATTTCACAGCAGGGCTGCCGCACAGAAGAATACTTTCGTGTCTCAGCAGAAGAGCTACTGCTGCACTTTAAGAGACAAGTGCTGGTACATTGCAGCAGGCAGCTGTGCTCTGACTAGCACGGGTCGGGTCCCGCCGGCAGAGCTGTTATTCTCATGAGGAGGCGGCATACGCCTGTTGCAGTTTTGCTGTGAGAGTCCCGGCACTTCTCAACCACAGTACTACAGTAGCATACACACTGTCAACAGGGCAGTGCGCACACGTCTGCGCAGAGTTTGTATGCTTCTTAAAGAGCAGTGCATGTGCTTCCCAGCAGAGCTGCTGTCCTACTATTGGGACAGTAGCATCTGTTCTAGGTAAGGCTGCTATACGTTTAATGGGACAGTAGCAGCTGTTCCTGGCAGAGCTGCTGTCCTTTGAAGGGGTGGTTCCCGGCAGGGCTGCTATATGTTTGATGGAACTGTAGTGTCTGTTCCCGGCAGGGCTGCTGTACCTTTAGTTGGATAGTAGTATATCTTTCTGGCACGGTTGCTATACTTTCAGAGGGACAGTAGCAGCTGTACCTTGCAGAGCTGCTGTCCTTTAATGGGTTCTAGTGTTGCTCCCCGCAGGGCTGCTATACGTTTAATGGAACAGTAGTGTCTTTGTTCGGCAGGGCCGCTATACGTTTAATGGAACAGTAGTGTCTTTTCCCGGCAGGGCTGTTGTACATTTAATGGGACAGTAGTGTCTCTTTTTGGCAGGATTGATATCCGTTTAATTGGACAGTAGTGTCTCTTCTCGGCAGGGCTGCTATACATTTGATGCGACAGTAGTGTCTCATCTCGGCAGGATTGATATACATTTAAGGGGACAGTAGTGTCTCTTCTCAGCAGGGCTGCTGTATGTTTGATGGGACAGTAGTGTCTCTTCTCGGCAGGGCTGCTACACGTTTGATGGGACAGTAGTGTCTCTTCTTGGTAGGGGTGCTACACGTTTGATGGGACAGTAGTGTCTCATCTCGGCAGGATTGGTATACATTTAATGGGACAGTAGTGTCTCTTCTCAGCAGGGCTGCTGTATGTTTGATGAGACAGTAGTGTCTCTTCTCGGCAGGGCTGCTACACGTTTGATGGGACAGTAGTGTCTCTTCTTGGCAGGGCTGCTACACGTTTGATGGGACAGTAGTGTCTCTTCTTGGTAGGGTTGCTGTATGTTTGATGGGACAGTAGTGTCTCTTCTCAGCAGGGCTGCTGTATGTTTGATGGGACAGTAGTGTCTCTTCTCGGCAGTGCTGCTACACGTTTGATGGGACAGTAGTGTCTCTTCTCGGCAGGGCTGCTACACGTTTGATGGGACAGTAGTGTCTCTTCTTGGTAGGGTTGCTGTATGTTTGATGGGACAGTAGTGTCTCTTCTCAGCAGGGCTGCTGTATGTTTGATGGGACAGTAGTGTCTCTTCTCGGCAGGGCTGCTACACGTTTGATGGGACAGTAGTGTCTCTTCTCGGCAGGATTGATATACATTTAATGGGACAGTAGTGTCTCTTCTCGGCAGGGCTGCTACACGTTTGATGGGACAGTATTGTCTCTTCTCGGCAGGATTGATATACATTTAATGGGACAGTAGTGTCTCTTCTCGGCAGGGCTGCTATACATTTGATGCAACAGTAGTGTCTCATCTCGGCAGGATTGATATATATTTAATGGGACAGTAGTGTCTCTTCTCAGCAGGGCTGCTGTATGTTTGATGGGACAGTAGTGTCTCTTCTCGGCAGGATTGATATACATTTAATGGGACAGTAGTGTCTCTTCTCAGCAGGGCTGCTGTATGTTTGATGGGACATTAGTGTCTCTTCTCGGCAGGATTGATATACATTTAATGGGACAGTAGTGTCTCTTCTCAGCAGGGCTGCTGTATGTTTGATGGGACAGTAGTGTCTCTTCTCGGCAGGGCTGCTGTATGTTTGATGGGACAGTAGTGTCTCTTCTCGGCAGGGCTGCTACACGTTTGATGGGACAGTAGTGTCTCTTCTCGGCAGGGTTGCTACACGTTTGATTGGGCAGTAGTGTCTCATCTCGGCAGGATTGATATACATTTAATGGGACAGTAGTGTCTCTTCTCAGCAGGGCTGCTGTATGTTTGATGGGACAGTAGTGTCTCTTCTCGGCAGGATTGATATACATTTAATGGGAGAGTAGTGTCTCTTCTCAGCAGGGCTGCTGTATGTTTGATGGGACAGTAGTGTCTCTTCTCCGCAGGATTGATATACATTTAATGGGACAGTAGTGTCTCTTCTCAGCAGGGCTGCTGTATGTTTGATGGGACAGTAGTGTCTCTTCTCGGCAGGATTGATATACATTTAATGGGACAGTAGTGTCTCTTCTCAGCAGGGCTGCTGTATGTTTGATGGGACAGTAGTGTCTCTTCTCGGCAGGGCTGCTGTATGTTTAATGGGACAGTAGTGTCTCTTCTCAGCAGGGCTGCTGTATGTTTGATGGGACAGTAGTGTCTCTTCTCGGCAGGGCTGCTGTATGTTTGATGGGACAGTAGTGTCTCTTCTCGGCAGGGCTGCTACACGTTTGATGGGACAGTAGTGTCTCATCTCGGCAGGATTGATATACATTTAAGGGGACAGTAGTGTCTCTTCTCGGCAGGGCTGCTGTATGTTTGATGGGACAGTAGTGTCTCTTCTCGGCAGGGCTGCTGTATGTTTGATGGGACAGTAGTGTCTCTTCTCGGCAGGGTTGCTACACGTTTGATGGGACAGTAGTGTCTCATCTCGGCAGGATTGATATACATTTAAGGGGACAGTAGTGTCTCTTCTCGGCAGGGCTGCTACACGTTTGATGGGACAGTAGTGTCTCTTCTCGGCAGGATTGATATACATTTAATGGGACAGTAGTGTCTCTTCTCGGCAGGGCTACTATACATTTGATGCGACAGTAGTGTCTCATCTCGGCAGGATTGATATACATTTAATGGGACAGTAGTGTCTCTTCTCAGCAGGGCTGCTGTATGTTTGATGGGACAGTAGTGTCTCTTCTCGGCAGGATTGATTTACATTTAATGGGACAGTAGTGTCTCTTCTCAGCAGGGCTGCTGTATGTTTGATGGGACAGTAGTGTCTCTTCTCGGCAGGGCTGCTGTATGTTTAATGGGACAGTAGTGTCTCTTCTCAGCAGGGCTGCTGTATGTTTGATGGGACAGTAGTGTCTCTTCTCGGCAGGGCTGCTGTATGTTTGATGGGACAGTAGTGTCTCTTCTCGGCAGGGCTGCTACACGTTTGATGGGACAGTAGTGTCTCATCTCGGCAGGATTGATATACATTTAAGGGGACAGTAGTGTCTCTTCTCGGCAGGGCTGCTGTATGTTTGATGGGACAGTAGTGTCTCTTCTCGGCAGGGCTGCTGTATGTTTGATGGGACAGTAGTGTCTCTTCTCGGCAGGGTTGCTACACGTTTGATGGGACAGTAGTGTCTCATCTCGGCAGGATTGATATACATTTAAGGGGACAGTAGTGTCTCTTCTCGGCAGGGCTGCTACACGTTTGATGGGACAGTAGTGCCTCTTCTCGGCAGGATTGATATACATTTAATGGGACTGTAGTGTCTCTTCTCGGCAGGGCTACTATACATTTGATGCGACAGTAGTGTCTCATCTCGGCAGGATTGATATACATTTAATGGGACAGTAGTGTCTCTTCTCAGCAGGGCTGCTGTATGTTTGATGGGACAGTAGTGTCTCTTCTCGGCAGGATTGATTTACATTTAATGGGACAGTAGTGTCTCTTCTCGGCAGGATTGATATACATTTAATGGGACAGTAGTGTCTCTTCTCAGCAGGGCTGCTGTATGTTTGATGGGACAGTAGTGTCTCTTCTCGGCAGGGCTGCTGTATGTTTGATGGGGCAGTAGTGTCTCTTCTTGGCAGGGCTGCTACACGTTTGATGGGACAGTAGTGTCTCATCTCGGCAGGATTGATATACATTTAATGGGACAGTAGTGTCTCTTCTCAGCAGGGCTGCTGTATGTTTGATGGGACAGTAGTGTCTCTTCTCGGCAGGATTGATATACATTTAATGGGACAGTAGTGTCTCTTCTCAGCAGGGCTGCTGTATGTTTGATGGGACAGTAGTGTCTCTTCTCGGCAGGATTGATATACATTTAATGGGACAGTAGTGTCTCTTCTCAGCAGGGCTGCTGTATGTTTGATGGGACAGTAGTGTCTCTTCTCGGGCAGGGCTGCTGTATGTTTAATGGGACAGTAGTATCTCTTCTCAGCAGGGCTGCTGTATGTTTGATGGGACAGTAGTGTCTCTTCTCGGCAGGATTGATATACATTTAATGGGACAGTAGTGTCTCTTCTCAGCAGGGCTGCTGTATGTTTGATGGGACAGTAGTGTCTCTTCTCGGCAGGGCTGCTGTATGTTTGATGGGACAGTAGTGTCTCTTCTCGGCAGGGCTGCTACACGTTTGATGGGACAGTAGTGTCTCATCTCGGCAGGATTGATATACATTTAAGGGGACAGTAGTGTCTCTTCTCGGCAGGGCTGCTGTATGTTTGATGGGACAGTAGTGTCTCTTCTCGGCAGGGCTGCTGTATGTTTGATGGGACAGTAGTGTCTCTTCTCGGCAGGGTTGCTACACGTTTGATGGGACAGTAGTGTCTCTTCTCGGCAGGGCTGCTGTATGTTTGATGGGACAGTAGTGTCTCTTCTCGGCAGGGCTGCTGTATGTTTGATGGGACAGTAGTGTCTCTTCTCGGCAGGGTTGCTACACGTTTGATGGGACAGTAGTGTCTCTTCTCGGCAGGGCTGCTACACGTTTGATGGGACAGTAGTGTCTCATCTCGGCAGGATTGATATACATTTAAGGGGACAGTAGTGTCTCTTCTCGGCAGGGCTGCTGTATGTTTGATGGGACAGTAGTGTCTCTTCTCGGCAGGGCTGCTGTATGTTTGATGGGACAGTAGTGTCTCTTCTCGGCAGGGTTGCTACACGTTTGATGGGACAGTAGTGTCTCTTCTCGGCAGGGCTGCTACACGTTTGATGGGACAGTAGTGTCTCTTCTTGGTAGGGTTGATATCCGTTTAATGGGACAGTAGTGTCTCTTCTCGGCAGGGCTGCTATACATTTGATGCGACAGTAGTGTCTCATCTCGACAGGATTGATATACATTTAAGGGGACAGTAGTGTCTCTTCTCAGCAGGGCTGCTGCACATTTGATGGGACAGTAGTGTCTCTTCTCGGCAGGGCTGCTACACGTTTGATGGGACAGTAGTGTCTCTTCTCGGCAGGGCTGCTACACGTTTGATGGGACAGTAGTGTCTCTTCTCGGCAGGGTTGCTACACGTTTGATGGGACAGTAGTGTCTCTTCTCGGCAGGGCTGCTACACGTTTGATGGGACAGTAGTGTCTCTTCTCGGCAGGGCTGCTGTATGTTTGATGGGACAGTAGTGTCTCTTCTCGGCAGGGTTGCTACACGTTTGATGGGACAGTAGTGTCTCTTCTTGGTAGGGCTGCTACACGTTTGATGGGACAGTAGTGTCTCTTCTTGGTAGGGTTGCTGTACATATAATGTAACAAAGCAAGCACGGGCAGCATGTGTATTATTCATTTATGGGAGAGAACCAGCACTGCTCAAACTGTTAGGCTCTAACTAACCCATTAATGTATACAGCACCCACGCTATACATTTAATGGGACCGTTCTAGAGTGTCTCAGCAGATCTGCCCTGGTTTTAATGGGACAGTACCAGCACTTTTCAGCAGGTGAATTACACTTTCTAGCTGGACACTATCCGCACTTCTTAGCAGGGCTTTTATACTTTTAATGGGACAGTACTAGCACTTCTCAGCACTACTTCTGTCCTTGTAATGAGATATTACTAGTATGTCTGTGGGGGCCTACTGCACTTTTAATGGGACGTACCAGCACTTCTCAGTAGGGCTTCTACCCTTTATTTAATGAGACCGTACAAGTAGGCCTCAGCAGGGCTACTGTACTTTTAATAGGACAGTACCAGCACTTCTCAGCAGGTGTGCGGTTCAGCACTTCTTCACAGGGCTGCCAGCCTTACAGCACCTGCACTTTGCATTCCAAGAGGTAACATCTGTCTGACATGGTTGCATTGTCCTGGTGCATCAGAGCTCTGAGTACGAGGCTGGGGCTCCTTTTGTTGTTGAGTGTCACCTGCCTGGTGTTTTGCCTGTAGAGAGGCACCATCGCAGTTACAAATTGCTTTAAAGCACTTTGCAACGTCTGCACGTCAAGAGGCGAGTCACACAGGGATGTGTCCTGTGGGAAGGGTAAATATTTGCATTACTAACAACACACGATGGCACATTTCCTCTTGCCTACACCGCACACCCCAAAAGTTGTTTGTGTTTTTCAGGTCTGGTGCACCGGCCACATTAGATTATATATTGTTTCTTGGGTATTTCTGAGTCGGAGCCACCCAACACGTGCCCGTTCTCACAGCCTGACCCAAATAAGCAGACACGCTGCCAAGGTATGACAGCTCCCAGGCAGCAACTGCCAGCCTACCCACATTCTATGTTCTACCCAGAGAACATCCCCAAAGGAACATTCCAATTTGTGACCGTCTTGACAGCTCCCAGGCAGCAAATGCCAGCCTACCCACATTCTATGTTCTACCCAGAGAACATCCCCAAAGGAACATTCCAATTCGTGACCGTCTTGACAGCTCCCAGGCAGCAACTGCCAGCCTACCCACATTCTATGTTCTACCCAGAGAACATCCCCAAAGGAACATTCCAAGAAGAATGTGAAGGAGATCCCAACAGTATGGTTGAACACAGGTGCAGCTGACTAGACTGCTGACCCACCCACCGCTCGCGGCCTGCAGCGGTATTTGTCTTGTCACAGCGCTATATGAGCGCGCTAATATTTGAGCAGGTGGTATTTAAATATTCAAAGCTTGTTGGTTTTATGATTGCAGCATCCAGGGCCGGACTGGCCATTCTATCACTCCGTCCTTTCCCTGGTGGGCTGCTGGTCCGGACCGCTTTCACTGCTGGATGGGCGGCCATGACCCAGTCATGAAAGACCCCACCGCCTTTCCTCCTTCAGAATGGCACAGATTTTTCTTTTAATGTTCAATTTTTTTTATTGCCATTTAAATTACCATAGTTCAGTCTGAAGATGCATAGGCCTAGCGTCATACCGAATGCATAACATGGTACAAAATAATTCATTGAATTACAATACATAGAACATAATAAGAGTAGAAGTATAGCATATTACCAAAAATAGCATAGTACAAATAATATATAAGACAGGCATAATTTTGATTTTTTTTCCTATGGCTGATATTAGTTTCCAGTCATGCCTGGCAACAGCACCCTGACTGTTTAGAGAAGTGTTTCTTAATCTTGTAATTTCTGCGGACTCCCCACTGAATCACTACTGGAAGCCAAGGACCCCCGATTTTGCAAATTCTACGATTTAAACCTCAAAACAGTACACAAAAATAAAGAAACAAGAACACCTAAAACAAAACCACAAATGATATATTTTGTTTAATGTGCAAAACATACATTTGTGAAAATATTTTTTTTTATTTTAACAGGAATTTTGGGCTTTTTTAAAAAGAAGCTGTATTTCTAAAAGACGGGGCAATATGGTGGATTCTAACATATCACTTTCTCTTTTTTGCTCTTAATGCACGCCCTCTTTTTGTCAGAACATACCAGTGCTACCTCAGCTGTGGTCCTCAGTCATCTGTGCTAGGTTCTGTTTTGTTGAAATTGTGCTGCTCCTACCAAACCAGATAAGAATACCAACTTAATTTTTAGCTTCCATTTCAAATTCCTTCGTTTACAGAACATTTAAAAAATATTCAGTTTTGCTTTTTATTATATTTGTACTTTCTTTATTTGCTAATAATGTTTAATTTTCTAAACAGTCGCAGGCCCCCTTGGTAAGCATAACTGACACCCCGAGGTCTGGGTACCAAGGGATAAAAAACGCTGGTTTAGAAGAACTTTGGGTAATTAACTCAAGATTTGAGTTTCATTTTTGGTATTTGAGTAGCACGGATTTTGCTCCGAAGAGTTGGTTTATCTTACATTGACAATACCAGCTTTTAAATTTTTTTACAATATGAGGCATTGGAAGAGTGACTTGCTAGAAATGTGCATTTTTTTGTGCGTGTCAAAGATCTAATTAAAACCCAGGCCTCGAGGGTTCCAGAATAAGCCATGTAATCGGTAGATGACATCTCCACCCTTTGATTAGCATACCTAAGGCAAAGGTTCTGGTATTAAAAAATGCACTTTTGAACAAAGAGGAGTCCTGATGACCAGGTTCATACTTCTCCGCCCCAGTGGGAGTCTTCTCTGTTTGTGACAGTTCTTCCCTCTCTGAGTAGGTGTGTCCACATCTCACTGTCTTTGCATTCCCTCCAAATCGCCAGCCATGAGGGTTCTTGTCATAGTCAGGGCCACTGGAATTATGCGATTGTGCGGCCGCAGTGATTTTCGCATAACTTTAGATTTGCTGCATTTTCCGCATAATCCATTATCTGCCGTATAATCTGCAGATTTTAACAGAAAAAATTTGTTTGTAACTCAAATGGTTTAAAAGTCACTAAAAATGCAGCAGCACTTGTTGCCGCACGGTGGAAGACCCTTTTTCAAAGCTGGACTGCTCACATTTCTTTTTCTTAATACTATATTTGGGCGTTAAACTGGTACTAATGAGGTGCAGCCAATGCCCAGAAAGTGCTACCAAGTTTAACAAGCATTTGCAATGCAATAGGTCTCGCATTTACGCGAGTTTAAGCTATTGGCATTGTTATTTATGTTTTAAAAACAAAAGCAAAAATAAAAGGCATTGTTATTTGCAATGTCAATAGCTCAAACTCGCATAAATGCGAGACCTATTTGCATTGCAAATGCTTGTTTAACTTAAGTATGGCTTTGAACGAGTTGTGTCTGCAGCATCTATGGCTCCATAGCCGCACTCGAAAGTCGACAACATTCTGTTTAAAAAGTTTGTGGTGATTATTCTGTAAAGTTATTTGTTCTAGTTCAGAGGATAACTTCCAGCACTGCAATCATATCTTTTCTGTGGAGTGTTGCAGCAATGAGTGCTCGAGGGGCGGGTCTGAATGACAGAGCAGTGTGTGGCAGGTTTTTGGGCTGTTGTGCTGCTTTCTACTTTCGATCTGCCTGATAGTCAAACAAACATTGCCTGCTGCAAGCTCAAATCTATGCCGTCTTCCATACCTTGCAAAAACAACAATTGATGGACAGAATGCAGAACAATGTCATACATTCACCCCAGTACAGAGATCTGGGCCTAAATCCATCGTTTTTTTGCTCACCATGCCATTCCAGTTTGAACCCAGCCATATGCAAATCAGTCTTAACCCTGTGCCCATACCTTGCCAAACACTTATGAAGCATGTCTTTACAAGTTCAAAACTGTCTCAGTTTGACAACATGGGCCACTTTTTTTAACTTTCTGATTCACTAACGGGGGACCCTTTTGTTTTGGTGCCCAGGTATATTTTCTCCCACAGGACGACCCTGAAAAAGTATCATGTAAAAATATGATAAAATATATTTAAAATTAAAAAAGTGTATTTTCTGTAACGTGGAATAATGTCTCCCTTAGTAGATCAGATTATATCACTGCACTGAGAGGCATTTATTAAATGTGATAGTCTTTAAACCTGAGCTTATAAAAGTTCATGCCCTCTGTTCCCCAGACTAAAATGCCATTAGTGAACTAAGACTGAAGTCAGCAGTCATGTACACACTATGGGGGATATTCTCAAGAACGTGCGATAATCATCGCCAAAATAGTTTAACGCAATTTCTCATATCGCCGTCCATCGCGGGAAAATAACTCCGTGTTAACGTCTCATTTTCAACACGGCGGTAACATGCGATAGTGTCCCGATAACGCGTCAAATGTCCGTGATACAACTACCGCGACGGCGATAAAAAAGGAAACCCGAACGTGAAAAAAGTTGCGATGGGCCCAACTGCGATAAAAATCCAGCGAAAAGCAGCGCCAGGCCCGCAAGTCCCACAAGTAAGGCGGGAAAAAGCACTATAAAAGCGGCAAAAATGAAATACAAATAAAACACAAACAACTGCGAAGCACCATGGAGGTAGCCAGAGCAAGCACAGAGGACAACCCGAACCCCACAAGCCCCACGGAGGACCAGCCTGGGACCTCAGGGTCAGGGAAGGGCAAGGAGAAGAAGAAGAAGAAGAGGAAGACACGGTTCAGTCCGCTGGAAAACAGGATCCTGATTACGGAGGTGACAGAACACCATCAACAACTGTTCGTCACCTCCGCTATGTCATTGGCAACAAAAAATGGAATATGGCAGTCCATCGTGGACAAGGTGAATGCAGCCGGAGTGCTGAGGAGGACAATGGAAGAGGTCAAGAGGCGCTGGAATGATGTGCAGCGCAAAACCAAGCTGAAACTTGCCAACAACCGCAAAGCAGCAATGCAGACTGGGGGTGGGGTCCTGCGCCACAGGAGGAGCTGGATGAGATGGAGGAAATGGTGTCCACAGTCATCAGTGTGGAGACGGTGGCAGAAGTCGGAGGACCGGATACTGCTCAACATGACCTGACGCAACAGGGTGAGTAACCACCAGGGACAGGGGGAGATGGGCACAATGGCACACATGCACAAGTAAGTACAGCACATCTGCGGACAAACCATGCCCAAGAGTCACAACTCCGACCAAGAGCCCAATTTACCCAAGTCTGCAACAGCTCAGCACTGTATAAGCACAGAAGTGAAAGGCACACCACCTGAAAGGGATAAGGGCCAGCCAAACCAGAGCTGAAGGGGCAAATCACCCTCAATGAAGCACACACACATAACACTCAGAGCACCTCAACATTTACAACAAAGTGGACCAAACTGCAACACTTTCACAACAGAACAGAGAACACAACTGCTGCCGCTTGTGTGTAGAAAATGGGCATTCGCATTTGGCATAGCAGGAAACTGTGAGATGATAATGGACAAATACAACCTCACATCCGTGATGGTGGCGAAATGTCAACTGTCCAGCATTAAATAGGCATCTCCACACAAACAGTCACAATGTACATTGACATGCAGTCTGTTTGTAAACTTGGCCAATGCGTCAACATACATTTGAACACAATGTCAAACTGCATCTCCCCTTCACATTGCAGCGGGAGAATCATCACCTCCTTCAGAGCAGACCGTACTCCTCATCACCGATGATGAAGAGGACCTACACACCATCGACCCCGACGCCCTCCAACAGCTCATGGACACCCTCAGCACCCCACCCCCAGGAGCAGGGCAACCCAGCTGCATCGAGGAGAACCCACCCCCTGCACAGACCACACAGCAGGAAGCACCCACCACCACGGCCGTCTCCCAGGATCCCCACGAGCAACACATGGCATTCCAACGCCGTGTGTCGCAGGGCCAGAGGGGATGGCAGAGCAGGTGCGGGTGGGGTTCGACCTCATGGCAGCCAAACTAGATGCCATACGTGGGTGTCCAAGTCCCATCAGGAACCACCTACAGGCCCTAATGGACACCCACAGACCGCTCCATGGTCTCCAACAATCCATGGCTGACATCGTCAAAGTCATGACTCATAGAAAAGAACAACTGTCTAGTCAGAGTGGCTCCAGCGATCTCAGCTGTGAGTTGGCCAACATGGGGAGGAACATGGAGAACATGGAGCGGATGCAGGCAGGAAGAATGGCTGCCACGGCTGCACACCAGCGAGATGTAGCAGGGATCTACCATGCCCTGCAGATCCTCATCATGGCAGTGCGGCCAAAAGGCCTGGCGCAGATGAATGCTGCTGCCACTACTCCCTCCACATCACCGCCCCTGATGTGTCAGTGCCTCGCAGTGCGGCTGACAATCCACCTCCGGCCCCTGATGTGTCACTGCCACACAGTGCCGCAGACAAAACACCACCACCCACATGTGAGGCACATCACACATAGGAGGACGATGATGAGGATGAATCTGCCGTTGGGCTAAGTAGGAAGCGGTAGCATTCATCTCCGCCATATGGCCTCTTTCTGCTTGGTTCTGCCCTCTGCATCATGCCCAGGAATAACACCCTCCACTGTCCCCCTTAACACTCTGCGACACTCAACTTGGCCCCCGACATGGACTGCTGCATTTGTTTAGGCAACCAATGACACAGAAATCAGACTGCGGACTGAACTCCCTCTCCTACGATGTACTTTTCCCTCCCCAAAGGACCCTGGCTGGCCCTCCACAGGGCAACATTGTAAAGTAGCGTGTGCATGGCCAGGTACAGGTCCACCTTCACCACTCCACCGAATGTGATTAAGACATTCAAATTCACACAGATGAGTCATGTCCATGATCAAGCAAGTATGAAAGTATGGATGTATGTGGAGGCGCTAGAGGGCGCACAGCGAGATGGCTGTGTGCTAACGCAGCTCCGCCGGACGGAGCACATCGCGTCTATAAATCCTGCCGTTTCCCGGCCCAAACTGTGTTAAAATAACAGAGCTGAGGAGCGGAAGATCCCTAGCTGCGGAGGAGAGGTGCGAGAACTGTGCGGAGGCTGTAATTAACTGCAAATGAAGAGGCTGAGGTGGGTGAGCCGGCGAGAACAAAATGGCAGCGCCGACTGAATAGTACTCGGCGACGGGGACTTTACAAGGTGAATTCGGTGACGGGGGCTTTACAAGGTGAATCGGCCCCGCGCGGCACCGCGTACACTCCCGATGCGAACTGGCTGAGCAGATGATGGCGGTGTAGAAGTGGGGTGCCTGAGCATCTGTAAGGGGCATACTGAAGGTATGGCGGGAGTGCCCCTGCAACAAGAAGGAGCGGCAGAGGAGTGGGCACCGCTACAGCGACGTAGGCCCCAGACGGCGACTCATTGAGGCACGTGAAGCAGGAGGGGGCTGAAACTGGGCCCAACACTGAGGTTGTGGAGCTGCCCTGGACTCCCTGAACCGAATGGCATCCATCGCTCTGGAGGTGAGGGTCTAATATCTGCGTGCTGGGAGAGCCCCCGAACTAAGAGGCCACGACGGAAGCGCTCACGAGGTGAGCTGCGGTGCCGGTGAAATTTCCGGCGGGGGCGCTGACACAAAGACGTCCACCCTGTGCATCAGTCCCTCGGGGCGCGAGATGGGAGCAGCGAGGTGCTAGCGGCCTGCCTCTTCTGCTGAGGACCGGATCTTGACCCCCTGAGCCACCTGGAACGTAGCTGGGCGCGCGGTGGCGGCCCCTGACCTGCCGCCACCGCTGCTGATGTCTACCGGCTGTCCGACTGTGGAGTAACAGTAAGCATTGCTCAAGATTAAGGCACAGAACGCCGTGGGCGAGGCATCTAATTGGGACAGTGTGGTGGCACGACCGCGCATCATGAGATGAGAGTCTGGGAGTAGGCACGGGATTTCCTGCGAGATTGCACAGATCACGGTGCTTGCGGTACAGAGCCTGATCTGGATGCACTGGCTGGGAGGTCTGTAAATCTGAACTACCTTCTCCTGCGCTGTATCGTAGACGTGCATCACTGGAGCCCGCACACGTGTTTCTGAGATCTTGCTGATGCGTTGGAGGGATAGAGGTGTACTCCTTCATTCAGTGCCTCGCTTGGCCCGCTGACCATCCAGTCCACGCAGTGCAAGGCAAGGGCTACTACGTACGAGGCGAGGCTTGAACTGTGCCGCAGCCGCTTGGTATTGTGTGGCAGTGCGGAGACCGAGGTGCTGACTGAGAGTGTCGGATCCGCGCTTGGTTCCATATACGGCGGCTTTCTGTCAACATAAGCATGGGGAAGTCTGACCGAAACCAACCTCGACTGACCTTTGAGCCGCGCAAGTCTGGCAAGTCCAGACAGCAGGCGGCCTCGGACTCGGAGGTCGACGCTCCTTCGGACAGCCTCACTACCATAGAGAAGACGTTACTTGCCGTACAAAACAGCCTGCAGATGATCGATGGCAAAATTGATAACTTGAATCTCAGGATGGACCACATGTCCACTAAGTTGGACAAACACGCGCTGCGATTAGGAGAAGCCGAAACCCGCATCTCTGAAGCCGAGGATAGGCTCCAACAAACGGCCGAAAAAGCGCTAGCCATGGAGAAGGTACTTGCTGTGATCCAGGCGAAAAACGAGGATTTGGAGGCCCGATCCAGACTCAATAATATACGCATCACGGGTTTACCCGAATCCACCGCCACTGGATGCCTAGAGCCCTACATTGAAGCACTACTGCAGTCGGTGTTCGGTGCTGAAAACCTGTCCCGGATGCTAATAGTAGAACGTGCTCATAGAACACTGGTCACGCGACCACCGCCGGGCGCCCCCCCTCGGCCTATAATATCACGTCTGCTTAATTATAGAGACCGCGACACAGTACTGCGTCTGGCTCGGGAGAAGAGGAATATTACCCATGAAGGGAACCACCTTGCCTTTTACCCAGATTTCACGGCGGCGGTCCAGGCGGCCAGAAAGGAATATCTCCCTACCAAGAAGCTCCTCATCGCGGAGAAGATCCCTTACGAAATGCTGTATCCTGCGCGGCTGCGCATTGAGGTCGACGGAAAGTCGAAGATTTTTCAAAACCCAAAGTCGGCATTTGACTATGCGAAAACTTTAAGGCGGAGGCAGTGTGCTACATCTACCCAGCCTGGCAGCGACGATGAGGAGGCGTCATAGCAAAGTTCAGTTTGATTGCTGCTGGCGTCCGCCCCGGACTTGACGTGCAGACGCGATATGCAGTGTCCATCGCGGTTGGGTGAACTGGACGTTGGCGGTGCGCCCTCTCTGGATGGTCGTCTTCGTCGGCACTGCTGCTCTTAACACTGGACTCGCAGATAAGATTTATTGTTATTAGGGGGAACTGTCTAACCTGCCAGTTAATTGATGGTAATAGCGTAGGATGGGAACGTAAATTATATAGTCTCTGTCCACCTCCCGTACATCGTGGGAGGGGTACTGCGTCCCTAGGCGCCTCGATGGGTTATCCCCAACACTGTTGGTTTGTTGTGTTATGTTTTTTGAAATTTTGGGGAGGGTTTTGGGATGGCTTTGGCAGGTTGGGGTTGCTGAAGTGGGTGGGGGGATGGTGGGCTGATCGCTTGCAGCTGGGTCAAGAAAGAATGATTGGGGGGCTAGTCTATGAAACTGAGAGGGGGGCGGGGGTTGGGGGTTGTTGGTTTTAATTTGGAATTGGTTTCTTGTGATTGCATTGCTGGTAGCGACTTGGCTTGCATATAATGCTCTAAGTGAGAGTGTGCTAAATTACAACATGCGGTTACATATACGACATTGACATGACTATGGGTGACAGATGCACATGTCTGACATGGAATGTGCGTGGACTCAACTCTCCTCAAAAAATTAGGAAGATCTTTGCATATCTGGATAGACAGGGCATCCAAATCGCTCTCCTGCAAGAAACACACCTCACCAAGGGGACTGAGACAGGGATGGCGCGTAAATGGGCTGGTTACAAACTCGCCTCGTCATACTCTGCATATGCTAGAGGGGTGCTGATCCTGGTTAAATAAGGCACGCCGTTCACACCATTAAAAACGTATACTGACGACGAAGGACGTTGCGCAATGGTACAGGGTAAATTGGGTATGACACTGGTCACTATTGTTAACACATACGGCCCTAATGTGGACGACCCCCAGGCGTTTCATCACATGCTCAACGAGCTACGACTTTGGCCGGAGGCGGCAATTCTCTGGGGGGGTGATCTCAACACTCACTAGACCCTGTGAAAGATAAATCCAGCCCTCACACATCTCGCACAAGGAAGGTAGCTCAATGTGTCCGAAATGCCATGGAGGAAATGGGCCTGATAGACGCCTGGCGCATACGTAATGCTGAGACGCGCGCGGGTACACACGCCACGCCGGCACACAATAGCTGGTCCCGTCTGGACTATTGGTTGTTGAGCGAGAGGGCTAACGAATGGGTTACGGGGGTGGAGACTCTGCCACGTACTCTGTCCGATCACAATCCAGTGCGACTAATGCTCACCATTCCTACTAACTTGCGCCATCCGTTTACCTGGCGGTTCTCGGCGGAGGCCCTCCTGGACCCTATCTATGAAGACACTATCCGCAAAGCGATAGTGCAATACTTTGAATTAAACATAGGTACGGTAGACAGTGCAGCCATACTGTGGGAGGCCTTCAAGGTAACTGCGCGAGGGGTTTGTATCAGCACCACAGCGGGCATTTTGCGGGACATCAGGGGTCAACTACACAAATTAGAGTCCACACTGGGGGATTTGGAAAAAGAATACACGTCACAACCCTGCGCATCCACATAAACGCGCATACATGAGCAAATTTTGGAATATGACACACTGGCGCAGCAGGAAGTGCGATATCTATCGCGGAGACACGTTGCTAGACAGTAAGGGGAGGGGGGCAGGCCGGGTAGACAACTGGCCTTGAAACTTAAATTTAGGGCCGACCATCATCACATCTCAAGAATAGTGGACGACCAGGGGGGTGAACATCTCGCGCCTCAGGATATAGTAAACCAATTTCGAGAGTATTACGAATCTATATACGCCTCTCGTGGGAGCGCAAATGATGATGCACTAGAGGATTATCTCTCTGCTATTGCATGTGCATGGCTGGGAGATGGACAGTGAGCATATCTTAGTCTGCCCATTGATGAGGCCGATGTGAGGGCAGCTATTCTCTTTTTATTGAACAAAAAGGCACCAGGGCTAGACGGTCTGTCAGCGGAATTTTATAAGGCATATGTAGATTTGCTGACGCCTCACTTGCTTGAAGTGTACACGGAAGCGCACAAAACTGGCGTACTAACGCCCTCCGTTCGGCAGGCCTTGGTTATCGCACTGCTCAAAAAAGATAAGTCTCCGTCACGTTGCGATTCATATCGCCCTCTCTCGCTGATTAATCTGGATGCGAAAATCCTAGCCAAAATCCTTGCCACCAAGCTTCAACCACTAATGCCATGCTTGATTTTACCGGATCAATCTGGTTTTATACCTGACAGATCCACGTCTCACAATCTGAGAACTATTTTCGCCATGTTCCATGTGCTTAATCCGGATCTCCCTGCGGCTGCAGTCATGCTTGATGCGGCTAAAGCGTTTGACTCGATTGAGTGGCCATACATGTTCCACGTCCTAACTCGTATGGGGTTTCCGCCGGTTTTCATGGGATGGGTGCGGCTCTTATACTCGAGCCCGTCAGCGATGGTGCGGATAGGAGGCCTTACCTCCCTGCCCTCTAGCATCAGGTGCGGCACCCGACAAGGGTGTCCTCTCTCACCACTTTTATTTGCTGTTATGCTCGAACCGCTAGCCTGTGCGATTAGACAGCGGCACCGGGAGGCAGCGTTAAATTTTCGTCATCGTCCAGTTGGGATATCTCTGTATGCAGACGACATGGTGTTGTTTGTCCGGGAGCCGCGGCGATACCTTGCCCCTATGCTGCGGGAATATATTCGATTCAGCCTGCTCTCCGGTCTCACTATCAATTGGGACAAATCTGTGGTCATACCACTAACGACAATTACTACTCCCCCAGATCTGGAGTTTCCTCTGGTGTGGTCCGCGGAACCGGTCAAATATTTAGGTGTATGGGTGCACCGAGATCCCGAAGTGGTAATCAAGGAGAACTATGGTAAAGCGTGCAGCGACCTGGAGCAACAGGTAGACAAATGGTCGGCACTGCCATTGTCCATGGCGGACCGCATCGCATTGATAAAAATTGTAATTTTACTGCGCTTCCTGTATCTTTTTAACAATATTCCTATAAAACTGAATATCCAATTTTTTACGCAGGTGCGAACCCTCTTGTTAAGGCTGATTTGGAGAGGTAAACAAGTGCGGGTGGGCTGGAAAACGCTCATACTTGCTTATGACAAAGGAGGCTTTAATGCTCCAGATTTTTATCTTTACTACCTATGCGCACAAGCGCAATATGCGTTTCATTGGTATCACCCGCATGCCTTCACACCCCACGTTGCTGTAGAGGACGGGGACGCACATCCCATCCCGTTAGCTGGAATACTCACACACACACGAAGAGGCACATCGAGATCGGAAATTAACACTTTAGATGCCACGATAGGTGCCTGGCAGGCAATTGGGAAAATCACAGATAAGCTTCCCTTATACGCCCCGGCGTTGCCAATAGCACATCATGAGGCACTTACAGTGGCGCCGGAGAGGGGATCGTTGAGGCTACTCAGGGAGGGGGGCATTGATCGCATGCAGGACATTTACCCTGACGGGCATTTCATAACGGCTGAAGATATCCAACACATCACCAATCAACCGTTGTTGTTTCAGTTCACGATCCATCGATTGAAGCTCGCAGTTAAAAAGCATTATGCGACATTCCCCGTTGAACCTCCCACGTCTAAAGCCCTACAATTGCTACTAATAGCGCCCACACGAAGACAGATGATTACTAAATTGTACAAAGCGGTGAGAGGGGAAATAGTGAAGGATGGTGATAGAAGTCTGAACCGTTGCAATGAACGACTTGACCCCCCACTGACGCCACTGGATTGGGAACACATTTGTGCCCTTACAGGACGACTCACCTCCAATGGTAATCTCAGACTCATACATTTTAAATATATCCATCAGGTATACCACACCCCTCTCAAACTATTCACATATGGTCTCAGAGACACGAGTGACTGTAAGAGATGTGGTCACTCAGATGCAGATTTCTGGCATCTTGCCTGGCAATGTCCGCCTGTGGCTCAATACTGGGAGGACATAATAACTTGCATTCAACGTATGGCAGGGGCTACAATAGAATGCATACCTGTGGTTTGCTTATTGAGCTATGTACCTATCTTGAAGGGAGTGACAGGCAGATTTGTGCGGCTTGCCCTCTTATTGGCAAAAAGGCGCATAGCACTCACATGGGAAAGCAGGCTGACACCATGCCTTAAACACTGGATCAGGGATCTGATATATTGTAAAGACAATCTCGAACTCTATGCTGAGGAACTGCCTGCGGCATCCAAACCTGATATCTGGGAGCCCCTACGTCAATATCTATGGGCCCAGACCCAAGAGGATGTGGTCCCTGAGGCTGAGGATAGTTGAGCTAAATGTGTCGATAGATATGATAAGGGTTGAGCAAATTGCATGGCACCTATGATTAGGATGCAATGTGAACCACAGAACTTAAGTTTTCATGTTTCCTTGTATTGTCTACCGCAATGTCCGCCCTGCGTGGCGATGGAAATGTTTGTTCTTTTTTTGATTTCAATAAAAAGAATATAATTTTTTTTTTAATAGTATGTATGTATGTAGGGGCAGTGATTCCAATTAACGGTGCTCCCTGGGAACTGATTTCAATGCGCATGTATGTCCGTGACCCAGATAGGCAGTGAGATGAGTGGGAATGTGTGAACTAGCTGTGGCCTCATTGCTCCAAAACAACAATCTCGCTATTTTCAAACTTAGCCCCACGTCAATGTATGAAATAGGGCTGTGTGTCACAAAGGCAAAGTCAAAGTTATGTGGAAGCCACAGCTCGGAGCAATGATTGGTTTGAGTGTGGAGCGCTTGGACTCCTGGGATGGTCGGTGCGTAAGTGTGAAGGTCATACCATGTAAGTGAACTACGAGCAAGGACTCCTGTGTGTGGGGTGTGTATACGTTGGTCTCTGGTTAGCGCTGTGCGTAGTGTGGGAGCCGTCAGCAGCTGCTATGGTATTGCTCAGGGGATGCCGGGCGCATGCATTCCCAAGGTAGGAGGTGCAGATGTGCTACCGCCTTCTACTTCAGACAGAGGGGCTGTCATCCACAATGTTAGTTTGTCATCTGCTTGCATTCTGGAAATGTGATGGGGATTGGGTGGGGGGGATGTCACTGCTTCGCCTTCCAGCATGGTTGAATCCTTACCAGCCATGTACGTGCCCTCACGGTCAGTATTGCATGCTCTGATGTAGCAGTGTTGTTTTGCTGCAGTCTGACAGTGATGGGTGCAGGTAGCTGTGAGGAGGCGGTTGACCACTCACCTTGCACCTATTAGCTGGCACTGATCACTACTCTTGATGGATGACGTCCGTGTACACATGTGACCTGTACATGGCACATTTGACCAGGGGACACCTTGGTGTGTTCCACGCAAGGTGGACCTGCTGGCTTATAGGCTGGTGTGCATCTCCCAATGTTGCTGAGGTGTCCACTGTGCCCACATCCCCTTACGGCCATGTTGTTCATGTTGTGGGACTCGACACACAGGGTGTATATTTGCATCAGGCAGGTACATCTCTGACCACAAATGGCACCCTGTTGTCTTTTCCTGAACACCAATGACGGCCTTCATGTCATGTTCATGTACACGTGGAACGCTGATGAGTGGCATGACGTACTACATGTGACACCCTGATATGGCATATCAAATACGTGACACCCTAAACAGCCTCTCGGTACAGAGGTGACATACACACCATCTCTTCTTGCAACATATGCGAATGTTAGCACTCAATGTTGCACTTACACCCGTCAGAGTAATGTGCTAATGCAGAGGACTGACATGCACACGGGGAATGTGTGTTGCTAAGATTTTATTTGCACATGCTGGTCATGTGGTCATCTTGTACTGTGCCATGATTGCTGTGGACAGTCACAATGTGACGTGCTCATGCGAAGAAATTGTTGATGATTGTGTTCCTTCGGGCTATTCCTGCTGCGGCTGCAGTGGGGTGTGGTCCACCTGCATCATCTTCCTCATCATCGTCCGGTGCTTCTGGGACTTGGATCCATGGGGCATTGGTGCGTACACTTATATTGTGCAATACACAACATGCAGTGATCATCTTGCACACTATTTCTGGGCTGTACAAGAGTCTTCCACCGGTGATGTCCAGGCACCTGAAACGTGATTTCAACATGCCAAATGTGCGTTCAACAATGCCCCTGGTGTGTTTGTCGGCCACATTGTACTGCCTCTGGGCCGGGGTGTACGGGTCTCGGAGGGGTGTCATCATCCACGGGCAGAGTGCATATCCTTGATCACCTGTGAGAGGTAAGTGAGATTAGTGTTAACTGGTGGTTCTGCATGCTGTGTTGGCAGACATACAAGTTTCGTGGTATGTGATTTGTGCGACCTTGGGATTCATGTTAGCCATGTATTGCTGCTGGCAAATGTGGTAGGACAATGTGTAATAAGTAGCCTCACAGCTGCTCCTCCCTCCCACCGAGCCTATTTACTTGTGTGTGCTGCGCGGTTGCATCACTTGCACTCCTACGGCACACCATTGTCATGCCTGTCTGCGCATGTCCGCAAGACTGTAATGTTGGCCGTTGAAGGTGGGCGTCCACGTGTGTGTAGGCCTATGGTAAGGATAGGGCGGACACAGATGTGGAGTTCTGGCCTGGCTGAACTTGCGCTGATATTGAGGCTAGGCCTTCGGTTCAGGCTGCGGCAAGGTAGATACACACACAACAGTTGGCATGTATGAGCCGAGACCCCGAGCGGTCTCGCGCTCCTTTATTAATCCATTCGGGCGAGGCTGCCCTCCTGGTGCATACTACATTGCAACATTGTCGATTACAGGCCGGGTGGCGCAGACACTACTACGGAGACACACGCCATAGTCACTTTTGTGGCCAGGCCGGAACTGAACCACGCCCAGAGCCCCGGGCCATTTCTCCGCACTCCTCACACGCGTGCGCCGCCGCCGCAGCGCTGGGATGTCGTGCGCTTCAGAGTACGTCTCCAGACAATCTACCCAGGCTTACCGGCTGCCTGCCTGGGACGGGGGTGGCCCCGTGACTGTGAAGGGCTCCAGTGGCGTTACCGAGGACATGCTGTTGGCTACTGGAGGTGGACTTGTGGGGTAGCCCCTCGGGACAAATACTTGCGGTGCACTGAGTTCGGCCCACCGGAAGAGCTGATCGGGTGTGCAGCCTGCGATGATGCAGCAGGCCTGGTGGCTGGACGGTGACTTGTGGTGCACTGAGTTAGTGGCACCTGAGGCCCTTCGTCCGGCACGGGCCAACCGCCAAGTGGCGATGACTTGCGGTGCCATGAGGTAGGCCCACCGGAAGAGCTGAGCGGGTGTGCAACCTGCGATGATGCAGCAGGCCTGGAGGGGCGGACTGGAAAGGATGTGTCTGTTACTTGCTGTACCGCAGTGTGGTCAGAAGGCAGCAGTAGCCAACTTGCAACTCCGCGGTGCGGTGCCGCTGGGGGCCTGTTGCGCAGAATCCAGCGATCGGCTGAGGAGGCTGCCAAGCGCTCGGAGCCCGGCCTTGGAGATTGCACCGGCACGTGGTGGGCCCTCTTGGAGAGACGCCAATGGCGGCAGGTGAGCAGTGAGGCCTGGGTGCGCAGGGGCGGGCATTCACCGCTGGGCACAGGTTGGGTCTGGGGATCAGCGAGCTGGGGTGCGGCCGGCGCACAGGATCGCGCAGGCACCACCGGTCACGACGGCGGCCTCGTGGCAGGGTGAGGGACGCTGCCCTGGCAGACACGCCACTGCAGGCGATGATGGGATGTGCGCCGGGTGGCGTGGGACGCAGCCACCTCGTCGCCGGTGTGACTTTGCCCATTGTAGGTGGTCGGCCACGTGTGTGTAGGCTTATGGTCAGGATATGGCGGACACAGAGCCACACGCAGTAGTTACTTCGGTGGCCGTCCTGGAAGTGAACCACTCCCTGAGCCCCGGCCTATTTAGTCACTCCCCTACGCTGGACTGGCGTGCGCCAGCCCTGCCCACTACGCTTACGCTTACAGGGGGGCCAACATGGCTACTTGTCCAAGGTGTTCCCCACTGCCTGTGATGACATGGTTGCATCCACTGTCCACGACACTACAGACTCCAGCAGTATGTGTCCACATGGACATGTCTGTGCTCTGCATACTCAAGACTGTCCAGCACATCACTGCCATACTTGGCATTATGTACATTGTTATTCATAGGTCCATTGCCTCCTTTGCACAATCATGGTTCCCACCTCTCCCCACATTCTGCAAATGTGTGGCAGAGGGGCTATGCCTTAGTGTATGGTTTGCCCACATTTCTGGCCCCTCTTACCATGGTTACTTGTGTTGTCGTGTCTGGCAGGTGTGCATGTTGGTTGGCATGTTGAATGTGATTTTGTTACGTGTCCATTCCCACAGTTGTGCGTTGTGTGATTGTGGAATTGAGGTGTGTGGTGTGTTCCGTTGGTACTTACCAACGAGCAGTCCATTTCCATAGGTGCCATCCTGAAAGCGCTGGTTGATGATGGACTGTCGGAAGATGTATGAATCATGCACACTGCCTGGGAAGTTGGCTACGACGTTGGTGAACAGTCCCCGGTGGTCCACTATTGCCTGCACATTGATGGAATGCGTGTGCTTCCTGTTGCGGTAATTGTGTGCAGTGTCAGCAGGGGGCACAAGTAGGACATTTGTGCAGTCGATTGCCCCCAACACGTGCGGGAATCCAGCTATGGCGTAAAAGCCTTGCTTGGTCTCCAGCTGTTCCTGCGCAGTGTGGGGGAAGTGAAGGTGCTGGGGTATGAAGCTGATGATGGCATCCAAGACAGGTGTGAGGAACTTTGATAGGGCTGGCTGTGAGACTCCTCCGACTCTGGCAGTTGTTGGTTGGAAGGTACCAGAGGCCAACAGGTACAGCACAGCCAGCAGCTTTGTCTGCGGAGGGATGTTGGTTGTCCGCAGTGTTGGTACCGTCAGCCTGTGGGCAATGTGGGTCATGATGCGGAGGATGGTTGTCCTTTTGAGCCTGTAGTGGGCAATGACATCCTCTGGCATTAAGTCTGTGAGGCTGATGCGTTTTTGGAAGGTCCGCTGTCTTGTTCTGTGCTGGCTCGGTGGTGGTCCGGGGGGGGTGGTCCTGGGGGCAGGGGTGGTCCTGGAGGTGGTGGTGGTGAGTGTTGTGGCCCTCTTGGGTCTCCAAGCTGCATGATTAGTAGCTCCATGGCATCTGTTGGTCTTCAGATGTGGCTCTGGCCTGGGCTCCCTTTGTACTGCAGGTTTTTGTCCTACTTAAGACCAGTAAAAAGCAGGTGTTAAGTCCCTGCTGCTAACGCGCCTTATCGCCTGTTTTTGTCTGGCATCGCAGATCTGGCTGGTTGTTGAGAATATCGTGAAGTGGTGTTTTCGTGTGTTTTTGCACGGGAACGCCTACTCTGCATATCATTAGCGTTAATTGTGACTCTCATCCGTGGCGATGTGTTTTGCGGCATCTATCGCAGGAAAACTGGCGATGTCGGCAGTTTGCACCAGCTTGAGAATAGGGCGATAAATCTATCGCCACTTTTGCGGCGCTAAGGTGCCGATAAATCGGCGATAAGTCCTTGAGAATATGCCCCTATATGTGTCCTACATTCTTATTATGAATGGAGAATTGCTTGGAAAAAGAGGTGTTGCTACAGTTTTTATGCACAGTGTGTCTGTTACTGCACTGATTTGCCTGTGCAAATTCCTCCAGGAAATACCTAGAGGAAGTTGTGCATATAAACACTATGGCACTGAGTGGAATTTATGCTTCGCTTCTGATTTTAAAATTGTGCACAAACATAATTTTCCAGAGATTGTATCAATTTTAAACCCCGAAAGAGCCTCACATTGGTTTTTTCAAGTGGTGTAACGTTTTCAAGTTTTGTATTCATCGCGTAAATGTTAGACCTGTTAGGCCTGAGTGAAATTTAGTTTGTGAAACTCACATAACATAAAATTGTTGGATAGATTACAAATTAAGAGAGAGAATGAAACCAAGAAAACACAGTGCAACGCATGAGTGAGCCAGATCTCAGTCTCACTCGCTCATTTCACATCCCTACTGTTACGAAGATGAAGAATACGAAGACTCAGGTGCTGGTAAGATAACTCGTTATTCAGACCTCCACAGATCCATAACAGATGGCTTTGGGTAAAACAACTCAACGTTCTCTAGTCAGCCCTCCCAGTGTCAGCATTCTAAGGCAGCCCCACAGGTAACGGTAGGGAAATATCAAATGGGAAGAGGGAGAAGAAGGCAAACAAGGAAGATACCTTTCCAACTGACCGCTAAACTAATGGTTATCAATAAACAAAATTACATTGCATAAGAGAATATAACACCTACCTATGGTTCACCCCAAACCCTATCATTGTCTCTTCATTGGGAACTGAGAGCACGAGGCTCGGGCACAGCGAGAAATGCATGGGATAAGATGGTGTGTCAGGGGGGAATATGGGATCTGCGGCTGCCCGAAGCCCCCGCAGGGGGCCACTAAAGAGGGCGGCCCTCTAGTGCCATCGGGGCACCATCCCACCCCCTTATTGGTGCGGGGACTCGGGGAGGACCCCCCCCGCCAGGTATGCGGAGCGCAAGGCGCACGTAACTTACGGTGTGCGAGGAACGGGGGAAGGGTATATAGGCCACCCCCACCATCTGGACTTCCTCTTTTGCGCGCCAGACACGCCGTCTGGTCTTGCGTCGGTCGGCGTTGTTGCGGTCTCCTTTGCCCCCGCTGGACACGCTGTGTCTACAGCGCGTCTCGGGTGTCGTGTACCCAGGACCAGGTAGTGGTCGTCATGCGCGGTGAGTTTGGGGGGCAGGGAGGACCTTTGGGGCCTTTCTTGCCAATTTCAATATGGCTATGGAGAAGTGGTACCCTCAATTAAAAGCGCCCAAGCCGCTGTGGAGCGGAGCGGGTGCTCACGCCTGGGGATTCTCGTCCGTTACATTGGACGCAGGTAGTGTGCCCTTGACTGCCCCATCAGAAGGGGCTCATTCAGTAGGCTTTCCCCAGGCTGGAGGTTGTGTCTTTCCGGGCCCGATTTGAGTGGCAGGGGTTCAGGGGCTGCGTCTTTTCCCCGTGGGGGGCAAGTGAGCGCCAGCAGAGGAAGAGCAGAGGCAGCGTTGGGGTTCCTGTGGTGGGCACTCTAAAAGTTATGGGGGTCAAATCCTGGTTTCACTGGCTGTAGTCCCTGAGTTATAAATTACAGCTGCTGTGGCGGGTCGGAGAGCTTCACCACCCGCTTTGTCGACGTTGAGGAGGCCTGGGTTCCCGTTTTCGTGTGCGCGGAGGGTGGAGCCGGCGGCCGTTCGAGTGCCGCCTGTGTTTCCCTGCTTGCCAGGGGTAGGAGAGCGGTATGTTGCAAGAGGCCGCGGGCAGCAGCGGATTACCCTGTGGGGCCAGTCCAGCCGGCTTGGGTTTACAGGTTTTCAGTGTATTTATGAGTGGCATTTCACTGCCTTATGTGTGCACTTTGAGCGACACTTTATAGCGAGGTCAAGAAGGCAGTTGTTACATTAAATAAGGGAATATATGTATGCAATTTTGTAAAATGTGACGAACTTGACTCGCATTAAAAACAGATCATGATTCTCGAGGTTACTGCGGCACCGGGTGGAGCAGTTACCTCAGCGTCCCGGGACCGTTGCCTTCGGCGAGTCCGCCCCTCCCCCCCCTTTTTGTCCACTTTGTGGAGCGGTGCCTGCGATTGGCAGGCGGGTATTTGGGCAAAGTGTTTCCCACATCCGGGTGCCCATGGGCACGCCTGGCAGTCAGTGTGGGGGTGAACAATTCGAGGCGCGGGCATGTGGCCCGGGAGTGGCAGCTCCGAGGGAGGGTTTTTTCTGATTGTTGTCGCGGGCCCCTGTCGCGTATTCCTCTCCGCTAACCGCGTGCCCTGCTCATCTTCTCACTAGAGTTGATGACTCGGGTCTAATTTAGGAAGTCCTGCTGATCAGGTAAACACTAACGAGCTGCCGATCACACTTCATTTATGCTCTCCACTAGCAACGAGGCAATAGGACCGGAGTTTAGCGCGGCGCACATGTAAGACTGTTCAAGTTTAAAGTGAATTAACAAATTCCTATGTGTTTTGTCAACGGGAACCGTGACCAAATATATAACTGTGTTAAGAATTCAATCCCGCAACTGATTTCTCATGTGTAATTTAATAAAGCCCAATAGTAGGAACCATTTGCAAGACAAGTGTTTAAAGGGATTTACAAATTGTGTTTTAAAGGCAGACAGGATTTTGCAGCAGATGACATACATGTGCTGACTCTTATGGTCTGTTAGGGAATGTACCCATGTGCGTACTCTGAGCGCCAAGGGTTTGGTGCATAGCCGTTGTTTATTTTCAATTGCCTAAATCAATAGGCTAAATCCCATGTGGCTGCCGCCATATCGCGATCGCATTAGGATGCCGTGGGTGGGGGCTCCATGGGGTACCTTTCCTGCTCCGCGCGCTAGTCACGCTTGAGGGACGAGCTGGGCACTTGCTGCCACATGTGTGGCCAGCGGGGCGTGCCGGGCCACTGCTTGTTGGTCCTTGGGTGCTGCCTCCGCAGCACACAAGCAGTGTGTTGAAGTACCAACGGTGTCACGAAGGGCTAATTCGTTGACAGTGTGCAAAGTCTTTAAATAAAGAGCTGCGTTTACTATTACTTCCGCTGGTGCACTGAATTGATTGCCTTTGTTAAGAGTTCACGCCTACTGCTGCCGAGGCTGTTTACATGCAGGATCAGAGGCGTCAGTATTGGGAGGTCAAATGCTGCGGGCAGGACCGAAGCAATAACTGCCCGTGTGAAGGACTCACAGACTCTCTGAGCAGGCCTCTCTGAACGTTCCGTTTTGTGCAGTCTACTAAACCGTGGCTTTCTTGTTAAGGAATCAGATGTTGCTCTTCTGAGGTATTATACTCCTCCTATTAGGGACTAACAGACAGATTGCAATAACAAGCCAGAGGCGGTCTCCATTGGAGAGTAGAAGGATGCCTTTTGAGTGTATTCAA
This sequence comes from Calotriton arnoldi, assembly GCA_963921515.1. Classification (NCBI taxonomy): domain Eukaryota; kingdom Metazoa; phylum Chordata; class Amphibia; order Caudata; family Salamandridae; genus Calotriton; species Calotriton arnoldi. The sequence goes on along the minus strand of CAWUFW010014498.1, from coordinate 227,225 downwards.
GGCACTCTGTGTGAGAGTCCAGGCTGCTGGTAGAGAGTCAGCGGCTGTCTTAGCAAGTCACAAGGCCAGTAGGTATTATGGAATCCGGCCCGGCTGGGCCGTAAGCAAGCATGGGTAGGCCATGAAGATGAGTGGGATTGGCCAAAATCAACAAAGTATTTGATGGGGCTGATATTTTAGATACTGGCATCTGTCTGTGTTTGACAAAATACCCAAAGAATTACATACTTCCCTTTCGTTGAAGGGCTTCTGGCTTTGGAGAAGGGTGGGACGCTGCTGTTAAAATAGGGTAAGATGCTGAACTTTAAGGCGGAAGCATGCTCCTGGGCATGGGCACCGGAGGAACTGTGCTGCTTGCGTGTTCGCGGGTGCCTGGCTCGAACAGGTTTAGTTTTGCTTTTCCCAACAGCCTGTTTTGCGGTATGCTCTGGTGTCTGAGGCAGCTTTGGTTTGCGAGGCGAGCTCGGGCTCGTTGAGGCGGTTGGCACACACCTCCTGGTGTGTGCCACTGGTTTGGGTTGAAAATCTTCTTGGAAGCATTTTCAATATTCCCCCAACTAAACCATAGCTCTTATTTACGCATGTAACCAACAACCATTGACAATGTCAATAGCTCCGGCTTGCTGTAGGGGTAATGTTATGGGTGAGAAAGTGTGGCAATGGGCTACTAATGCTAAATTACAGCAGCAAGTTTACCTATGTAATTTGACCGGGTGGTTTCTGGTGTGCTGCACGTCACTTAATTGTCACACCGGCGCTTGTGACAGTCTGCCACGAGTTGGCGCTGTCTGTCTATTTTAGAGATGACCACAACAGGCATTGATTAATTCAATTTACATTAAAATCACTATTGCCTGCTGCCCAAGCCATTCTTATAGCTTTGAGGGCTTGGAATAGGCGGAATTGTCACGCTTGCATGAGTGTCAGGGTTAGTAGTTGTGGTGTTACTAGGATTGGCAGCACGGCAGGAGCAAGGTGTGGTGCAAAAGGAAGTGGCCACCTGACGTGAGTCCTGGCATATAGTGGCACAAGTGTCAGTTTTTCTGTAGAATTGCCTTGCTCTAATGTAGCGCGGGCGAATGCTGATTCTAGTTTCGCGCAATATTGGGCATCTCTATGTATGTGTCGCCGTGAACAGCTCTAGGTCAGAACTTGTGTTACTCTGCCTTCAGTTGGCGTTGCGTCTGCCTTGGTGGTGGTAACCGGACAGGGTGCCCTGGGTGGGGCAAAACAGTATATCAGTTTGGGGTTGATTATTGGTGCGTTAAACCAATTTGTACTGCCACGGTGCCATAAAGTGGGAAGGCCACTTGGGGGCAGTGTTTCTCACTTTGGCTGAACATGAATGAATAATGTCTTCATTCACTAATACCGATAATGGGCATTGCTCCATCCTTTTCAGCAAGGTAGACCAAAGCAGTTTGATATGTCCTTTGACTTTGATGAGCGATTTGTTCAATGCTTTTCTTTCATAGAACTATTTTCGCTAATTTTTAATTCAGTAGTTTTGGATGGCGCCTATGTCCCAAATCCAACACTATTTCATTGACGAGCTGGTGACTCGCATTTAAGGGGATGTCCATGGTTCTTTGCGTAGCTAATTAATGTTTCCAGTACACAAAGACACCCGTTGCTTGGTTTGGTCGTACCATAACGGGGGCCAGTCACTTACGTATAAACCGTCGGTTGGCTGCGTTAGAATGACTTTTCTCACACCTGAGATTATCTGGAGCCCCTATAGCGGAGAATTCGGAGGAGAACTGGACTGACCACTGCCTCCAGTGGGCCGGCTGTCCACCGGTTCTTGTTCAAGACTCTGTCTCATGGCGCCGAGTTAACATGTAGGTTTCAATTGTTTCAATATCAGTTCTGTCTGGGCATTCGACCCAATCGGTGTCGCGAGTGACCACTCAGTTGGTCATTGTTTCTCTGCCCCCACCCCCTCCAAGCACACGTGCATGTCAGGGGGCCAAGGTGGGGCACTCCAGAGAGGTCCACCTTCTCTTTAGTTTTGTTGGTTTCGAAGTAGGCAGGAACTGTACTTCTCCCCTCAATGGGCTTTAAACCGTAGAGGGTTCTTCTTGGATGTGGCACGGCTGTGTCTGGCTGTCCTTTTGTTTGCTTATATCGATGTGCGGTTCTAACTTAGTATTATGCCCGGGTTGCAAGGATGGAATTCGCACGTTCTTTCACCTTTACCAGAGTCGCCTGTTTGCCCCCCTGGGTGTATGTCTGGATTGCGGTATTATGGGTGTTACTGGTTTGTGGCCGATTTTAGAGGAAGTGGCCCCATTGGCTAGTTCCTGCATGATGCGGAGGTTTCCTGGCGGTTTCTTAATTGGCACTAATGCGTTAGACCTCTATTCTGTTCCACGAGTCCTCGTAGTGCCCTCACTAAGTGGGACGATATTGATAAGTTGGATACATGGCATCTAGTATTGGGACGATCGCCGAACCTCACGTGCGCCTTACAAATCCAGGTTCAGCATCATAGGATTAGTGGAGAAATCCCGGCAGATGGTATTTTGTTGACCACAAAGGCAGAACGGGTTGATATGTCGCCTATGTCATTGAATTGGATGATATCTGCATAGCAACAGGTGGATAGCGCATTGGGTGCTTGTGGCACATTTGATAATGGTGCAGGATAATTATTGTTTTACTCTAGGAAACGGGGATCTTATGCCCAGGTTCTGTCTTTCTTTGCCGTCGGTTACCAGCCCAATGGTGGGGAAGTACAATTTTACACTTACTCTGGGCAATTACAACACAAAGAGAGGTGCTGCGAAGGCAATGCCTCGGCCCCTGATGGACTATTTAATTTTAGTTGTGTGGGAGTGGGGCTCGCAAGCTCGTCCTGTCTTGCTATGTCTGGTCGATGCAGCTAAAATGTGCCCTCAGCAAACAAGGGCAGGTTACAGGTCGTTAGAGCCAAATGGCGACAGGGTATTATAGACCACTTGGCATTCCCAATATTCAGGAAATGGCAGGTATTTGCACATAATGTTCCCTCTGGTTCCCACAGACTTGTCTGCCCCCTGGGTTATCCTTCTATGGGCTAGAACCAGAGACTGGAAGGGGCATCTTCTGCGACCTGTGTCCCAAATACGTTGATAGTCAACGCTGGGGTAGATGTACCTTGAAGGGCATGATTACTCCTTGGGTTGTCCCAAAATTTTGGGGTCAAACTGGGTTGGAGTATTAAGTCCATAGTCCTTAGGAATCATCCAGCATTCCTTCAATCCAAGTAAGGGCAGTTAGCGTTACATAAGTATCAGCGAGTGGGTAACATACACCGGTTATTCAGCGACATCATGCCCCGGGGGCACGCACGCTTCACAAAAACACAGAGCTGCAACCAGAAAGGTGCCAAGTGGCAGAAACCAGTAAATGGGTTTAATATATGTGTGTCTCTGGCCTTACAGCTGTGTGGAGCCGGTCTCATTTAGAGGTACGCCCAGGTGAAAATTGGGTGCTTCTTAAGGTTCTCATGACCAATGCGGTTTGTGGTATCTCCCAGTGGATCCACTGAAGGTGTGCTGCAGCTAAACATGAAACTGGGAATATGGGATTCCGACACTTTTGCGAGTTTAAGCATCCAGGGTCAGAGATGGTTGCCAGGTACTGGCATCTGTGATACGACTGCAGTTAAGCAAGCGGGGTGCGCTGCGTAAGTTGCCACTACACGAAAGGGTGAGGTGTCGCCAATAGTGGGCACAATACATATATGGTTCAAACCAGATTTGACACCAGTAAGGTGTTCACCAGGGTTTAGCAATCATAAGGGTCTGTGCAATTGTCTGGTCAACGGAGCGAAGTAAGTGCACCCAGAACCAAGGGTAGGTGACCTGTTGCTGAAGTTAAGCTCAAAAGCCCCGCACGGTCAGCTATATTAGCCACGCTGGGTGTGGAACTGTCAGCCAACTTAGCGTGCTGCTGTTCCAATAAAGGGGAAAACAGGGTGTCAAGCACAAAAGGCTACTATGCAAAAAGAACATTTGGCACGTCCAGTGTTCAACAAAAATTAAAAAATTTCGGGGCAGGTAATTTTCCACCGCTGGGGCTGCTCAGGGTGGGCAGTGTGAACCCCCCTATCTGGGAGTATTCTAGGATGGGGGTAAAGTAGGACTTAGTCAATCCTTAGTGTTAGGCACCATATTGCAGACAGTGCGCACTGTATTAAATCAGACAGATTCTCTACGCTGGTATGCCTAGGGGGTTCCACCACTGAGGGAGCTGAGCGGGCCAAATTCCCATAAGGAATAAGGGATGCATGGCAAGGGCAGGGTGGCACCCTTGCTCATTTTTACACACTTCTAGTTATGAACATTCCTGTGCGTCATGATTTAGAAAGCAAAGGGACTGTTCAAAGTTAAGGATAATCCTTCTCGCCCTAATAGCCAAAGTAGGCAGGCGGGTTGTGGGAGTGGTCACCTAACAAGTGGGCTGCTGTCCCATAGATGGGGGACACAGGTGTTCAGGCACACACAGTGCTAGAAGGACTGCAGCTAGGTAAGAGCAGCAAATAGATGGAGCAATGTGAGCCATGGTGTCTGAAACCCTCCCGCCCAGAGTTGGCACGGGGCTGAGTCATGTGATGCAGTGGAACTTTCCCGCATGGGGTGAATAGTTCTTGGCACAAGTTCACAGGCCAAAAGGGCCTTTTGTTTCATCAGACACTAGCTGATCCAGGCTAACGTCAAGGGCTATTGTGATATAGATGGGCTTCATCTATCACCAGTAGGGATGGATCTCTTCCTTCTAGATTTGCGAGAGGCACTAGAGAGGAGAGGTTGCAGGTAAGACGATAGCTGTTTTGGTGGGGGGCTTTGGCGGCGACGGTGGCCACCTCCAGAGCTGTGGCGGAGTTACAGGGCGATCTGGAAGCAAATGGGTACAGAAGGGTACCTCTGCGCGGCACAATAGGGGTGCCAGAGCCAAATCCCAGGAGCCTCATGGGAGGTTCCTGGAAAACCGTGTCGGCGCCCCGTTAGTCCTTCGGGCGGTTGTGGGCCTGAACAACAGGGGGCTTGCCTTGCTGCGCTCCGCCCTGAAAGGGGCGTGAGTAATATGGGACCAAGGTGTCACGTGATCCGGGAAGAGGATCACCAGAAGGGGCAGCACAGATGGGGTTCGCCCCAGTGCTGCTTGGCTCATCAGGTGGGCAGGCGGCCCAGATGGCTGCCTGCCCTTGGATCGCCCGTAAGATAACCCACCATATTGCATAACCATTGTATGTAATAAACCTGCAGCAATATTTCCCAAACAAAAAACTGTGTGGTGTATTTATTTATTGAGCATGCATGCTATGTGTGGAGGGGTGGGGAGTGTTGCCAATGGTGGTGCTATGCGGCTGCCCGAGGCCCCCGCAGGGGGCCACTAAAGAGGGCGGCCCTCTAGTGCCATCGGGGCACCATCCCACCCCCTTATTGGTGCGGGGACTCAGGAGGAGTCCCCCCCTGCCTGGTCTGCAGCGCGCAAGGCGCGCGTAACTTCCAGTGCGCGAGGAACGGGGGAAGGGTATATAGGCCTCCCCCACCATCTGGACTTCCTCTTTTGCGCGCCGGACACGCCGTCTCCCACCCTACTGCTTACCCGGCGTGGTGGTGGCAGGCAGGAGGCATAGAATGTTGTAATGTTGTCTTTTTTCGTTGCAGGCGGAGTTACAGGGCGATCTGGAAGCAAATGGGTACAGAAGGGTACCTCTGCGTGGCACAATAGGAGTGCCAGAGCCAAATCCCAGGAGCCTCGTGGGAGGTTCCTGGAAAACCGTGTCGGCGCCCCGTTAGTCCTTCGGGTGGTTGTGGGCCTGAACAACCGGGGGCTTGCCTTGCTACGCTCCGCCCTGAAAGGGGCGTGAGTAATATGGGACCAAGTTGTCACGTGATCCGGGAAGAGGATCACCAGAAGGGGCAGCACAGATGGGGGTTCTCCCCAGTGCTGCTTGGCTCATCAGGCGGGCAGGCGGCCCAGATGGCTGCCTGCCCTTGGATCGCCCGTAAGATAACCCACCATATTGCATACCGTTGTATGTAATAAACCTGCAGCAATATTTACCCAAACAAAAAACTGTGTGGTGTATTTATTTATTGAGCATGCATGCTATGTGTGGAGGGGTGGGGAGTGTTGCCAATGGTGGTGCTATGGCCTTCGAATTTGCTCGAATACCAGATGTAAATCTGGTGGTGGTGTTGAGGTCACGGTGAAAGGTATTGTGAGGATAAAGACATACCTCTGGTGCTTCTCATCAGACCGGCTTCAGATGTTCATATAAAAAGAAGTATGCCGCTTTGTCGTCTGGAAAAATGCTCAAGTAAAGGGTTCTGAAACGAGCCCGGCTTGGCCTGCTGCCTTGACTGCGCGTGATGATCATCTGCGGGATAAAAGGTTTGCTGAACCTCAAAAACCATTACGAAGTCCAAGCTTCACCTTAATGGCTTCATAATGGCAGTCTGAGTAAAGTCAGCAGCGCGCGCAGGTAATGGCTGCCAAGGTGACGTCACTCCGTCAGCGCACGGTCCCTCGGAATGGAAACCATTGTGCCAGCTCACGTCCCGAATACAATGCAGGAACGTCAGAGGCGGCCCGGGCGATCCTGACAGAGGCCCCATCCGGATAATTAAAGCAAAAAGTGGAGACTGAGCCTTCAGCAGCCTCAGTGCTCTGAAGTCTGTGACGAGGGAATGGGTAGCAGCCTCGCATTCATGATGTGGGTTTGTCTGTGGGCACAGTATTAGGGGAGCATTTGCTCCCTTCATATTCCCAGACTGAACAATTAAAGCAATGCTGCGGCTTCTGTTGACTGGCTCGTTATCTGGCAGGCTCGTGCCTGTGGTGACATCATGTCCACCTCTCAAATTAATGTCATATTTCACTATACTAATTAACCACTAATCTTCTATGGGTTCCGGAGTAGCGTGCTACTCGCCAAAAAAGATCTTCAACACCTCATCAAGGGTAGCAAGCGCTATATAAATGCAAACCTTTTTCCCTCTTCAATCCCTCCGCTATCCTTCTCAATCCAAATAACTTACTAACATATCCACCACTCAAATTACTTTCATATTTCACTATACTAATTCACCACTAAACCTTTTTGGGTTCCGGAGTAGTGTGCTGCTCGCAGAAAAAAACCGCTTCAACACCCCATCAGGAGTAGCAAGTGCTATATAAATGCAAACTTCTTTCCCTTTTCTATCCCTCCGCTATCCTTCTCAATCCAAATAACTGACTATTATCCACCACTCAAATTACTTACATATTTCACTAAACTCATTCACCAATAACCCTTTATTGCTTTCCGGAGTAGCATGCTACTCGCTGAAAAGGCGATTCGGTGCCTCGACAGGTGTAGTAAGTGCCATATAAATGCAATTGTCCAATAACATGGAGTGTATTGAAACAGCACTGTGACGTCCTGCGGTCCTGGTCCACCTCTTTGTTGGGTTCAATGTAGTGGTGACATGGAGCATGCTGTGCCTGGTGTCATGGAGCATGCTGTGCCTAGTGTCATGGAGCATGCTGTGCCTGGTGACATTGAGCATGCTTATGGAGCATGCTGTGCCTGGTGTCATGGAGCATGCTGTGCCTGGTGACATGGAGCATGCTGTGCCTGGTGTCATGGAGCATGCTGTGCCTTGTGACATGGAGCATGCTGTGCCTGGTGACATGGAGCATTCTTATGGAGCATGTTGTGCCTGGTGTCATGGAGCATGCTGTGCCTGGTGTCATGGAGCATGCTGTGCCTGGTGACATGGAGCATGCTGTGCCTGGTGTCATGGAGCATGCTGTGCCTGGTGAAATGGAGCATGCTGTGCCTGGTGACATGGAGCATGCTGTGCCTGGTGTCATGGAGCATGCTGTGCCTGGTGACATGGAGCATGCTGTGCCTGGTGACATGGAGCATGCTGTGCCTGGTGACATGGAGCATGCTGTGCCTGGTGTCATGGAGCATGCTGTGCCTGGTGACATGGAGCATGGTGTGCCTAGTGTCATGGAGCATGCTGTGCCTGGCGACATGGAGCATGCTGTGCCTGGCGACATGGAGCATGCTTATGGAGCATGCTGTGCCTGGTGTCATGGAGCATGCTGTGCCTGGTGTCATGGAGCATGCTGTGCCTAGTGACATGACAGCATGCTGTGCCTGGTGACATGGAGCATGCTGTGCCTGGTGACATGGAGCGTGCTGTGCCTGGTGTCATTGAGGGTGCTGTGCCTGGTGACATGGAGCGTGCTGTGCCTGGTGACATGGAGCATGCTGTGCCTGGTGACATGGAGCGTGCTGTGCCTGGTTTCATGGAGCATGCTGTGCCTGGTGACATGGAACATGCTGTGCCTGGTGTCATGGAGCGTGCTGTGCCTGGTGACATGGAGCATGCTGTGCCTGGTGTCATGGAGCGTGCTGTGCCTGGTGACATGGAGCGTGCTGTGCCTGGTTTCATGGAGCATGCTGTGCCTGGTTTCATGGAGCATGCTGTGCCTGGTGTCATGGAGCGTGCTGTGCCTGGTGACATGGAGCATGCTGTGCCTGGTGACATGGAGCATGCTGTGCCTGGTGTCATGGAGCATGCTGTGCCTGGTGACATGGAGCATGCTGTTCCTGGTGTCATGGAGCATGCTGTGCCTGGTGACATGGAGCATGCTGTGCCTGGTGACATGGAGCATGTGATGGAGCAGGGGAAACAAAATATTTTTGTACCCCTAGGAAATTAATGACTTCATAACGATTAATGATACTAACTGTTTGAAACGCATGAATTAACCAACAAATACACCTTTTTTCTTAAACAGTACACGTAAATGTTGCAAAATCTAATTTACTTACAAATGTGAAGTTGATTAACGTTAGTATCGTGATTTGCGTAGTAAATAGAATAAATTGCATGATTTGTGTTGCATAGTAGAATTGTATTGTGGCAAAGAATCCGGATGGTAAGTAAAATGGCTTTAAATGTCGCTTCTGCTAGGGGGGCGTGGCTAACCGCCAAGCATGGCGGACGCAGTGTGAGCGAGCTCCGCGCCCGGACCACTGAAATCCTGTCCCAATCCTGCCAGATCGTCGACATCGACTCTGCATATCGCAGTGGGTGCTCTGCTGAGACTCTACGCGACCCCTGGCTGGGTTCTGTTGCCCTGGGGGACCGGCGTCACCGCTGGAGCCAACGAAGAACAGGCAGGCGGGTGCGGCCCCGTTGAAACTGCGGCCTACACAGACGCTGCCGGGGGTGCACTGAGGCGGCTGCCGTGACCAGCGGGACCGGCGCAGACCCTGGAGAAACAGTGCGGCATAGATCTGACCCCCTGTGTGTGCCCAACACATAGGGAGCCTGCGGCGGACTGCGGCAGTGAACGGTGTGACCTGGGATGGCACGGAGGCCTACAGAGCCGGCGGAGAACCCTGCCCCCCTCCACGAAGGCAAACTGAGAGGCGCGGCGTCCCCGGAATCCCTGCACTGGATGAAGGCAGCGATCCCTTCGGGGGTACGAGGCGGCAGCCCACCAAGCCCCACCTGACCTAGCCCGGAGAGAGGAGGCGCCAGGATCGTGGTAGGTCAGGGGCCCTGAGCGTCAACGGGAAATCCGGGAGGTGCCGAACGGAGACCCCTGCGAGTCCCTTGGCCCCAACGGCGTGGCGAGGCGAGCTACAGGGGCCCCACGGTGTTGGGGCTGAGGGGAGACCGGTGCAATAAAACGGAGGCCGGCTGGCAGCGCTACCGCCATCAAAATTAGACCGAGGGCAACAACCGAGGCAAAGGCAGCTAACCGCCCTGAGTGATCGCCTTCTCCCTCCCCCACCCAGCTGGCCCAAGTAAGCGCCCTGAAGCCCTGATCATTGCCTGCCACACGAGTCGACTGCTGTACATGGGGGATTGCGACCTCTGGCAAGGGGCCCCCCTTCTTCAAGAAAAACTGCCAGAAATTAGGTTGTGAATAATATTCCAAGAGCGACCGCAGGACGCTTTGCTTGACCCCGCCCGATAGACTATACTGCTTGGGGGAGCGCCTGCTCCGTTGGTGGTGGGGTCGGAGCTGGGGCAAAGCGGATGATTGGAAACCTATGGCGGCCGGGCCCTGAAACTGTTCAACCAGGTTGTTTCTGGGAGGCCAGCGCGACGTGGAGGAGAGGAACGCCGAGAGGACCTGCGGTAGGGGCCACGCCCCTACGGATAGAAGGATAAGGGCTGTGCAGGTGGACCGATACATGCGGACTGTGCCCCCCCGGAGGGACCAAACCCCCGGCTGAGTGCACCAAGGTGCAGCAGGTGGGAGGCGAAGCATACCGGGTGAGCCGGCGCCTGCTCCCAGCGATTGCCAGAGGGTAAGTGCATCAGGGACCATCAAAGGGTGGATAGAAGTGGGGGTTCTCCCTCGAATGTCCAATCCTGTACTTACCGGGTCCCCGCAGAAGAAGACGGCCTAGGGGTGTGGGTCACCAGGAGAGGCGCATGAAAACATAGTGGAGGGTCACGACCCGGACAGTTTACTAGGGGACTCGCCCGCCCAGGGGGCCTGAAATTTTGCTGACGCCGCCGTAGAGGTGCCCCCGGCAGTGACCATTGAAGGCTTCAAGCTGCTTGCCCTACCAGCCGCAACATTTAGTAAACGCTAGCCTCCTACCACCGCCCCGGTTGGAACTTGCCACTCCGAGTTATTTGTGGGAACTGTTTGTGATCAACACCGGTGTACTAGCACGATACCTGTCGCCCCCCCACCACAAGTGCGACAAGCTGATAATCCGAACAATGGGGCGCCCCAGGGGGAAAAATGCAGACTCTAATAACGCCGAAACGCAACCGCCGGACGACACAGAGCTCCCCACACAAATGACTAACACTATCCCGCCAACCAACTTGGAGTCCACACCGGACAAGTTGGATCTTATACTACAAGAAGTGAGGGACTCGAGAAAAGCTATAGAACAACAAATAGGAACCCTGACAACCGGGTTCACCCTTTTGAAGGCGGACCACACTAAGCTCGCTGCCACAGTCAAAGACAACAAATTAACTCTGGCAGAATTGCTACCGCAACACAAAGAACATAGGGATCAACTCCAACAACTTCAGCGACAGGTGGCGGGGCTCCAGGACAGAGCGGACGATGCGGAAGGAAAGGCCAGACGCAACAACATTCGCGTCATTGGCCTGCCGGAAAGATGTGAGGGGTCAAACGCGACTGCATTTATGGAGCAATGGTTCAGAGACCACGTGGCCCCAGAAGGTCTCTCCAGTTTCTTTTGCGTAGAGAGGGCACACAGGATCCCTACCGGCAGGCCGACGGTGGGTGCCCCACCTCGTCCTCTGATTGTGAAAATATTGAATTACAGAGACAGGGATGTGCTGTTGCAGAAAGCCAGAGAGTTGTCTCAAATTCAGTATGAAAACCAGAGGGTGTCGCTATACCCAGACTATACTGTCCTGGTGCAACGAAAACGCTCTCAATATCAGGAAACCAAGAACAAACTCAGAGCACTGGACATCAAATATGCCTTGTTATTTCCGGCCAGGCTAAAAGTGATTCATGAACAATCGACACAGTTCTTTAATACTCCAGAGGAAGTGGAGGAATGGCTTGAGGTGATGTTCCCCCCGTCGGGGTCCGGGCCCTCCTCACAAAGTACATCTAGCGCCCCGAAACCCAAGCGGAGCCGGCGGTTGCGCCGCCGCACGCAGAACACGATGCCCCACAACCGGAACCCCCCACCGGACCTGGCCCAAAAGGGACGAGCAGAAGCGCTGCTGACTGCCAACATGTTCCGGGAAGGTACACGACAAATATCCTCGGAATCCTCTGAGGAACACACGGCTCATTCAGATACTGACCAAAGCATAACTTTATTCAGTGGCATCACCCCACAAACTGCAGAAGGTTTTCTGGGGTAGACTGGGACCGGGGCGGCGGGGAACGATCATTACAAGGGCTACACCCCATCAGTACAATTTATGTAACCATAGAGCACCCTCTTCTTTGAAGCACTGATCTAAAGCATAACGAATACAAACCGGTCCGGGCCGCGTTGAGCTCGCACCGTCTTAGTTCAAATAGCTAACTTGCTAGAACCACTTACCCCAATGGCGAAAGCAACAACTTCATTGTTTAATGTTAACATTGTTGTATGTACAGTTTGGACCAGCATAGTTCTAACGCTGAACCGAGTATTCTCTGTTAGAGTTCGAATGTTAATACAGCATGGCCCATCCCACCCCTCTACTCTGTGCACTGATAACCTGCTCTCGCTGGATATACACGGAACACCGACTAATCACATATACACATGCAGGATAGCTACACAATAATCACCTGGAATGTGAGGGGACTCGGGTCCATCTATAAAAGACATAGAATTCATGCGCAGCTAAACAGACGACACGCGCACATAGTTTTCCTGCAGGAGTCCCACCTCACCACGTCCGAGGCAGCCAAACTACGTAAGAAATGGAAGGGCCAGGTTTACTCCACTTCCTACTCGGCCTTTGCCCGAGGTGCCTCCATCTGGATTAGGAATGGGGTTCCCTTCAAAGTGTTGGAACAACGGACAGACCCGATGGGGAGGTACATATTAATCAGAGGAACCTTAGATGGCACACACATAGTGTTGGGGAGCATATATGCCCCTAACTTTGAGCAGGACAAATTTCTATTGAGCCTTAACCCCATACTCGCGTCCTGGGCGGCATATCCGTGGATTCTGGGTGGAGACTACAATGCAGTGCTTGATATTGGTAAGGACAGATCACACCCCCCGCTACAAGGCGCTGGCACCATCAAGCAGGCGGAAGCACTTTGCAAATGGGCGGAGGGTTGGTCACTGGGAGACGCATGGCGGCTGAAGTACCCCAACAGCAGAGAGTACTCCTTTTTCTCTCATCCGCACCAACTACACACTAGAATAGATAGGATTCTGTGTTCTATTCCTATCTCCACCCAGATAACGCATGCCACGTATTTAGGGAAGACCTTCTCGGACCACAACCCCTTAGAGGTCAAGCTAGCTTGGAGCAGAGTCCCCACCCCGGTGCCCACCTGAAAGTTATGGCCACAGATGCTGGAGGATGCGGTCTTTCGTTACACTCTAACTGAGGGAATCACGAATTATTTCACTGAAAATGCAGGCACTGCTTCCTCGCTCCAGGTGGAGTGGGACGCCTTTAAAACGGTGATTAGGGGACTAGCAATTGGCACCACAGCAGGAGTAAGGAAAGACATACATGATAAAGTAAAGGAGGTGGAAAATTCATTGAACGCATTAGAGCAAGAAGCAGCAGTAGACCCTACTAAGGGTGTGCCGTTACAAGAGGCCCGCATCAAACATGCGGAGCTATTAGAAACTCTACGTCAAATTGATTACACAGCTTACACGCACACCAAACAGGCAGAAGCTGACAAGTCGGGCCCACTTCTAGCGCACATAATTCGTGACGAACCCCCGCAGATCCCAATACATGAGATAACCACGGTAAATGGAACCACTGTAGACACACAGCAAGACATCAACACCGCCTTTTGCGAATATTACCAAGCCTTGTACCAGCCACCACCACCAATGGCAGTCGACTCCCTCCATACTTTTTTAAACGGACTAACATTTCCAAAGCTCACTCCAGAGGTGCAGAAGGAACTCTCCGGCCCCATCACAAGGGCGGAAATTAGAGAAGCCATGCATGACCTACCACGGAATAAGGCCCCGGGTCTAGACGGCCTTCCAATTGAATTCTTCACCGCATACTCAGATGCCTTAATAATACCGCAGCTGGAACGGCTGTACAACACTGCCATAGACACAGGGCTGCTGCCCCATACCACAATGCAGGCCTTAGTTGTCTCCCTTCCTAAACCGGGCCGATCGATGCTTGATATTTCAGGATATAGGCCTCTATCGCTACTTACAACCGAATACAAAATATTGAGTAAGGTCCTCTCGCACAGACTGCTCCCCTACTTACACAAGCTAATACACCCTGACCAATGTGGGTTTGTACCTGCACGAAGCACATCGCTTAATATTAGGAGACTATGTCATGTAATGGAATCCGTCCCCCCAGACAATCACACAGCAGGATGTATCACTTTAGACCTGAGGCAGGCGTTTGACACTCTTAGGTGGGATTATATGATCCCGGTACTGGAAAAATTTGGCATACCCCCTGACTATTTAAAATGGATACAGTTGTTATATTCAGTCCCCACCGCGAGGGCCCGAACAGGCAGGCACATTTCACGAGAGTACCCCATTGGCAGGGGCACCCGACAGGGCTGCCCGTTGTCCCCTCTTCTGTTTGTGCTAGCCTTGGAGCCCCTAGCGATTAGGTTACGGCTACAGGCGGAACGGAAGGGAATCCGATTTGGGAACTACCACACATACGATATCTGCCTATGCAGATGACTTAATAATATATATAGAAGATTTGACATCTGACCTAGCACCAATACCAGAGATTTTTACACACTTTGCACTAATTTCGGGACTTACTATTAATGAGACTAAATCACAGGCCTTTTTCTTCCACCCAGAGGGGAGCCCGACAGAGATACAGTTTGGGCAATATCACCTAGCGGTAGCCCCACATTCTTTTAAATACCTGGGTATCCAAATCTACAGAACTGCACCAGACCTCATAGAAGGGAACCTGAACAAAACTGTCCGGGCGCTCAGAGCACAGGTCACATTTTGGACGTCCCTGCCGCTCTCAGTCATGGGAAGAGTGGCGATCAGAAAAATGGTAGTCTTACCCCGCCTGTTATATTTCTTTGCAAATTTGCCAGTAGTGTTCCCGGCAGACACATTTACCTCTCTGAACAAGATATTGACCGACTTGATTTGGGGCAGTGGCCGTCGTAGAGTGGGACTGACTAAATTACAGCTGGATACAGATAAGGGAGGGCTTGGCTTCCCGGATTTTCGCGCCTATTGCTATGCGAGCCAATTGCAATGGCTGTCATTCTGGCTGGCAGGGCGCAATCTGCATGAAATTGGCTATATAACCCGGGAACTAGAGCGAGGGGTCCTACACACACTTTTGCTGCCCCGGGCCACAATACCCTCCACCGCCCCGTCACTCCTACACACTGCACTCACATACTGGAAACAATCTATACGCTATACACGCAATTGCCCCCCCTACTCGGACAACATGCCGTTGCTGGGGATACCTACCCCCACCGGCATACTCACTAAACGAAGAATACTGGCCTGGGTGGAGGGCGGGGTAACCACGGTGGGTGCATTGTTTGACGAAGGCACCCTCATGGATCACGGTAACTTCACTAGACATAATGGGGTCACAGACAAACTATACCTCACACACGCGGCGGTTCTGCACTATGTGAAGAAACACTGGGCCCCGCACAGGGAAGCACCTGCCCAACACAAACTGGTTCACATGATACATCTCATGGGCAACGGCCGACATCTCACCAAATGGCTATATAAAGGCATTAGAATGCATACTGGCACCACCTTGACAGAGCTGCGTACTAAATGGTCTAGGGACATAGAAAAAGAATTGACTGATAAAGAGTGAGGATCGATCCTTGAATATCACAGGAAAATTCCACGAAATGCCAAATTCAAATTTATCCAATATATGGTCATACAGAGGGCATACCTTACACCGCGCAGACTACAGGCTATGTTTCCAAATACACAACACTGTTGCCCGAGATGCAAGGCAGAAGCAGCGGACCTAATCCACATGCTATGGCATTGCCCGGTGCTTGCGGGGTACTGGACATAGGTGGTGGAGATTATTGCAGAGGCAGCGGGTATTCCAGTGCCGAGAACAGTCGGGAATTGCCTACTAGGTATCACCAGACGCACTAAAACCCAGAAAGTACAATTACGCTTCGTAGACCTGGCTCTGCTCATGGCTAAACGTGCCATCACTATGCAGTGGAAATCAGTCAAGCCTCCGCCGCTATGTGGCTGGCACGGGGAGGTGGTGAGATGGGGTGGCGCAGAAAGTGCGACAATCAGGAGAGAGGAGGCACGCGGGCTGCGTAAAACGTAATTTCCATGGAATGGGACACCATCCTGGAAGCCTTCAAGGCACTAGCGCCGGCGCCAGTCCCTGCAGCACAAGACCACTAGGGGGTTCCCCCCCAACCCCGCGGGTCCACTCATACACCCGGTCCTCCGCTTCTTCTCCTATGACTACTCAGAGAACACAACATAGGCACGCATGCAGAATATCGAGCCCCAGCACGAAGATAGAGTGTATGCACATGCCATACCTGAGATAGGTTCTGATGACAATAGGGGCTCTGCCCTGGGACGGGGGAGGGATAGGGCCAGCTGAGTTAAAGGGATGGAAGGGAGGGTAGGGGGGAAGTTAAATCGCTCTCATGCATCACCTTCACCTTCGCAGACCCTTGGGTACCGATGTATCAATGTTAAGTGGTTCAACAGTGGTTAAAAACTGCATTAATCAGACTATCTGCAATAATACGAATGACTGTAACTGATACAAGAAATGTTTGATATACTATCTGAGAACCCCAACGATGTACTTGTGATTGAAGGCATGAAGAAGACTGAAGAATAACACAAATACATTTGTTTTTTATGTATGATACTATATTGGGAAAAGTTCAATAAAATATGTTTAAAAAAAAAAAAAATCGCTTCTGCTAGGTAACCCTAACATGGGTCTTTAGAATGGCGGGTGGTAAACAGAAAGGCTTATTTTCTTTGTTTTAATTACGGTTGTGTTTGTTCTTATGATAGTTTCGTTCGGGCCTGCTAGGCCATGCTTCGAAAATGGCCGCTGGAAAGGATGAGATCGCGTGTGATGAATAAGATGGCCTCCACGCTGACTCAGTACGGATGCTCCAGTCACGTGTATGCGGCCTGTGCCCGGAGTGAGAGATGTCAAGGCCAGTATGACCTGTAACACGGATCGTGCCAAGAGTTCGGCATATATGCCTGGGAACGGATGAGAACAACGAGCGACAGGGGATGAACTAATGTGTGACCATCAAAGATGTTACAAAATGGATTAACAAATTGGACTACGTTTGGACAGCATGATCATGAGATTCAATGTGTGCGCTATTGTCCCCCAAACCGGTTAGAACAAGGAGGGCGATGAGGTGACCATCACCACCCCTCCAATGGACCAATTAGCGTGATTTCTGCTCCTAAAGATTGCAACTTTTGAGTGTAGTGAGCCAGAGAATAGGGTATAAGAGAGTCTGCTTTTACGTTATGAAAAAACTTGCTATTTCATTTTTCCACTTTGACGCTGCAAGAGACTCTGTCATTCTGGACTTTGAACTTTGACTGGGGAAGGAACGAGATCGTTGCGGGAATTTCCCCGGGAGGTGCGTCCGAGGAGGTTAGCGGGACAGTCAGTCAGTATCCTGTGATCTGCGGTTCATCTGCCTTTGGTGAACCATTCTTGTCATCGCCCTAAGGCCGAGGGTAATGAGTATTTTTCCATTCTTTACTAAAATCTTTCTTAAATGTTGATTGATATTTCTAAATGTATTGTCTAATAAAGAATTGTACTTATATCCTTAAAGAATCTAGATAAAATTATATCCTAACTCTAAAATGAGTCTGTGGTTCTTAAAATAGAATTGTGATTTATAAATGTCAAAGGTTTTAATTGTGATTGAGCTGGTCTTAATCACCATCAACTGAATCTACTAGTTGGTCCATCAACCGAATAGCGGAGTGCCTTGATGTTTAGAACCGACAGGATCTGAAGTTAATGTATATAATGTATAGGTAATTATTCTGTCAAAATTTCTAATAAGGTATCCCGCTTGTCCAGCAGCTCATTTTTCCTTTTAAGCGCTCTTGATCCAGAAAATTGAGTCATTGTATGTATGCGGTACTATGGGCCCCACCGACATAAGGTTTCTATGCTAGGGAAGAGTAAGTGTTTCTGGATCAGTGACATAAGGGGAAACAAATTTGTTTTAGCCGCGCTGGATCAGATTTCTTGGTAGCAGAGTTATGGTTACTATAGATTAGTTTGGCGATTATTGATAATTGATTACTGATTTTTCATGTCTAACATTCTATGTTGAGTTCTTATTACGTTATGTGTAGTCAAAATTTTGAAGCTTCCGGGAAGTAGGAAGTGGACACGGGTGGCAAGAGAAGTCACACGGAATTGTGCATTGTCTGATTTCACATTTGGTGATAACACAGGACTGTGTTATGTTAGGGAAATTTCATGTACGAATTGCATATGAGTGAAATAGCAACAGGTTTTCTTGTGAAACTTTGGCCTTAATTCTCAGGAGCAGTATAGTCTCCACATGTGTTTTATCCCCAGAGAAACGGGTTTACCTTTTACTTGAGAGAAGGGTAAGGTAGAGGGTAGTGCTACACTTATCGAACGAAACAGTATTTCTTGTGAGATTAGAATAAACTATCCCTTTTGTTTAGAGAAACAGACAATGGAAATGTGTTTTACGTTGTAACTAATCAATTTTGTTGAAAAAGTAAAAGTTAAGAAAAGTGCCGATAATTTTTGTAAAGGAGGGGTCAGTAGAAGCAGGAGTAGAACTGACGTCAACAAAAACCGCGCTGGTATTGGCCAGTTGTGGGAGAACGAAGAGTTTTCTGATTGGTGCGTTGGTGTGAGACGCGCTGAGATAGGTTAGTGTGAGAGTGACGTAGAGCTTTCTGATTGGTGCGTTGGTGTGAGACGCGCTGGGATAGGTCTGAATAAGCCGAACGATAGAAAGAACCAAGTAGTGAAGAATTGCGTGATTTTGTTTCGGCAAAAGAAAGGTGAAATATGGCTTATTATTACGATGAACGTGATATAAAGAAACAGTCATGGGTTGCGAAGCTTAAAAATCTTTTTAAGAAAGATAAGAAAGTTGTGACGAGAGAAGGAGAAGTACTTCCTCCGCCGAAAACGCCAGCATCTTATATGATGTTAAAATATGGCTATCATACTTGCATTTGGTTGGAAAATTGGGCGAAATATACCAAAAACGATGGAGTATTGGCATTTCCGGAAAATGGTTCGTTTAGCACGGCTGTAATTTGAAATTTGAGAGAGACAATGATGAGACTTGAACTGAAACCTAGACCGACACAGTTCGAAGCCTTAGGTGAATGGGAAGATGAAATGTATGAAAGGGAAAGACACAGAGGTGCAAAGAAATATAGTTTGGTACATGGAAGAGTATGTGGTTTGAATCATGAAGATAGGATGAGACGATGGCGGTATGCTAATATGACGGATGGCATGTTTCCGGCCAGAACAGGTGAAGAATTTGCAGGAAGAAAGTGTACGGAGAAAAAGAAGCATGTAGTATCAGAGAGATATGGATATGGAGTTAGCGACACAGAGGATGAGTTGCTGGAGGACATTTTAAATAAAAGACCCCCTCCATATCAACAGAATTCTGCGGTGGTGACTCCAAATGCACCGCCAATGGAAACTGTAAGAAATCAAAGCCCTGAACGAAATTCTGAAATAAATAGGTCATTTGATAAACTAGAAACACCACAGACTGTGAAGCATGATAATGGTAATACAGCTGAATTAACCAGAACCACAAGAGAGTTGACTGAAATTATAAGAGAACTAACAAAGAATATGGAAGCTGTGACTGTGCCAGTGACGATAGGGCCAGTAATCCCGGTATTTGAAAATCAAAGGATAGATGAGCATTCCCTATGTATGCAAAAAGTAAGAGAAGGGATAATTCCAGAAAATAAAGAGGCAAGAGATTCTGATGGTTCATTTAGGTCAAGTCCACCTGAAAATTTGACAATTAATGAGAGTCAGATAAATAAGATTCCTATGGGAACTGAGCAAGCAACTGAAACTCCAGAGAGAAGTGCGAACTGGGCAGAAGTAAATAAAACCCCTGTGGGTCCGACTGCAGAAGAATTAAATGATTGGGTGAGGAACTTGCAGAAGAAAGATGCTGAACCACAACCTTTGGATGTGATCAGATTAAAAATAGATATGGAGGAATTGATTCTAGGGGCTATTGGTACAGATCGATTGAAGTCTTATCAAGATGAGGAATTAATGTTTATGTGTAAAAGCATCACTTGGAGAGCTAGGAACTTGCATGAAAAATTGGAAGAGACAACGAACGAACTAGGAGTAGAATTTGGAAAAATTAGAGGATTGCAGAAACCGTACAGAGTAGATTTCAGTGAAAAGGACATAGAAAATTTGAACACTTCAGGACGACTAACACAGATAAAAGAACTGATTGTGTTATTGAGAAAATGGGGAGATGTAGACAAGTGGAGAAGTAGGTGGATAAGGAGAAAAGAAGGAACAACTGATAAAGCATCATTGGCTTTTCCAGTAAAAGAGAAAGACCCGACAGTAATGGAGTGTCCAATGAGAGAAACTCCAGGAGGAAGTTATGTACACGTCCCATGGTCCAGATAAGATATATTGTCATTTACAAATGACTTTCCAAGGTTGAGAGAAAAGCCTGTAGAATGGTACAGACAGGTAGAGAGGTTTGTAAAGGTTTCAAAAGTATTATGGGAAGATCTGGATGGTTTGTTTGAAATTGTTGTTCCTGCAGATTTATGGACGGAATGTAAAATTACGTTTGATTGGCCGAAGGAAGAGTATCCTAGAGATGCAAAAACATGAGCGCCAGGTCCAGAAGTAATGAGAAAATATGAACAGGCAATCATATTTCTGAAGAATAAGATTCCCCCAAAAGAAACAGACTGGGTAAAGATTGATAGAACGACTCAGGAAAGTAAGGAATCTGTACATGCCTATTATAAGAGATTACTTTTGGTTTTTAAGCAGTATAGTGGATACGAGAATTTGAGTGAAAAAGACATGAGTCATTTTGTGTATAGATTCGTGTATGGATTGAGACCTGAGATAAGTGAAATGATTAAGCAGCATATGTTATGTTGGCAGAATAGCACAGTAGATGAGGTATTACGGTATGCAAAGTATTGCAGTGATGATATTGAATGTAGACAGCGTAAACTCAAGGAAAAGGCAATGTGGGCACAAGTAAAGGTTGCAGAAAAGCAAGAAGCTCAATTGGATACTCAGACTAGTGACGCAGGACAGACCAAGTCTAAACCGAATATTGGTAAGGGAAAAGGTCAGATGAGTATAGAAGAAGCCAAAAAGAAATGGCCATGTCATAATTGCGGAAAATTAGGGCACTGGAGAAACGAGTGTAAATTTCCTCCGAAAGTTAATGCAGAAAATAAACCATTGAATCCACAGGTGCTGAATGAGGTGAGTTACCAACAGCCGCAACAGCCGCAGGTAGTTACGCAACAGTGTCAGGTGCCGCAACCACCTCTTCCAAAGAGTGTAAATCCTCAGAGATACAGTGCAGAGGCAGGATTCTACGGAGGAGAGCAGGTAACAAAATTGCAGCGCGCAGCTGCTGTTTCACAGTATTGGTTACGACAGGATGGAGATGAATCGGATGAAAGCTTATGACGGTGCCTAGGAGAGGAAGAGGAGTGCGTGCTTGCCTCAACTCTAGAGGTAGATCAGTCAGGTCCATTTGTGGATGGAAAGGTGGATGGTGTAAATGTTACATTCCTTGTGGACACTGGTGCTACCCGTTCTATTGTTAGATCAGTGGAAATTCCAAAACTTCCTCTCTCAGCAGAATATATCCAAGTTGTAGGTGTTTCAAACAGGCAGATTAAAACCCCTCTTACGAAACCAATAGAGGTGGAAATTGGTCCATTCAAAGATATGCATCGTTTTGTGGTGTCCGATTGTAGTCCTGTAAATTTATTAGGACGCGATCTGCTTTGTAAAATGAATTGTACCATCTATTGTACTCCAGATGGTATTGCTTTCCAGACACCAGATGAGGATGTTCTGTATAAAATGACAATGGCAGAACTAGAACCAGGAATGAATGAGATGTTTCCTGTGTTTGATACAGAGAAAATCCCTATTGAATTGAAAGAAACAGTCAGGTCTGAGGTATGGGATTTCACAGGTGAAGATATTGGACTAATGAGAGAAGTTGATCCTGTAAAAATTACTGTAAAAGAAGGAACAAATTACCCAAATACCCCGCAGTATAAATTGACGCCAGAAATTATTGAAGGTATAACACCAGTAATTAATAAGATGATTGAACAGGGAATTTTGAGAGAAATAATGAGCAGTCCATGTAATTCTCCTATTATGGGATTGAAAAAGCCAAATGGAACATTTAGAATAGTACAAGATTTGAGAAAGGTAAATAAAATTGTTATACCTTGCTGCCCAATTGTGCCAAACCCTGCTGTAATACTGTATCAGATTCCTCATGATGCAGAATGGTACACCGTTATTGATTTGTGCCATGCATTCTTTTCTATTCCATTGCATCCTGACAGCCAGCCATTATTTGCGTTCCGGTTCGGAGAGCGTATTTTAGCATGGTGTCGTATTCCTCAAGGGTATACTAAAAGTCCTTCTATTTTTAATCAAATTCTGAAGAAAACCTTAGAAAGTTTGAAAATGCCTGAAAAATCTGTGATGGTCCAATATATTGATGACCTATTAGTGGCATCAAAGACCAAAGAAGCATGTGTTACGGACACAATTGCTTTGCTAAATCATTTGGCAGAAATAGGACATAAGGTGTCCCCATCAAAGCTGCAATTTTGTCAACAAGAAGTACAGTACTTAGGTCATAAGATTGAGAAAGGAATGAGAAAGGTGACAACAGAAAGAATAAGGATCATTAAAGGAATGAGAGCCCCAATGACACAAAGAGAAGTGAGAATGTTCCTTGGAATGGTTGGATATTGCCGACAGTGGATAAGTGGATTTTCGCTGATTGCAAAACCTTTACAGCGACTGACCAAGAGTGATGTTAAAGAGCCCAATTGAGTTGAATTTTGAATGAGGAAGAAATTAAAGCCTTTAAGCAACTGAGAACAAGTTTGTGTGAGGCACCAGCATTGGGAATGCCTGATTATGAAAAAGAATTTGAGCTGTATTGTAGTGAAAGAGATGGATGTGCACTTTCTGTATTGGTGCAGAGGCATGGAAAAATGAGACGACCAATAGCCTATTTTTCAGCTGTTTTAGACCCGGTAGCAAAAGCGTTGCCTGGATGTCTGAAAGCAGTAGCTGCTACTTGTGTGAGTCTGAAACAGAGTGAAGGCATTGTGATGGGATATCCTTTAAGAGTATATGTCCCACATTCTGTTGAAATTCTTTTAACAAGAACAAAAACCCAATTCATGACACAGTCGGCTGACTAGGTATGAAAAAGTGATCTTGGGTGCAGACAATGTAACCATTGTAAGATGCACAAATGTGAATCCTTCCACTTGACTGCCAGATGAAGTAAATGCAGAAGTCAAAGATGATGTTGATCATAAGTGTTTGGATGTGCTTGAATTTTGTACAAAACCTCGCCCTGATATCAGGGATGAACCTCTAAAAGAGTCAGATTATGTGATGTTTGTGGACAGGTCATGCCTGAGGACAAATGAAGGAGTTTTAAGTGCTGTGTATGCTGTATGTACGGTGGCTACCATAATGGAAGCATCCTGTTTGAGAGGAATACGTTCAGCCCAAGTTGCTGAGCTGATTGCTTTGATTCGAGCGTGCAAACTGGGAAAGAATTTCCGAATCACTGTGATCACGGATAGCCAGTATGGCTTCGGAGTGGTCCATGATTTTGGACAAATCTGGTCCCAGAGATGATTCCTGACTTCTTTGGGGTCTCCTATTAGGAATGGTGAGTTTGTAAGAAAATTGCTTGAGGCGATACAGCTGCCTAAACAGATTGCGGTGGTAAAATGCACTGCTCACAAAAATGGAACTGATTACATTGCAGTAGGTAACAAATTTGCCGATGAATTGGCTCAATATTGTGCCAGAAATATGACCTCAATGAATCGAAGAAGGGAAAAAGAAGTGGTTTCATGTCCCTTGCTGTTTACTAACAGAGTTGAAACATGGGAGGAGGTAAAACAATTGCAGGAAGAGGCAGTTGATGAGGAAAAAGATGGATGGATAAAAGCAGGTTGCAGACAAAGAGAGGAAGACGAAGTGTGGGTTTACAGGGATGAAAGACCAGTTATGCCTGATAGCATGATCTCTAACATGGCATGGATGTACCATGGACAGGCACACATTGGTAGGGATGCCATGATCAGACTTTTCAGACAGACCTGGTACAACCCAAAGTTTAGGGCTATAGCTGAAAGCCTTTGTCAAAGATGTATTATATGCCAACAGATAAATCCTGGAAGGAAGACAGTAGTAAGTTTGGGAACAATAGGACGTGAAGGAGGTCCTTTTACCAGAATGCAATTAGATTTCATAGAAATGCCCCCGAGTAACAGATTGAGGTATGTTTTGGTGGTCGTCTGTTTGTTTTCTCGTTGGGTGGAAGCCTATCCGACAAGAAGGAATGATGGAGTTACAGTAGCTAAACTCCTGCTGAGAGAATTCATTCCTAGGTATGGCTTTCCAGTAACGATCGAAACAGATAGAGGAACGCATTTTCAGAATGAAATCATTCAGTTAATATGTGAAGCACTAGACATTCAACAAAAGCTGCATTGTGCCTACAGACCAGAGGCTTCTGGAGTGGTAGAGCAAGTAAATGGCACCATAAAGAATAGGTTAGGGAAAATGTGTCAAGCCACAGGACTCAAATGGCCCGATGCCCTACCATTGGTGTTAATGATCATAAGAAGCATACCTGACAGGAAAACAGGTCTGAATCCTCATGAAATAATAATGGGACGGGCAATGAGACAAGCTCATGTACCTGTCAACAAACTGCTGACTATAACTGATGATCTCGTATTGGACTATTGCAAAGGATTGGCTGATGTGGTGCATTCTGTGTTTCATCAGGTTGGACCGGATGCGACCACTCTTGAAAGAAAACCAGCTCATGATCTGAGTCCAGGAGACTGGATCCGTATAAAAGTCTACAGAAGAAGAAATTGCTTGGTTCCACGCTGGGATAAGCCACGTCAAGTGATCCTGGTGACAACAACTGCAGTAAAGTGTGCAGGTGTGAAGAATTGGATTCATGCCAGTCATACCATCAGAGTTCCAGATCCTGAAGCTCGACCTGTAAGTCGACATCTGGAAATATCAGATACCAGTTCGGCGTCTGAAGCAGAGACGGAAGCAATCGAAGTTCCAGATCTTGAAGCTCGACCTGTAAGTCGACATCTGGAAAAATCAGGTACCAGTTCAATAACTGAAGAAGAAAATGAAACAATCAGAGTTCCAGATCTTGAAGCTCGACCTGTAAGTCGACATCTGGGGATATCGGATACCAGTTCGGCAGCTGAAACAGACCAGCCTGAATCTGGTGAAAGACCAAAGGAAGAATCCGAAAACGAAAGAACTGATATTGAAACCGGAGAAACTGAACCAAGAAACAGTGACAGTGAACAGCCAAGTACAAGCATTGGGGAAATTACTCCGGAAATTGTAGAGGTAACTCAAGAAAATTTAGATTCATATAGAGAGATTGGGGAAGTTGCGGAAGAAACACGAGGAGGATTAGAGTCAGAATTACAAGCGGAAGAAACACAGGGAAATTTAGATTCAGATAGAGAGATTGGGGAAATTGCGGAAGAAACACGAGGAGGATTAGACTCAAATTTTCAAACAGAAGAAACACAAGAAGATTCGGATTCAGACGAAGAGACTGAGATTATAAAGTTCAAAGTTAGAGGAAGTGAAGTGAGATCTGAGACAGAATCTGAAGAAAGTGAAGAGGAAAGAAAGCAAAGGATCGGACCAAGAAAGAGAACTTGGAGAGCAGAACGAGAAGAAAAAGAAAGTGAACTCAAAAGGCCAAGAAAAGGAGACAATTGGCCCAACTAAATCAAAAGACTGAGATATAAGATAATAAATTTGAACAAAGACAATGCAGAACAAGTAAATGAGATAACAAGTCAGAAAAAACAAAGAGAAACAAGTAAAAGACTGTTGCAGAGACCAAAAAGAGTGAAAAGACCTAACTTGAAATACAAGGCACCTGAATGGGTATACATAAAACTGTCTGACATTAACAAAGTGGATAGCAGTCACGAAAACCCAGACAAAGACTGTGAACAAATGGGTGAAAGTGAACTGTACCCATCCTGAAAGGCAAAGAAAGAAAACCGGACTACACACACAAACTGGAAAAGACAAGAAAAGTTCTGAAAAGAACTGAAAAGAGCACCAAAAGAGACTGATTAAAGGGTAGAACGGCTGAGAAGTCATTCTGAGGTGTGGAAACACATTTTCTGTACATATAATTAGATTATATTTTAAACATGGTAGACACTGAGAGTAGAAGATCTAAATGTGAGTTTTTCCGTAGATGGTGTAGAATGTGTTTTTATTGTACAGGTTTTCTGATGCTTATTTGGTTCATTTTAACAATAGTAATTCCACTTAGATTAGTTGGAGAAAATACATCTGCAATCACAAATGACACGAATAGTGACAAGAAATCTAACATAGAGAACACTGCAACACTGATAGATAGTATTGAGTTTCATAAGGATAAGTCAATAACTGATTTTTCTAAGAATGTCTTCACAAAACGTTTATATGAATACGTAGAAACCATGGATGTTCGAGATTGTTATGTGTGTATGCAATTACCTGCGTCTGTGACAGAAGGTGTGACGTATCATCACCTTCCTTTGACGTATGGAATAACCTGTAGCGTTTTAGCTAGTTTATTTTATAGAACAGGTAAATTAGAGTATTATTACACTGACACAGATGCTGTTTTTGCTAAAGTTCCTGTAGTTCCTGAACTAAATAAGGTGAAAAATACAAAGTTTTTGGGAGAATTTTTCTTAGAAACAAAAGAACTAACATTAGAATATGCATTTAGACATAATCTTACTTGTAGATTAAGGAAGGAAGAAAAAGTTTTCTTAGACATGGTAGAAGACAGAAGTGTTACGTTTCAAAGAAAAGCAACAGGAGAAAAGGCAAAAACCCCACCTTGGGCGTTTGAAGAAGGAGGTTATGATAAGAGCGAAACAAATGCAGCCATGAGTTTAGATTGGCCCCAACAGGGAAAATTGTGTATTAGTAGAGATAACACTATGTATGATAACTATTTCGTGGGTTCTAGTGAGTGCCGAGATACATACAAAATTTTAGGTGGATGGGGATTCAAAAGAGGAAAAGATCCAGTATTTCCAGGGATCTATTATATTTGTGGAAACCGAGCATACTATAGGTTGCCGGACCATTGGTACGGAACATGCTATTTAGGCCTGGTCTTTCCAAAGATTTTTCATGTGGAAAGGGGAACAAAAGGAATTCACGAGATAGGTAAGCCATTAACCCGTAGGAGAAGAGAAAGCTTCTCTGAGATAATAGGTGACATTTTTGGAGCATTGATACCAGCAGTGGGTATATCTTTGAATGCATACAAGATTCGGAAATTGTCTACAGTAGTAGATCGTTTATCAACGAATACTGCTGGAGGGTTCTTGATGGTAAATACCGAAATAGTTGCCATGAGAGCTACGGTGATGCAAAATCGACTTGCCCTTGACATTCTTTTGGCAAAAGAGGGTGGAGTCTGTGGAATGCTGAAGGTACAACATTGTTGCACTTACATTCCAGATAAAAGTGAGAATATACAGAAGTATATAAAGAACATTACTGATTTGCATAAAGAAATTGCCCCACTGGAGGTTGAAGGTGCTTGGGAGAAACTTGGTAAGAGTTTTTCCTCAATAAAGAAATGGTTCACTGAAATAGGTAGTTCTTTAATTGTGAAAATACTAATTCCAATTGTCTTAGTAATAGTGATAATATCAATTATAAGATTAGTATATGTGTATATTAAAAAGAGAAAAAGACAAAATAAAGTAAAAAGAGAAAATGAGAAAAATAAGGAAAGAGAGCGGGAGATGGGAGAGATCGAACTGGAAGAGTTTAACGAGAATATGTATAAAAGGTCTAAAAGACAAGATGAAAAGAATACGATTGTCTAAAATAACAAATGCAAGTGGACAAGAAACAATTTTCTGAAAATTTAATTTGGTAGGGATAGGTTTTAGTGGTGATATTAAAAATCACCAAAGGGGGGAATTGATGGAGCAGGGGAAACAAAATATTTTTGTACCCCTAGGAAATTAATGACTTCATAACGATTAATGATACTAACTGTTTGAAATGCATGAATTCACCAACAAATACACCTTTTTTCTTAAACAGTACACGTGGGCAATTTGCTAAATGTTGCAAAATCTAATTTACTTACAAATGTGAAGTTGATTAACGTTAGTATCGTGATTTGAGTAGTAAATAGAATAAATTGCATGATTTGTGTTGCATAGTAGAATTGTATTGTGGCAAAGAATCCGGATGGTAAGTAAAATGGCTTTAAATGTCGCTTCTGCTAGGTAACCCTAACATGGGTCTTTAGAATGGCGGGTGGTAAACAGAAAGGCTTATTTTCTTTGTTTTAATTACAGTTGTGTTTGTTCTTAAGATAGTTTCGTTCGGGCCTGCTAGGCCATGCTTCGAAAATGGCCGCTCGAAAGGATGAGATCGCGTGTCATGAATAAGATGGCCTCCACGCAGACTCAGTACGGATGCTCCAGTCACGTGTATGCGGCCTGTGCCCGGAGTGAGAGATGTCGAGGCCAGTATGACCTGTAACAAGGATCGTGCCAAGAGTTCGGCATATATGCCTGGGAACGGATGAGAACAACGAGCGACAGGGGATGAACTAATGTGTGACCATCAAAGATGTTACAAAATGGATTAACAAATTGGACTACATTTGGACAGCATGATCATGAGATTCAATGTGTGTGCTATTGTCCCCCAAACCGGGTAGAACAAGAAGGGCGATGAGGTGACCATCACCACCCCTCCAATGGACCAATTAGCGTGATTTCTGCCCCTAAAGATTGCAACTTTTGAGTGTAGTGAGCCAGAGAATAGGGTATAAGAGAGTCTGTTTTTACGTTATGAAAAAACTTGCTATTTCATTTTTCCACCTTGATGCTGCGAGAGACTCTGTCATTCTGGACTTTGAACTTTGACTGGGGAAGGAACGAGATCGTTGCGGGAATTTCCCCGGGAGGTGCGTCCGAGGAGGTTAGCGGGACAGTCAGTCAGTTTGGGAGTCCTATCCTGTGATCTGCGGTTCATCTGCCTTTGGTGAACCATTCTTGTCATCGCCCTAAGGCCGAGGGTAATGAGTATTTTTCCATTCTTTACTAAAATCTTTCTTAAATGTTGATTGATATTTCTAAATGTATTGTCTATAAAGAATTGTACTTATATGCTTAAAGAATCTAGATAAAATTATATCCTAACTCTAAAATGAGTCTGTGGTTCTTAAAATAGAATTGTGATTTATAAATGTCAAAAGTTTTAATTGTGATTGAGCTGGTCTTAATCACCATCAACTGAATCTACTAGTTGGTCCATCGACCGAATAGCGGAGTGCCTTGATGTTTAGAACCGACAGGATCTGAAGTTAATGTATATAATGTATAGGTTATTATTCTGTCAAAATTTCTAATAAGGTATCCCGCTTGTCCAGCAGCTCATTTTTCCTTTTAAGCACTCTTGATCCAGAAAATTGAGTCATTGTATGTATGCGGTGCTATGGGCCCCACCGACATACGGTTTCTATGCTAGGGAAGAGTAAGTGTTTCTGGATCAGTGTCATAAGGGGAAACAAATTTGTTTTAGCCGCGCTGGATCACATGCTTATGGAGCATGCTGTGCCTGGTGTCATGGAGCATGCTGTTGCTTATGGAGCATGCTGTGCCTGGTGTCATGGAGCATGCTGTGCCTGGTGTCATGGAGCATGCTGTGCCTGGTGTCATGGAGCATGCTGTGCCTGGTGTCATGGAGCATGCTGTGCCTGGAGCGTGCTGTGCCTGGTGACATGGAGCGTTCTGTGCCTGGTGACATGAAGCGTGCTGTGCCTGGTGACACTGAGCGTGCTGTGCCTGGTGACATGGAGCATGCTTTGCCTGGTGACATGGAGCGTGCTGTGCCTGGTGAAATGGAGCATGCTGTGCCTGGTTCATGGAGCATGCTGTGCCTGGTGACATGGAGCATGCTGTGCCTGGTGACATGGAGCATGCTGTGCCTGGTGACATGGAGCTTGGGGGGCGGCAGCCAAGGAGAAGTGGCCTAGGGCGACTGGCCTAGTGGGAGCAGCCTAGGGGGAGTCACCGATAGGGAGTGGGATGTGGTAGCTTGAGCTTAAAAAGATTGGAGGAGAAACCTTCCTGGTTTAATTTGTTTGCAAAATGTATATAATAGATATTCATTTTTAAATGAACTCCACCCTTCCTCTGAGAAAATATCAATCCATATTCCACAAATAAAAGAGGAAGGATTTTTAAAAGCAACCATTAGTACCAGTGCCATGACTTCGGTGTTGATTATCATGACACTATGTTGTGGCAACCAACCTGACCTGACGCACCGCGGCAATCCCTGGGCGGTACCAGTCATGGGCAGCGTCTGCGCTAAGTGTTTTTGGTCCATATGGTCTGCGATGGCCACTCTCTGTTCCATTAGTTGTTGCTTTCAGATTAGTTTATTGCATTCGTTTAGATCCCCACTAGAAGTCTCATTAGTGCAAAAGCAGTGCCTGACCCACCCACGTTCCAGAACTCTTTTCTAGGCACTACCTCAGATGAAGCTATCCATTGCCTACAGAAGTCGTCAGCAGTCACATGCCCAAGAATATACTCCAGCAACACAAACAAAAGAAGCTTAATTTCACAGGATGCTAGGAGGGTCCACCGGAGGCTGTGCTAAGTTTGCCATCCACCTTGGTAGAATCTTCCCCAACAAAATGTTTTAAACTAAAGACATGGTAATAATGCTCTCTGGCACTAGAAATTTAAGTTTCAATGCATCATTTACCCATTTCTACTTCACAGTACTTCATCTCTGTCAAAGCTTCAAGAAGATGATATATTCCATGACGTATACAAAGGCCATATCTTTTTCAAAGTCTCACAGTCATCAGGGCTCCAAAGATCTATATATCCTTCCCAATTTCACAGCGCTATATAATATCAAGAGTCCAACAGACTATATATCTTCTTCCAAGTCTCACTGCGCTATAAACATCAAGGATCCAAATAACTAGCTCTTCTTCCCAGTCTCAATGCGCTATAAACGTCAAGGATCCAAAGAACTAGCTCTTCTTCCCAGTCTCAATGCGCTATAAACGTCAAGGATCCAAAGAACTAGCTCTTCTTCCCAGTCTCAATCCGCTATATTCCAATTAAAGTATTCTAAATGCTATGTCTTCTTTCCAGTCTCATAGGCCTGTATGCTGCCAAGGATCCAAAGACCACATCTTCTTCCAAGTCTCACCACTATATTCCTTTTAGAAGATCAGAAGACCTGTATCTCCTTTCAGTTCTCTCAGCGCTATGTATGACATCAAGGATCGAAGGAGCCATATCCACTCCCAAGTCTCACAGCTCTATGCCCTCATCATTGGTCCTATTAGTTGCAATGCAGACTGTAAGTATTGCATTTGTTTTGAAGGCTTATCACTACCCTAGCCTGGAAGACATTATTCGCTTTGAGCTGCCTGTATTTGGATCCTTCGAGCCACTTGTCATCTACTTAAAAAGCTTTAAGAACCTTCTACCTTCCCAGGAGGCACCACTAATGGAATTTCTTCTGCACTGGTGTAGGGATCCCTATCTTTAAACCTTAAGTATTGAGGGGCCAGGGCAACTACTGATCTGTCCTCATCATTACTGAGCTATTCTTTCAGTATCATGCAAGTGGCAGCGCCGTAGATAAGGATGGTGTTTGCACCACGCAAACTTGGCGCAAGCTCGAATTACTATGTGTCCGCGCTAATGGACGTTTGTCTTGAATTGAGGATAAAATCAAAAATTCAGCAATAAATCACTGACAGTGAAACAGATTTTGCCCCACAGGAACTACAGAAAGGAGTAATTTTGCAAACCATGAAGGTTTATTAACAAATTAGTAAAGTCACAATCTCAGATCAAATTATAACTCAGGCAGTTCTATTCGGCAAAAGCACAAATTGTGAAAGACAGCATATGCAAAATGAGAAAGATCTTGTTCCACTGAAAGGAAACTCTCTAAACTAAGCTAAGGTTGTGGGTAAGTCAGGGAAGTTTAGGAGCAGCACAGGTGTCATCAAATATTGCATTGAAAGTAGAACCAAATGAAGGTTTCAATCAATAAAAGGAGAAATGCACTTGCTCTAGAAATTAAATCTATGAGCAGAAATATAAGGATCATTGTGTGTTAAGAGAAAATGGGGATGTCCGCCTGCGAAGGTGGACAGGGACAAGTCAAGTCAAGTCTAACTAAGAATCAATTCACACAATTAAAACATGACATTTCTTCCAAGAGACACTTCCCACAGGTTACCAGCGAATAATAACCAATCAAAAGCCAGTGTTCTCAGTGCACTTGGTGTCTGCCTTCTTCTCACGGATAACACAACGCCAGACTCTTCCATCACTGTGGCCTTCAGGATATCTCAACAAAGGAGGATTCACCTCCTCTGCCTCCCATCCTGTGCAAGTGCAGAGACTCATCATCCAACCCAGTAAATGTCCACAAACATGACCTTCAAACAATAAGGTAACCGAAAATAACATTTTAACAGGAACATGGTGACTCTGGTGCCTGGAACAAAAAAAAATATGCACATTAAGCAAAAATACAACGTTAACTTCAAAATGGATTTAGGCACCTAGGATCACTTATGCTAACGTTAAGATGCACATATCTTACTAGAGTTAAATTAAAAACATATATTTCACTCATTTCTCTAAATCTAAATGTAAAATAATATATAAAATAATGTGCGCGCACATGTAAATAATGGTTATTCAAGTTAAAGGTTAACATATGATTAAGCAAAAATAAATGATGGTGACACCGCGTCATCATCAGTTAATGATCACCAGATAGTACCGCCTTGTATGACTTACTGCTCAGGCCCACATTCTCTGTTGGCCGGTAAGGTAGGACTGATCACAGCAGGGATTTGTAGGTTTGTAGGACATTCCTTCTATAAATTATTTATTTATTTATTTTATTTTAAAAAACACTTATAACGTGCACTGCCACCTAACAGGTATCCTGGCACTGAAAGACTTGTGTACAAAGAAAGTGCATAGTATTGTCATGGGCAGGTGACTGTAGACCTAGGGTTACACAGGGAAAAACCAAGCTTTCGGGCCCTTTCTAAGATGTAGTAAGTTCATAGAGGACCTTAGAGCGGCAAGAAGCCTATTCCAGAGTTGAGCTGCTCTGATCATAAAGGCTCGGCCACCCTTTCTTTCCTTGCAGAATTCTGCAATGCAAATTAAATTTGCAGTTGCTGAGCTGAGGCATCTTTCTGGGACATGCCTTTTGAGTTTTTCTGTAGAGGTAACAGAGCCTTTCCCCGGAGTGCTTTAAAACCTATGCACAGGGATTTGAAGGCAATTCTCTGCCTCATTGGAAGCCAGTGCAGAGCTCTCATGAGGTTTTGTTCTTCTCGATGGTGAGAAAGCTTTTTGCTCACAAAGCTTTTCAAGTTTTTTACCTGAAAAGGCAAAAGTGATATAGGTCTATAATTACTGAGGGTCAGCTGAAGGTTTCTACAGCAAGGGAGTCACTATAGCCTTTTTCCAGGCTCAAGGAGCCATACCATATTCCAGAGATGGATTGCAAACTTTCAGAATTGGAGGAAATATTCCCTCTGCCATTGCCTTCCAGATTCTATGTGGTATCTGCTATAAGGCTGACCCAGATGTAGGAGACTCTCATTGGTCAATGGTTCGGGAGCTTTCAGCTTACTAATGTGGCTGGCATGGGTCTCAACAGTATCATAGCTTGATGTTATGGGGTAGTCCCTATGTTTTCAATAATCTTTTTGATATTGCTGTCAAAAAACTCTGCAAGGTTATCACATAGAGCCTGAGAGGGTTCTATAACGTACTTGTATTAGTCAGTTCATGCGTAATCTCAAAGACCTTTCCAGCACTGTTGGGGTCTTGAAGAATTGCATTCGCATAATAGTTGGCTTTTGCTACACCGACCTCCTTCTTATAAATGTTGGTGCCAATTTTTAAACCTATTTCATCCTCCTCTGAGTAGGATTTACGCCATTGTCTTTCCAATTTATTTCAAACTTGTTTAGAAGTTTTTAATGCAATATTACACCATGGGGCTGATGGTCTTCGCCGTGTTTCCAGTTTATCAAGGGAAGTTCTCTATCTAGTGTTCTGCCAATAGTATTCACCGTGGCTTCATAGTTATCTTCTGCTGTTCTATTATAGCCAAAAGTTGTGTCTAAATCGAACAGTTTTCCTGTCATCGGTCTAGTTAATTTGTTCCACGCTCTTCCCTGTCTCATCTTGGTCAGTTCTGTCCTCTGGGCATTTAGCTTCTTAATGTTATTGTGGAAGGCCACTAGCGCAGGGTCAGCCCAGCACAAGGGTAGGATGTTGGCCACAACAATTAGCTCCCATGTGGCAATTATGGAAAACTCGTGAATAAGTATTCATGGAATTATCTTGGAGTAACAAGAACATATCCTAAGGTCCTTACAGGTAGCACAGGGTACATTTTCTGTGGCAAGCTGAGGTAAATTCCACGCCAGGTGTGCCTTCTAGGGTTCCCTCTTCTGTTTTCTGTGGTGGTGAAATGGTGAGAGGTTTTCTTGTGTTCAAACAAGGAATTTGCTCTTTTTGGTTGACCACCCGAAGCGATTATTTATTTATTTATTTATTTATTTATATTTGTAGCAGCAGTCTGCTCTGCCAACAAGTTAATAAACCTGTCGAATTCTTAACTCCCTGTATATGTCAAAGATTTACACATTACTAGTCGAGATCATCATAGAATAATACATCCACATATTGAAATCGCCATGTAGTAATACAGCCAGAACCGATCCTAGGGTAATACATCTCCATCATGAAGTCATCATCGACTAGTACAGTCCAAATCTAAAGATATTTTTCCAATCATCCTTGAGTAATACAGCCTCATTCTGTAGGCATAACAGGATCATTCTGTAGTAATACAGCTCCATCCTGAAATATTTATAGGATCATTATGGAGTAATCCAGCCTAATCCTGAAATCATCCTGGGATCATCCTGTAGAAGTAAAAGATCATCACATGTTTTCCACTGAAGTAATCAGGAACCCATCCTGGAGTAGTTTCTGTGATGACTCTAGAGCAGGGGTCTTCAAACTGTGGGGCCCGACCCCCAGGGGGGTCGTGGAGTGAAAGAAAGGGGGTCGCACATTCCCAGTCACACTTCTGCCCTATGTTCCCCCTAAGCTGCGTGCCCGCGCATACTGTGATTTCTCCCCGTGCAGAGGCTCATTCGATGCGCGCATTACAAAGGGCATTCAGTATTGGGAGAAGAGGTATTTACGAGGTGTGAAGAGGGATAGAGCTGAAACAAACTGCCTGCCAGGGACGCCAGAGGCATTCAGTCTCCTACTGTGAAGCACTTTTGAAACGGGACTCATTCCCTCCCCATGCAGCCACTGAGACTGGATTTTCCACTTTTGGAAGTATTTCACTGGATTGGGCCAAAGAATGGCTGTTTTAACTACAGAACTTAGTCTCCCACAAGGCATCACTTAAAAGTAATGCATATTACTCTTGCAATGTGCATTCTTTGAACTAAGTTGATTATATGCGTTTTTAAAGGGCCACAATTGAGCACTCCAAGGCGGAAGCTGAAGACAGTGCGAGTTTCTCACAGGGCCTGTCAGTGGGACATAAAAGTGTTCAAAATACATGGTCATACAATCCTTGGCCTCTTTGCAGAGCGCACAGAGCAATACTCTAGTCACAATTGTGATTCTGTGCAAATGGTTTTCTAAAGGAGGTTCACAGTTGTCAAAATATTGACAAGGTGAAAGAAAAGAAAATTCGGTGCTTACACGTGAGTGCATGTGTTGTGTGTTTGGGGGGTGAATTGAAAGGGATGCAAGAAAGTGCATTCAAGAGAGAGTGACAAGAGGGTGCTGAATAGGACAAAGATGAGGTGTTAGATATGCAGATTTGGCATTAAAATGGGCTTAAATGTCTAACATAGTGAACACAAGGGGTGTGATTGAGATACTGAAGATCACTACCCCTTTCACAGCCGCAGTTAAATTTAATTAACAGTCTCACAATTTCCAAACTGAAAATTTTTCAATAATAATTATTTACAACAAAATTATTGTTGCTATTAATTTACCTTAAACAGCTAACAACCATTGACAAAGCCAATAGTCCTGGCTGGTTTTAGGTGTATGTCTGTTGTTATGATATGTATGAATAGAAGCAATAACGGAATGCATACAGAGGAACCAAAATACTGGTCGAATAGCATACTATGAAAACCACAGAAATTTAGATTACGTGTTTAAGTCACTCCCTTTATTATACAGGCCACACTCCTTTTTAAAGACTCTCACTTTTTAGATCCCACTTAATACACTGCTTCCAGTGCATCACCAGTGTTATTCTCCAGGGCTGTATGTTTCCCCTCCTCATCATGCTCTTCTCTGATGCTGTCTGCTGAACCCTTCTCTGCTTGCTCTATTCTGTTACTCTCATCCTGTCCTCCCCACCCCTCCCTCTTCTCAGTGCTTTATGCTGTTCTGTTCCAGTGCTCTCTGTTCTTGCTCTTCCCTAGTGCTCTCTGTTGCCCTCATGGGCGTCCGCAGGGGGGGGCAAGGAGGGGCGCATGCCCCCCCCCTGGATCGCCGGTCCGTCCGGTGCGGGCCGTACTGGTGGTGCTGCTGCCAGCGCTACTAACTGAACCAGAAAGCTGGCAGCGCGCAGTGTGTGCAGCTTGCGGGCAGGCTCAGCGCTCTCAGGGCTGCTCACGCAGAGGTGAGGTTACAAACAATGTAACTAATTCACCCTCGCCGGCGCGGTTGCGCAGATCGTTTCAGCGGAGGGCTCACACAGCGCATAACTGTTTGCTTGAGCCGAAATAGTAAAGTACCACGTCACCCAGGACCCGTATGCCACCAAAGTGATGGTGTCTGAACAGACACTGCAGTGAGCCCAGCAGCACTGAGGCCATTATCAAAATGCTGCACCGGCACTGTCCTCGACTCGATGCCTGGAATGCGGCTGGTGCTTCTGCAGGGAAAGTAATCGGGGCAGGCTGGCCCATCAGTCCGAGTCGTTGCGGCTACCAGGCGCAGGAGCAGGCTCGGTGGCAGCAGCTGCTGCAAAAGTAAGTGTCCGGTTACTTACCAAACATAGTTGCTTATACTACTGCTCAACTGTTTCAGTCACCGAAATGCAGAAATACTTAATTTTTGGGCGGCTCAGCATTAAGCTCATTTTGCTCGAGTGAGGCTGAGCTGCAGTAAAGACAGCCCAATGACCGACACTCCTAGGATTGTTTCCTCTTCGCCGCAGTCTCCCTTCTCTGGACCCCCCTCCCCCCACACAGTCCTTCTCTCCTGCCTCGCATGGTTCTTGGGGTGGCCTTGTACACAGCACCAGCGAGGCCACAAGCTCCACGCCGTGTTCCCCACAGCCGAGGACCGAGTTGGCCGCTGCAGAAAGGCCAGGGAACGAGGCCTTTCAAAACCGGGAGATAATCCCAGGGCCCAGGGGACGCAGAACTCGGAAGCGTGTCACATCATACCTAAAAGATCAGCAGACAAAAGACTGTGACATGGGAGCCCAATCTCGGGAAGGGAAGAAGTCGGGGAGCCCTTAACACAGAGCACCTGGGAAGGCCAAGCCTCCCAGAGAGTGAGGACTAAATCATACACGAGGGAGGGACGCCCTGAACTAGGGAGACATGGACTGTCAACTCTTGAAAATGAGGTAAAGATAGAGGCAGTGCCTAATTTCAAAAATAATAATAAGCACAGGGGTCCAAAGTTTTCTTAGGGACCCACTGCAGGAGCAGCTGAAAGCTGGGGTGCCTAGACTTGTGGATAACTAATGCCATTTTTCCACCACCCCCACACTGCTGGTCTCTTTAGCTTTATTCTCCTACATGTTCTTTTTCGTCCATGTTTCCCCTTTTTTACTCTTTTCCTATTTCTTCTTGTTTTTCCTTTCTCTGCCTTTATCTCTCTTACTCCGGGTAAAGTCTGAATAATAAACAATGTGTCCCATTCTGTTAAAAAAGAGCGCAAGACACCACCACCTGCACACATAAGAAACTGGAGATGGCGGACGTCAGCCAGATCGACTGTCAGCAGGACACCATGTTTACAATCCAAGGCTTTCGTTTTAGGTATCTTTGTTTTCAAGTGTATTTATACAAAGTGGTCCACTGAGGCATATCAATACCACAACTCCCAGAATGCACAGAGTAGTTAAATCACTATAGCTGCCAATGTTTCAGATTGCTATGTGTGATATTTTCATAATTTCATTGTAATTATGAGTCAGCCGCCGCAGGCGTTTGCACCAGTTTTAAGATCTTCTTAGAGTTTTTCATTGCTCAAATCGGTCAAATTTTTTATATTTATATGTTTCCCTCGTCTTCATTGCTTGATTTTTGCTCGCAAGAAACTGTCACTCATACTCGTTGAAACGTCACTCATAATTACACTGTAATTATGAAAATGTCACACATAGCAATCTGAAACCTTGGCAGCTATGAACGCTGGCAGTGGCACTCCAGCAGCCCAGTGACACACTGAGCTACAGGAGTGCCCGATGTTACCAAAAATAATGGCGCCCGGCCCGCGAGGTGGGGGCCGTACTGGTGATGGCTGGACCTGGTGGCGTGCCGTGGTGCCATGCGGGTGGCAGCCGCGGGCGGCCGGGAGCCATTCCTTTTTGTAACACACTAACGCTGGCAGTGCACTCCAGGAGCCCAGTGAGTGACACTTGGCTGCAGGAGTGTGCGTAAGCGCGATCGATGTTACCAAAAATAATGGCGCCCGACCGACCGCGGCCCGGCCGTAACGAGTCACACCAGGCATGCGGGTCGCGGGCGGCGCCATTTTGCAGAGGCGGTGCCAGCCAATGGCAGCCATGCCACGGGGTCACTCAATGCGAGCGTCATGGCATTGGTAGCTGAGCCCTATGCTACTACCAATGAAATTTAGCATATCTCTCAGCTACCAATGACCATGGACTGCACCCGGCCGCAGGTTTAACAGCCAGCAGGAGGCTCAGGCGGTATTTGTAGGCAGCATGGGCATTTCTAGTCAGTCCAGTCCATGAGATGGATAACTACACACCAGACAATTTGCTATAATCTGTTTGACTTCATCGCCTATAGGAATGTGAGCTTGGGCTGCGGCTCCGCATCTTAACTTCGACAGCTACGTCTCCCCCCAAAGGTTCCAGTACAAATGTGATGAACTGTTGTTTTTAATTATTTGCTCTTTTGCGGTTTTATTACCTTGTATACTTTGCTGTTTTATTACCTTGTCTACTATTATGTATAGAAATGACATGGAATATACAGGTGGTAGGGAATGGTGTTGGTACACTGCACGGTATATGTGTCCTGTTAGTCGTATTTAAAGACAGTGTCTGTGTGGTCTTTGAATAATATAATATTTTGTGTGTTTGCCTGGGAGGAGGCACTGAATTTCGCAGTCATGCCAATAGCGAGTTACAGTAGGCCCACCCTTCACCACCCGGTGCTGTCCAGCGGAGGGGTGGGGGTGGGG
Organism: Calotriton arnoldi; assembly: GCA_963921515.1. Classification (NCBI taxonomy): domain Eukaryota; kingdom Metazoa; phylum Chordata; class Amphibia; order Caudata; family Salamandridae; genus Calotriton; species Calotriton arnoldi. The sequence goes on along the minus strand of CAWUFW010014498.1, from coordinate 187,636 downwards.
CAACCCTCCGTGGAACACACACTGGCAGTGATACATAATGTGTGGGTGACAACATTGGAGCTAGCTGTCCATGGAAAAGGGCTGCACTTTCTATTCACGCACGTCATATAGCGCCAGACACCTGGGCGCTGGTGGGGCTTCTGCTTCTAGCGCATGGAGCTCTGCGGGCCCCAGCCATCAGACGAGCACCCTCAGAAGGGCACCCTCCACTCCCACTCAGCCCCTCTAGACAGGTTCCTTGGCTTCTGCAGCTTCGAGTCCATAGGTTAACCACCTCCTTAAAAACCCATACGGGTTACTGCAGACGTTGGCCACAGGTGATCCCCCGCTCCCCCGGACTTATGCAGCCTGGACCCCCAAGTGAACCCTCTCCTTCACCTCAGCCCCCTGAGGGGACCCCGAAGTCCCGGCCCTCGGGCGCCACCCGCCCCCATCCCTCCGGTGACCCACCTCGCACCTACCTGCAGCGCCGTCCTGTTGAAGCGGTTCCTGGCGTCGGCACTGGCCCCATCCTGCAGGAGGCCGCGGACCCCATGGCTCCTCCTGCACCCCAGTGTTTCTTGTGCCCCACCTGGAACACATCATGTCGGAGGAAGGTGAAGTTAAAATGTTGCCCCCCCATGGAAAAATTTCTGCGGACGCCCATGGTTGCCCTCTCCTCTTTCTGGGCTCATCCAGTAGACTGTGCTGCCCACTCCTCTTCGCCCTCTTTTCTAGCACTTTCTTTTACACCCTCCTCTTTATGCTCTCTGCCAGTATTGGTCACCGCCCCCTCCTCTTCACGATCTCCTCCACTGCCCCCTCCTCTTCACGCTCTTCTTCAGAGGTCTTCTTCAGCGCTCACCTCTAGTGCTGTTTTCCAGTGCTTTCCTCCAATGTTCTCCACCTCCCCTTCTCCCTCATGCTCTCCTCCAGTGCTTTTCACTGTCTACTCATCATGCTCTTCACAAGAGGTGTATTTTGGTGCTCTTCTAGCGCATTCTTACAGTGCGCTCTTCCAGTGTTCCTTGCTGCTCTTTGTGCTCTCCTCCAGTACCCCATTGCTTGTTCCTGACAGTGTTCTGTACCAGTGCTCTCCTCTGCCACCTCCTCATTGTGCTCTCCTCCAGTACTTACTGCTAACCCCTTCTTTGTGCTCTCCTTCAATTCTCCTTGCTCCTTTTTCTTGATCTTTTTAGGTGCTCTCTCCTGGAGCATGCTTTCTTATCTACATGCCATGATAGAGACGTGCCTTTTAATTTCAAGCGGATGGAAAGATAATCTATCTCTTGGTTCATGCTTCTGTGAAGAGATGTAGGGAAGCCAGGTTATTTTCACCACAGGCATCCTTATCTGTTTCGCAGAATGTCCAGGTATGACAGGGCCAACCCTTAATTTTCTGCATGTAGGCTTTTTCATTATTTATCTCTCAAACTAACCACAAATGATCTTCATCACACCTTCATTTTATCACCATTGCAGGATTGCATGGGAGATTTTGCGTCTAAATTATGTTTCCATTGTGATCGGCACATTCGCATGGTCCTAATCCGTGACTACATTTCCTGGTGTTTCCTATTTCTGTTCCTAAATAAGAAAGATTATGTAATCACTGAAAAACAATACTCCTGGAACAATAAGCATCCTCCTGTTTTTGAACAACTGAAGAATTTTCTGTTCCGGATCCTAGAGTTTCTTTTATCTTCTTCTGGCTTAAACTTAAAACAAGAATTTAGTTTACCTTTCATCAATATACCGTGTTCTACCACAGTTCCGAATTTTTAATACTGATCGACAACTATGTTGAGTGCAGAATATAAATAACTATGTTGTCATGGTAAGTATATATATTAATGTTTAGATTTACTATTCTTGGGTCCACCCTATTTAGGGGACCCCTGCTGCTCCCAGCCAGGGCAGGTGAGCTTCTAATGTGGCAACACGTATTCCTGCGGAGTGGAAGGCCCTTCACAAAGGTTGACTAGACATCTTTCTGTTGTTTATTGCTGTATTTTCGTTATAAACTGATACTGATGAGGTGAAATCTTTCCTCGGTGTTACAGTGTGTAAAAAATGTCAAAATAATGAAGCAATACTATCCCAAAATATGCGGCCTCACATAGCATTATTTATATTTACTTACCATATAATTTAGTAGAGCCTGTCGCATAATTTGGTCCTCACCTACCTCATAATTCCAGTAGCTATGCCTATAGGTTTAGAATTTTTTGTCAGGAGGGGGTTCTTACGCCAGAAAATTTTGACTGGGGGGTCTCGGCATCCAAAAGTTTGAAGACCTCTGCTCTAGAGTAATCTCAGTTAAATATTTCGCACTATACGCATACTTCAGGATGGTTTGGGATGACTTCCCCAGATAATTACAGGAATAGCTCAGCTGGAGTTTTGGATAACTTCAGAATGACTGCAGAGGATCTTCCTTTTTGACTGTGGTATCCGCAGGCTTTAAGGCTCTTACCAATAAGAATCATACCAGAATGTGCTTTCCCAGGACGATCAGCCCAGGTGAACCATCTATTGAGCCATAGTTTGTGTTGCTGTGATGTTCCACTGACTTAGTTTAGTTGCATGTGCATTTTAGAATTTTTAAGAGTGACACTGATTCATAGGAACTCTTTTTCTTTAAAAAAATAGTCCTTCTTTGATGTTGCATCTGTTTCTTTGAAGATAATTGTGCAGTATTGAAATGTAGGCTTGTCTTTCTGCCTTTCCCCTGTGCAACGCTAATGTTCCTAGCTTGGAGCCAATCGAGAACTCTTCTCCGCTGTCCTTTATCCCTTACTGAACTACATGGAGTCAGTCCCTTCTTTTCTGGAGCCCGGTAGCTCATCTCCTGTCGGATCAACCTTCCTTCATCTCTTATCTTTTGGAACTCGCCCCCTCCCACTCAGGAGCACCAATTAACCTCTTCTGTGCTGCTACCAGGTCACTCATGGACTGACCCATATCTAGCACCTATCCTGGCTCCCTGACTCCAGTACGTGTAATGCTGTGGGACGTTTAGCCCACACGTACAGGAGATGGGGGAGGCTCAACATACAAGTCTACATGTGGGCACTGCTTGATGTCAGCAAATTATTACAAGCATTGGAAAAGCCAATAGGTTTCGCCTATTGTCTTTGTCATTGCAAGTATTACTAAATTACTATCTTTTTGGAGTATGCAGGGGATGGTGAGTTAACACAACTAATGCATGTCGAAGGCAGAATGCCGACCTTGGAATTGGGGAACCAGGTTTGAGTCTCAGCATCAGCTCAACATCTTGTGATCCTGTGCAAAATCACTTAATCCCTTGTGTGTAATAGAAAAAAAAGATGAAGGGGCCTGGGTGCTCCAATACCTTTGGGACACGAGTGAGGGCGGGGCATGTGGCTGAAGGAGGGGGGTGGGTAAAACAGCAAGGAGCAGGGAGGAGGAAGTGGTGGGTTAAAAGTAGCGGGGGTTCGTTAAAATCAACAGCAGTGGGCAGGGGTGGTGAGTTAACACTCCGGGAGAGAGAGAAGAAGGCGTGCAAAAAAACAAAACAAAATGAAAGTGTTTATGTGCTATATAAATGGTGCACATGTAAAGCACTCCAATACCTTCGTGGACACGAGTAAGAGCGTGGGAAATGACTGAAGCAGGGAGCTCGGTAAAACAACAGAGAGCAGGGAGGGGGACCTGGTGGCAGCAAGGGGGACTCATTAACTCATTCAAAACAACGGCAGTGAGTAAGGGGTGGTGGGTTAACACACCAGGGAAAAGAGAACAGGGTTTTCAGATGCACTTGTATGGAGTGCTTGATAACAAATAAAAAGTATGTTCAGAGTGCGTAGCCAGTGGAAGGATACTGGCCACAGTGGCCAGTGACCAGAAGCTGTACTTGGGCCAAGCTCCACACTATGGCATGGACAGGGAAAGCAGAGCAGGAAGCCTGGAAAGTGAAAGCAGACGGCATGCTGACCTATCAGAAGCATGTAAATTAGAGCGATGTTGGACGCAAAGGTAAGTGTTGGGTGGACTGAAAGCCCCTTTTAAGATTTTTTTTTTAATTACAAGAGATTTTGCAAGCACAGCACAAGCACAAGGCCTGTGCAGGTGAAATCTCTTGTAATTAAAAAAAAATCTTTTTCTGGTACAATTTTGGTACAGAAGGCCGGGCGAGTGCAGAACCAAGCAGGTATACGCGTGGTTTTGGGACCCTTGAAGACTATCTGACTAAAGGCCAAACCTCCTTCCGCCAGCCGCGGAGTCTGACAATACATCATGCGGCATAATACTCCCCTCACATGCTAATTAGAATTGCATGATGCAGTGAAAAGAGATTCACAAGTCGTCACTGTGGTCGTGACAGCATATGGAACCCGTCCTGATGAATGCCCAGGACCATTTTTGGCCATAGAGTAGGGCAGAAACATGTTGACGCAACGAGGGTCATAGGACCATTATATCCTCTATTGTCCCTCTATACTGATTTTATACTGTGCCCATCCACCCCACTAATAAAGGGATACCTAGGTGTGGATGAGACATTTTTATTATACTCAGCTTCCTCTGGTCACCATAATATTCTGAGAGCTTCCTGGAATTTGAGCCCATCCTGGCTTTTAGGGGCCAGGATGAACCTGATGATGGAGCATGCCACTACTAGAGTGGGTGAGGCTTATACATAAAAAGAAAAAAAAACTCCTTTGTCTTTGTTCGCAAAGATGGTGTACATCTGTAAGGTGCACTCTAGTTTTGTTTAGGCAGAGGGATACCCTCATTTGTTTTGTAGCTATTGTTCCGGGAGAATGTATCCCTGTCTTCCTTTATCAAAAAATAGATCTCCCCTCCCTCCTGGTAGGCAGGTCCCCTTCACAGGGCCTCCCATACTGTTGTTTGAAGAAACCTAATAAGGGCCTGTTTGCCGTGAGGCCTCAGGCATTAAGTCACCGAGCGTGTCCTGGCCAGTTTTCTGTGCGCTGCCGCCATTGACACCATAGTACCCACCTGTGGGTTGTCCCATTATCGTAGTGGGTGGGCTCTACAGAGCATGGACCATGGCTGCCTGCCTCCAGAGCATGCCCGTGGGTGACCCACTGTTGCATCTCATAGGGGTGAAACTTATTTGTGTGGTCCATATCCTCCTTGGTGTGCTTACCTTGTTTCGTCTAGAATTTTTGTTGGTTGTTCTGTAACCTGTGGATTGCCTGCAGTTCGCCTCATGCCTGCAGATTGCACCTCAACCGCTTCTGAGTAGATTCTACAAAGCATTAACTCTGGCGGAATTTCTTGTGTGCATGCGTCTGTGCTACTCTTCAACACTTCTGAACTGACTCTTAGATCATTTATGTTGGTTAACTGTATCCAATGCATGCTGTGGCATGCTCCTCTGTGGCTCCAGGGGGACCCTGAGGGCATTTATGCTGGCTGCCCCTAAACAGGCCATGCCTATGGACAGCTCTCTTCTTGCTCTTGAGTCGATCCTATACAACTTTTACTCTGGTTGCCTATACCAGTGTGAAGTGGTGTATCCACAGGAAAGAAGACACGCAAGCGTAGTCCTTAGGGAAAGGCCTTTAATGTAGCTCCATATAATAAGACCTCATCCTCCAACCATCAAAAGTAACTGCTCCTCTCTTCAAACACTAACATTCTATACAGATGGCATTCTAACTAAGAATCTGACTCTATGGCAACAAGGGTGAACAGGATTGTAGCATGGCTCACACTGGAGATAATGATAAGAACACCACATCACCTCCCCCTTTTTACCACAAAAAGAAGTAAGATAAACAGAGCATGAAACATGAAGTGTACTAAACATGAAATGCACTAAACACAATCTTGAAGACGAAGAGGGACTTTTCTCAGTCTACTAGGCCTACTTCCCACATGACGTGGAATAGCAGCGGGACTGCAGGCGGAGTTCTCATCAGTACATATGGAAGGACACTTGACAATTCTGCTGAGGTTCCATATCCTGTGATCCTGTGTTTTCACCGCATTCCCCAAGAGCTTGATTACTTTTATTGGTTGGCCAAACTTTGACTTCCCCACTCTTCTCTCAGGGAGTCTAACCCTAACCCAGTCCCCAACATGAACAACAGTTCTTTTCACAGCCTTTCTCGCATCAAACTCTATTTTCCTTCTCTTCATTCTCTCCAACTCACGGCTTTTCCAACCCACAGTACGGTCAACCACACCACCAACTTCCATTCTTCTAGAGGTCACCCAAAGAGGGTTGACCTGCGTACTAGGCACCCTTCCTTTAAACAGCGTGAAAGGTGAAACACCTGTACAAGAATGAGGGGTGAATCTGTATTCACACACTTTTTTTTTTTACAGCTTCCTCCCAGTTACAACTAGAGACAATAGCCAGTTGCATAGCCTCCTTGAGGACTCTCACAAATCTCTCAACAACACCATTGCACTCTGGATGATATAACGCAGCACGCTTGTGCGTAATCCCCCTTTCACTCAAAAATACCTCTACCGCACCGGAGGTAAACTGCACTCCATTGTCCGTTAAGATGGAACGTGGCAACCCCTCATTTGCAAAAAGATCATCCAAGAAGCATATCACAGAAGTCGAGTCAACTAAATTTACAATTTTTATCGCAGGCCACCTGGAATACATGTCAATACACACCAGCACATAACGATCTTGGGTTCTAACCTTTACCGGACCCAGAATATCCACTGCGATATCAACCCAAGGACCACTTGCTTGTTGTCTGATAACCATGGGTTGCGTTCTGCACTTAAGAACTTTGTCACTGTTGGCACATTGAGAACAACAACGCACCTGCCTTTCTACCTGGACATCCATTGCAGGCCACCAATAGGCTTCCCTAAGCCTTTCTTTTGTTTTGGCTATGCCCATGTGGCTGGAGTGGGCATTCTCAATCAATTTGTCACGCAGAACAGAAGGTACGACAAGTCTACTCCCTCTGAAGAGTAATCCATGAGAAAAGGACAATTCCTCTTTCACACTCCAAAATCCTTTAACCTGATCATCACAGTTGCGCTTGTCACACCACCCATCACGCACATAGCTGATGACTTGCTGCAAGATGTGATCATTCCCTAAACCTGTACTCCATTCTTCTTCAGTCACTACACCCTCAGTAACCACACATACTTTTAGATCCTCCTCAGAGTCCTCACCAGCGAGATAGTCATCATCACAAACTTCAGGGATAGCTGAACCACCGAGCCTAGACAAACAATCTGCAAGGATGTTGTTAGCTCCTGGTAAGTAAGAAACATGAAACTCGAAATCTTGCAGAGCAACAACCCATTTCCTTATTCTATGGGAGACACAATCAATCCCTTTCTTTTCAAACACCTCTTTTAAAGGCTTGTGATCTGAGACTACTGAGAAATGTTTACCCCACAGAAACTTTTTAAGTTTGCGAACAGCCCAGTAAACAGCCAAAGCTTCTTTCTCTATTACAGAGTAGCTGCACTCGGCACCTCTGAGTGGCCTGGAGATGAATAAGATGGTGTTGTCAGCCTTTTCACCAGGTTGCAAGAGAACAGCGCCTACCCCCTTGCAACTAGCATCAGTCATGACAACAGACTCTTTTGAAGGGTCAAAGCTAGATAAGTTAGGTGCCTTATTCAAACAACTTTTGATGAGGTCAAATTCATCACAACAAGACTTATCCCATATGAATTCACATCCTTTCTTCAGTAGACCTCTGACATTCTCTGTTTTTTGTGCAAAACCTGGGACAAATTTATTATAAAATTCTGCCATTCCAAGAAATTTAACTAGTTCATCTTTGTTCACAGGATAGTTGAGATTGGAGATGGCCTCAACTAGAGATGGCTTTGGTTTTATCCCTGACCCTGACACCAAGTGACCAAGATACTCAATTTCCATGACGTTGAATTTCCACTTGTCTAATCTGAGGGTAAGCCCTGAGTCTTGCAATTTGGACAAAACTTCTTTTACTCTTGAATCATGCTCTTGTAAACCCACCCCATGAACAAGAACATCGTCTTGATACACCTTGACGCCATCAATGCCAGCCAAAACATTTTCCATCACCCTTTGGAATACCGATGCAGCTGATATTAAACCAAACGGCATTCTGAGGAACTTAAAAGTGCCAAAGGGCGTAATAAAAGATGTTAGATCTTGACACAAAGGGTGAAGCTTGACCTGATGATAGGCCGATGAGAGATCCAACGTTGTGAAATGAGTGGCACCACCTAGAGAGGACAACATTTCAGCAATGTTCGGAAGAGGGTAACGATTTACAACCACAGCCTTGTTGAGCTCTCTCAGATCAATGCATAATCTTGCCTCTCCGTTGGCCTTTCGAGCCATCACGACCGGAGAGACCCATTCTGTGGCTTCAACCTCTTGAATAACCCCATTTTTTAACAGTTTGTCTATTTCAGCCCTCATCTTGTCTTTGACCAACATTGGCACATTTCTCACTTTGGCTACCTTAGGTACAGAATTATGTTTCAACTTGATCAGGTGTATATAATTTTTAAGACATCCTAACTCGTTACTGAAAACGGTTGGAAAACTAGCAATCCAGGTGTTGCGATCAGAAACAGAAGCAACAGAGGGTGGTTCCCGTTCTCTCAAGCATACGGAGGGAGACTCATTGGGATCAAGATAAACACCAAGATCGCGTTGATGAGACCAACTGATAAGGGAGTCCCCTTTCATGGATACATATATTTTCCCTGCCGTGATCCTGCTTTTAAAGTCTATCGTCCCCATGAAGTAACCTAAGAGACTGATAATTTCCCCTCCATAACCTCTTGGTATTATGTCCGGTCTAAATAGCTTGACTTTCCCAGACAGGTTCCTTTCATAGAAAATCTTGGGAATCAGAGTGATTTTAGCCCCTGAATCAAACAACATTTTGACAGAGCTATTATCAATAAGGACAGTTTCTATAGGACCATCAACCCCTTGATCGTTCACCTGACAGATAAAAGGCTCATCATCACCTTGGTTATAAATGTCTACTTCCCTTACTTTCTTCTGTTCCCTGTTTGACCTGCAGCATTTAGTAAAATGTCACTTTCTTCTACAAATAGAACAAGTCATCTTCCAGCCAGGACAATCTTTAAAATTAGCTACATGCCCTGTATTCCCACAACGGAAGCATTTAACTGGAAAAGGTTTAGTGTAAACACCTGAGTGTATCAATTTTGAAGAAATAGGGACACCCAGTGTGGACGGTTTGACTGACTTGTCAGAAGAGAGAGTTTTAATCTCTTTCACATCAGTAGTGGGACTCTTATGGCTCTCTGTGTCTTTGCGAATGGCTTCAACACAGGCTTTGGAATGTTCATGCATTTTTAAAGTTGTGATCACATCTTGAAGTGGGGGATTGTCTTTCTGCCAAAGACTTTCTTTGGCTTTATCTATAGAGGAACCTAACATAAGTTGGTCTCTAAGCCTCTCATCCAGACTACCCGCAAAAGAGCATGTTGAAGCAAGCTTGCGTAGAGCTGTGACATATTGCGCAACAGATTCATTTTGCCTTTGTAACCTCTTCCCAAAGTGGTAACGTTCTAAAATAATGCTCATTTTGGGAAGATAATGCAAGTCCATCTTCTAAATACATATCTCATATTCATTGAGAGAGTCGGCCTCATTATCAGGAAGGTCTGGCAGGTGTTCAAACACTTCCTGTCCCTCCGATCCTAAACAATGTAGAAAAAGAGAAGACTTCCTTTCTGCACTTAGAGAGGTGCCACAAACCCTGGCGTAATTAATAAAAACCTTTTTCCATTTCAACCAGGGTATGATAGGTTCACCAGGAGCTGCTAGAAAAAAGGGAGGAGGAGTGACATTCTGCATGGCAACAGGAGAGGAGTGAAGCAACCAAAGGCAAAACTGTCTCCTCTAAATTACGTAATAACAATGTTAAGGAAAGCAGAAGTAAAACTGTCCCCTAAGTAAAAATAAAACAACGTAATAATAATGTTAATTGAAGCAGAACGTTTCCTATTAGCAATGCAAACCCAATGTAAAGGCTGTGCTGATCAGCGTAGGACCTGCAGGACAAAGATCACCACGTTATGATGATTGTGAAGATCAGCGTCAAAATGATGCAGTGCAAAACAGCGTAATGACAATGGAGTCTGGCAATACAATACAAATACAATACAGCACAGATAATACACCAAGCAGATATCACCCCAATAAACAACAGAGAAGTTGTACAAAAATCACTGTCACCATGATGTTTCAGCTGTGCTGATCAGCGTAGAACCTGCAGCACAGAGAACTTCGTAATGGAGGAGAAAGCTGTGCAGATCAGCGTGGTCATAAATAACACACAAAATGTACCTTCAAGGTGTCATAAAACACAGAGGATATGTCTGGACCACACGATTCAGGAAACGACGACTTCTCGGGGACGGGACAGTTTCTCCCTTTAATTGCGAAGAAGCTGGGAAGCCATGCCTTGTAGACGAAATATCGTAAACCAAAATGGCCGCGGAGACGTAACGTCACGACGGAGGAGTCACGCAGTAGCAACCGTCACATTAGGGCCCAGCAGTGAAGTCAGGCAGAGCCAGGCATGTGGTTGCTAAGCAACCGGAAGCAACAACGGGCAACTCGATAGGCCCCAGCATCTGATCCACGAACGGCAGAGATCAGCGTGCCGGATTCACCACTTCGTGAACACGGGACCCAGTGATATGCGCTAGGCAGCAGCGACCAGCAATTCAGAGGGGGCCCAAGAGCACACACGTGAACTGACCAGCAGAGAGACGGTGAACGACGATCCTCCGCAGCTGTGAGACTGGATCCCCTCAGGGCGGTGAACAACGATTCTCAGCAGCTCCAGGACAGGATCCTTTAGGCAGCAGTGACCAGCTATGCAGAGAGACTCAAGAGCGCACTAGCGAACTGACCAGCAGAGGGACGGCGAGCAACGATCCTCCGCAGCTTCCAGACTGGATCCCCTCAGGGCGGCGAGCAGCGGTCCTCCGCAGCTCCAAGACAGGATACCCTCAGGTCAGGTCCAGGAAGGAAGGACTCAACAGCGGCGCCAGCAAAAGCCAACAAGCAAAGTGGCAGGCAGACTGAGATGGTGAGTTCCAATAATGTTCATAATGTAGAACGGTAGTTGAAAAGTGTTGAGTTGAGGTCTTTTGGAGCCAGTGGGTAGGTTTCCAATCGTCGCCAAAATGAAGTGGTGTATCCACAGGAAAGGAGACACGCAAGCGTAGTCCTTAGGGAAAGGCCTTTAATGTAGCTCCATATAATAAGACCTCATCCTCCAACCATCAAAAGTAACTGCTCCTCTCTTCAAACACTAACATTCTAACTAAGAATCTGACTCTATGGCAACAAGGGTGAACAGGATTGTAGCATGGCTCACACTGGAGATAATGATAAGAACACCACACAGTGTCCACCTGAAGGTTGCTCTTCTGCTGTTCCTGAGTGTTCCTATGGGGCATTTACTATAGTGCTTCTCCTCTGCAGACCCAGGGGCTGCTCACTTAGGGGGTGATTAGGATGGCAGGTGGATCGCCACCGCTGGCCCGGCGGTGGCAATCCGCCCGCAATCCCAACCGGATTTACCCTTGCCATATTATAATGACGGGGGTATCGCGGCGGACGCAAAGTGCGTCTGCCGCTTTTCCGCCGGTCGGCAATCGTTCTGATTGCCGGCCGGGCGGAATTGGGCCTTAATATGGTGGCGGTGCCTAGCAGGCACCGCCATCCATATTAGCATGTGTTCTTTTAAAGGCCTTTCCATGGCGGCGATGCCGCCATGGAAAAGCTGGCGGGGAATTGCTTTGGGAGCCAGTTGCGGGCCCCCGGGAGGGTGGGGGGCTGCACTTGGGGGGGTACCTATGGTACCCCCCTACATTGCCATGCACAAGGTGGCAGGCACCGCGCGGTGCCTGCCACGTTGTGCATGGCAATGCACAACATGGCACTTTGGCATTGCGGCGGGTGCTGCTGACAGCAGCACCCGCCGCAATCTCAAACATGCGGAATGCGACCGCCAGGGTGGCGGCCGCATCCTAATTAGCGGTGCGGGACCGCCGCACGTCTGGCGGCCGGTCCCAGCACCGCTAGGGTGGCGGGCGGACTAAAGTCCGCCCGCCATCCTAATAACCCCCCTGGTGTTTCAGAGGGCTATACACAGCATCTGCCATGACTTCCTGTAACTAGTACATGCTGCAGGCTGTTCCTCTGTTGCTCGAGGGTGGATTCTATAGAAACCTGCTCAGACATTTACTACAATCGATTAATATAAAGTGCATATATTCTGCCTCTCATTACCTTTCCCACTATTAATCCACTTGTGCTATGACCTAAGAGAGCATAAAAGCACAGGATGGTCACTAACGCATGACGGTAAAGAGTCAGAATATCGGGTTGGAAATGTCGACTTGCACTAATATCGACTTTGAAATATCGAGACACAGAAATATCGACAGCAAGAATATCGTGGTCAAGAATATCGAGTTTAAGGTAAGAAATATCGTTTTTTAAAATATCGAAGTCATTAATATCGTTTGCAAAAGTATAGTTGTTAAAAATATCGTTTTTTAATTCGTGTTATGTATTTTAGTATGTATTTTAAATGTATGTGCTCTATTTTTTTGTCTAAGTATTGCTTTTCCTTTTTAATATATGTGTTAAGTTTTTTAGTAGTTATTAATTTTATTTTAAATTAAATTTGCATTTTAGTTCTGTAGCGGGTTGTGGGTTTATAAGGGAATAGGGTGGGAAGTAATTTAATTATAATAAACTAAACATTATTTTTTATTTATTAGTATTTATTTAATTTAGATTTTATAGTGTTAATTGTGGGAATTAATTTCTTATTAATTAATTAATAATTGGCTGTTAATTTTTATTAATTAATTAATTGGTAAATATGTTAATTGTGTCATTTTTTTAGGAGCGGGTTGTGGGTTTATAGGGGAATATAGTCGGAAGTAATTTAATTATAATTAAATTATTATTATTTTTATTTATTTAATATTTTATAGTGTTAATTGTGGGAATTTATTTATTATTAATTATTTATTAATTGGTTGTTAATTATTATTAATTAATTGTTAATTATGTTAACTATGTCATATTTTTAGGAACGGGTTGTGGGTTGATAGGGAGTAGGGTGGGAAGTAATTTAATTTTAATATATTTATTAATATTTTTTATATAATATTTATTTAATTTTACTTTATAGTGTTAATTGTGGGAATTAATTTATTAATAATTATTTATAATTGGCTTGTTAATTGTTATTATTAATTAATTATTTGTTAATTAATTATTTTAATTGTGTCATGTTTTTAGAAATGGGTGGTGGGGTTTATAGGGGAATAGGGTGGGAGGTAATTTATTTTTAAATAATTAATTATTTGTTAATTAATGCTAATTAATTAATTAAAATTTAGATATGGCAATTGTGTAATTAATTTGATGTGTGAGTTGTGGGGTTTATAGTGGTAAATGGTGGGAAGTACATTTTTGTAAATTAATTAATGATTTGTGGTTAATTGATATTAATTTATTATTGTAAAATTAGTTATGGAAATTGTGTAATTATTTTAGGTGTGTGTTGTGGTGTTTATTGGGGTAAAGGGTGGAAAGTAATTTAGTTTAAAATAATTAATCATTAATAGTTATTTATTACTTGATAAATATTTTTGATAATTGTTTATTTTTTATTTTGTTTGTGGATGTTGGTTATATAGGCGTAACGTTTGGTTAGTATATTAATTTTTATCTGTTTTAATGTTTTTTTAATTAATATTTGTTTAATTGATAAATAATTGTGTTAAATATGGAGGTACACTTTTTTTTAATTTAGATGTGTGTTGTAAATTGTGTGGTGTTATAGGGTAGGCAAAAACTTATTATAATTATGTAATAAATAATGTTTTTGATTATAAATAATTTTTATTATAAAAAATTCATTTGTTGGTTAATTAGAAAATAATCTCTGTAGGTAATTTTTAGTTTTGTGAAACATTATATTATGTTTCTATGTTTTGTAATTTTTTATATATGTTTTGTTTTTGGAATTATTATCTTTTATATTGTAGTTGATATTTTGTTTGTTTTTAAATTAAAAATTTCTTCAGTGGAAATAGTAATTTTTACCCCTCCGCTATCCAACACTTTCCCTACTATTGCACTCGCTGGAGTGGGAATAGTAATTTTTTCCCCTCCGCTATCCAAAACTTTCCTTACTGTTGCACTAGCTGGAGTGGGAATAGTAATTTTTTCCCCTCCACTATCCAACACTTTCTCTACTGTTGCTCTTGCAGGAGTGGGAATAGTAATTTTTTTCTCTCCGTTATCCAACACTTTCCCTACTGTTGCACTCGCTAGAGTGGGAATAGTAATTTTATCCCCTACGCTATCCAACACTTTCCCTACTGTTGCACTCACTGGAGTGGGAATAGTAATTGTATCCCCTCCGCTAAACAAAACTTTCCCTACTGTTGCACTAGCTAGAGTGGGAATAGTAATTTTTACTCCTTCGCTATCCAACACATTCCCTACTGTTGCACTAGTTGGAGTGGGAATAGTCATTTTTACCCCTCCGCTATCCAACACTTTCCCTACTGTTGCACTCGCTGGAGTGGGAATAGTAATTTGCACTCGCTGGAGTGGGAATAGTAATTTTTACCCCTCCGCTATCCAACACTTTCCCTACTGTTGCACTCATTGGAGTGGGAATAGTTAATTAATCCCCTCTGCTATCCAACACTTTCCCTACTGTTGTATTCACTGGAGTGGGAATACTAATTTTTACCTCTCCGCTATCCAACACTTTCATACTGTTGCATTTCCTGGAGTGGGAATAGTATTTTTTACCTATTCGCTAGCCAACACTTTCCCTACTGTTGTACTCGCTGGAGTGGGAATAGTAATTTTTACCTATCTGCTATCCAACACTTTCCCTACTGTTGCATTTCCTGGAGTGGGAATAGTATTTTTTACCTATTCGCTAGCCAACACTTTCCCTATTGTTGCATTCGCTGGAGTGGGAATAGTACTTTTTACCTCTCCGCTATCCAACACTTTCCCTACTGTTGCACTCGTTGGAGTGGGAATAGTAATTTTTACCCCTCCGCTATCCAACACTTTCCTTACTGTTGCAATCGCTGGAGTGGGAATAGTAATTTTTACCCCTCCGCTTTCCAACACTTTCCCTACTGTTGCACTCATTGGAGTGGGAATAGTAAATTATTCCCCTCCGCTATCCAACACTTTCCTACTGTTGTATTCACTGGAGTGGGAATGCTAATTTTTACCTCTCCGCTATCCAACACTTTCCCTACTGTTGCACTTGCTGGAGTTGGAATAGTAATTTTTTTTCCTTCGCTATCCAACAATTTCCCTACTGTTGCACTTGCTGGAGTGGGAATAGTAATTTTTTCCTATCCGCTATCCAACACTTTCCCTACTGTTGAATTTCCTGGAGTGGGAATAGTATTTTTTACCTATTCGCTATCCAACACTTTCCCTACTGTTGCATTCGCTGGAGTGGGAATAGTAATTTTTACCTCTTTGCTATCCAAAGCTTTCCCTACTGTTGCACTCGCTGGAGTGTGAATAGTAATTTTTACCCCTCCGCTATCCAACACTTTCTCTACTGTTGCCCTCAATGTAGTGCAAAATGTAGGTTTAAAAAATATTAAATATTTTAATATTTTAATTTATAATATAATTTTTTATTATTGATTTTTATGGTATAGGTGTATATATATATTTATTTATTATTTTTAATATATTTATAACATTATAAAATTAATTACAATTATTATTTATTAATTGTTTTTAAGTAAATATCTATCTATATATTACATTTTATATATGTATGTTTAATTTTTTTACATTAAATGTATTACTTATAATTGTTAACATTTACAAATAAATCTAAATAATTTTTTTTTAAGTTTAATTTATTATTTAATTTGTTTTACATTATTTTTTATACATATAAAAAAACGATATTTTATACATCGATATTTTTTACAACAATATTTTTTTTCAATATTTTTTGTGCTTACCATTATGAAGATAGGAGGTCGATATTTTTGACAACAATATTTTTGTCACGATATTTCTGTAGGTCGATATTGTTGTTGTCGATATTCTGTCAGTGATCCACGCATGACACCAAAACACTTCCGACAAAAGTCACAATGCAATTCAACACTATTTCAACCAAGCTCTCTCCCATGGTGGGGATACTACCCGCTACTAATGCTGTTAACCACCTCTTCAGGGATATGAAGCACAATTTAAATGCAGTTATAATACAGAACACAGCTGAGTATTGAAAATTATAGTGGCTGATGTGTTTAAATGTTTGTCCCTTTATAAGAATGGTGTCTGCTTGTAGGTTCTCTTTAAGAATATGTATGTATGTCAAATTTAGACAGCGCACACCTAGCCAAAAGGCAGTGGAGCTCTATACAGGTTCCAAGTCAAAAACAGCCAAAATCTAACTTCAGGGGCAGCTGGTTTCCAAGAGCGAAGGTGGACTGCGACTGCATCATCATGTGGTGCATTTTTAAACAGTATTGTATTCATATCTTTCCAGAATTGGAGCATGGTTGGGGTGGTCCTGACACATACAGATAACTCATTTTAGATCCTGGGTGCATCAATGGAAAAGGCCCATTATCTTGTATTTTTTTTTTTTTTTACACTCTCCGGTCTGATAATGTTCTGACTCTGGATGTGCCAAGTGCCACCGAAGATGGTGAGTTTATCAACCAGATAGACAGGGATGCCAGTTGTGATGCTTTGTAGATGATGCAGCTGGTCCTGAAGATGGTGCGGGCTGGCATGGACAATCAGTGGAGGTCAAATATGCTGTTGGTGAAGCGGTCATATTTCTTCAGCCCCTGCATGAGGCTTACAGCTGCATGTAGCATACCCTGGAAGGGGACCAGTGTGGAGCCTTGGAGAGCATGCAACAAGGAATCGCTACCATCCAAATTCAAGAGTATGGTTAGTTTGTTGATTTTGTTGGTAACAAGAATTAATTCTGTTTTAGTGGTATTAAACTTCTTGACATCATGGTTTGGATGAGAGAGAGAGAGAAAATGAGGCTATAAGCTCATAAAAGTTTCAGGTGGATGTTGTTGGTACTGGAAACCGGGGCCGGAGTTGGAATCCTGGGTCCCCTCCTCTTTCTTCTTGGAAGAGGACGACGGTGCTCCCCTGCCTTCATGCAAAATTGGGGCCTGGAGTTGGGATCCTGAGCCCCTTGCTTGGTTTCTTCTGGGGCGTGTTGGTGCTTCCAATTGTCTGTTGTTGGCAGGGGCCTGAAGATGGGGTCCCAGGCCCCCAGTCCGAAAACTAGCTTAGGGGTTGGGAGGCCTGTGCCTTTGGAGCTCTGGGCAAGGGGCCCCATGCACACCACCTCCCAGTTTGCCTGTCGTTCCCCGGGCCCTGGTGCACCCTGGCGGGGGGAGAGGAAGGGGGTGTTTCACAGGCTCATCAGGGCAGCTCAATTCGCTCTGTGTCCTCACTGGGGGGGGGGTCAAATAATTCTCCCTTGGATATCTCAAGCCAGTTGGGCTGCTTTGTGTGATCCTGGGCTCATTTTGCTTCTGTTGGTGAGCCCTAGCCAATTGGAGAATTTTCCTTAGGCCTCATGGCCTTTAAGGTGACACGCTTTGCAGGGAGCTAGTTCCACTTGCTCCCTGTGCCAGCCTTTCTCCTTGTTTTCCTCTGGTGCTTCTTTCCTCCTGGGTGCGAAAGTTTAGTTCTTCCCCCAACTGGACCTCAGGGGGTGTAAGGGGACTAGCTTCCCTCGTCCTGGGGAGAGAACCACTGATTCTGGGGTCAACTTCAGTCAGAGGCCTTAGTCCAGGTGAGTATCAGGGGGCTCCTCTTCCCAGTTGTCCATGGCTGCTGCCGTCCAGTCCTAGGTTCTAGCTCCAACAAAAAGCACTGTCTCCCCCTGGTGCAAGACTGTTTAAGTGGGGGCAGAAAGTTCTAGAACTCGGCACCCCTGGCTAACCCTAAGGTGCCACATCATCTCTCTGCCCCCTGTGCCAACCCTCCTGTACAGCATGCTGACACAATTCAAGATGACGTCGTCCAGGAGTCACTGGTCACATCTCCGCCCCTCACTGACATCACTGCAAGGGCCTTTCCCACCAAAACTTCAAAGAGGAGCCCTCTCCTGTGTTGATTCCAGAGGTCTGAGCTCTCTCCTTTATTTAGTGGACCTGGGCTGGCCCATCCCTGGTAGAGTGTGACAGTTAATTGATGTATTCAGATTCGTCTCCCCCCCCGTTTCTACTCAGGAGCCGAGTGAAGCACTGTTAACATTATAAGTCCTACCCCAGGTCAATATCTAATCCTGCAGGCCACCCCTCTGTGCCAGTTACCGGGCTGCGCACAACTGTATTTCCCTCATGCAACCGTCACACAGGTGCACACGTGCATGCACACACGCTCATGTGTAACCAGCCAAGTAACCCTTACCCTTGCTGCATCACAGCAGCCTTATCTTAAAAGGCGGTCACCTGTGGTAACCACTTGCAGTTCTTTGACCGTGCATTTATCGTGGGTAAGTCACCATTTGGGAGGCTCAAAGTGAAAGTGAAAAGGACGAAAACCAGGTGATCAAAAAGTGAAAAATCCGGGCAGATTCCCTGAGCAGAACCCAATTTGTTACAGTAATACTGTGGAATGGGTTGAATGTATCTCCACTAGGAGATCAGGGATTCATTGATCTGCTCTTCGCAGGAGATGGGGTTAAGTGCTTTCCAGATTGAGGTGAGATCTGTTATTGTGAGGGGCTTGAAGGAGGCTGATATGGTTAAGCAGTAAGGGGTAAGTGATGCATGTCTTAAATTCAATTTAATGTTGAATTTAGGCTGCACGAATTTGAATTCATTGATGGCAGCTAATGTTTCAGAATAGGAAATTGATACATTGGGGAGCAGATTCACACAATGTTTCAATGTGTTGAAGGGCTCTGCTCTTGTTTGCCTCCACAACGGTGGTTTCCTAGTGGGGGGTCTGTACCTGGTACAAAGAGAGATGAATTTGTTTGGGATCCTATTTCCACCAGGGTTGTTTTTGCTTCATGGTTGGACGCATGCTTTTACAGAATTCTTGTGAGTACTTGGGATGGATGGCTTTCACTTCATAGACATATATTTCTGTGGTGAGTGTGCTACTCTCTGTGTGATAGTGTCCTATGGTTGAGGGCAGTTAATGTGTTGTTTCATCCGATGAATCTGGTGAGGATACTGCCGGGTAAGGTCTTGGATGGTGATTCCTTTAAGCAGTAAGATAATTGTATCAAGGCCCCATCACAAAGAGTAAGAATGAATTTGTGGTTGGAGGCTGGCAGCATGTAAGAATTCAAGGCACGATGAGCATCCGTCTTGTTCCATTTCTGCTATGTCTGGGCTTGCCTTGAAAGACCGTCCCGCTCCTCACTCTGCCTCTTTCAACTATTGTAATGCCAGTTACTGCAATGTAAGCCCTTCCTTGCCCTGCTCATGCCATATAGTACAGCATCCCTCCTCTTACTACATCTGGCATTGCCAGCCTCTTCTGCTCAACTGTGCCCTTGCCTTAATCAATCAGTATTCAGGCAGGCCCCAGAGTTGAAAGAAGAAAGGCCCTATTATCGAGGGATGAGATCCAGACTACCTGTGCTAAATTGGAGGTGGTCTTCATGTTGTGGGTTGGTCTTACTGGTTTAGCATGGCATTAGGACCCCTGACAGCTGGTGAGGAGCTGGGGAGGTCCAATTGAACAGCCCCAAGGTGGGATTAAGGAACAAGCCATAGAGAGGAGAAAGTTTAAGGGTGGACTAGATAGGGTACTCAATGACAACATAATATAAATTAAAGTAACATAGCATAAGCTGTCCATTTGTAAAGCACACTTTCACCCCTTGCGTCATCTTGCCACTGAATAACAGATGTGTATTGTTACCCAACACACTGGTGCTCATTATAAAGATGAAAGGCTGAGTCGACCTGCAAAGATGTGAATTTGTGACCATAAGGTGAAGCGTAGATTCTTGGAGGGGATGCATTAGTCCACTGAGCCACCAGAACTGATTTAGGACCACAAGTGACATGGGTTCAACAACTGCAAGCCTAGCCAAAGATTTTCTAGAAAACGTTGGGGAGGGGGGTAATATGTGAATAAAGATATTCAAGGAAATAGTGAAACAACTGCTTTCACATTATATAGAACATCCCTGAGGATGTAGGCTTATAAGAAGAAGATTGAGGAAGTCACTTATTTTGTTGTTATTTTGGAGCTAGCTGAGAAGGACTTTATGTTAAAACTGTCTTATGAATCTAAGAAAAAAATTAAGAGCTGTCCATCCATAACTCTTGGGTTTTCCACCTTTCTTTTGCTTACCCACTTACAGATGGCAAAATGATCTTTCAACATAGAGGTATAGACTTGTGGTACTCAAGTGAGTTGATTATAGCTATTGTAGATGATCAGTTTGGTGAATTCCAGTGTGTTGAGGTGGACTTAAGATGGCTTTGAAGGTATGATTTGCTTTGGTGGGGGGGTGGAGAGGAGTTGAGACATGTGGTTTTCTCAAATGATGTAAACTCAACAATAAAAGGTTTAGTTTCTCCTGGTGGTCTTTACATAAGATGGAAGAAGGTAGGGCAAAGTGAGACTTCCAGAGAACTTGTTTAGGGTGCTTCTTGGAATATGCAGGCCATATTGCTTGGTAGGTGAATGCCAGGCTCTTCTGCTGATCTTGTGTAGGTGGCTAAAAATAGTGATGACACATAGCAATCCAGACAGATAGGTGATTAACAGATGCTGTAATATCGTATAGTTGAGTGTAGAATATTTATGCATTGGTATCCTATGCATCCTAAGAATGTTGTTGTTTGAACTGAATGTCAGCTGGGTTTGAAGGCTGGCCAGTGTGCTGTTTAGCAACTCTTCTCCTGCATTCTTCAAAAAACTACTTTACTTTACTTACCTCTGGTATTGGGCAATCACTACACAATAACTCACACTACTAGCGCGATAGAGGTCTGTTTGCCCTCCAACCCAAATGAGCCAATTGAAGTACAGAAAAGTACCTATTCCTGTATATTTCTTGGAATTTGCAAAGTCATATCTATGGGAAAACGAGAAGCAAAAAAGATTTGGACAGAAAGCCCTCGCCAACTCTTTGTGGCATACTTCATCATCAGCCAGTCCGTCACACCATGTTAAGAAGGTACTAACAAGGTGGCCTTGACTTCATTGCGAGGGAGATCAGAATAAATATTCTTCTGGTCATACAAGGGGTCCAGATTCTATAAAAACAACCTTTGTGTAAACCCCAGGCTTTCCCTTTAGTTTGAGGTACACATGGCTGGATTAAAAACACTGGAGGATGTTACTAGGAATCTAGGTCTGGAACATCCTTTCTATGTCTCTTTTGTCAACATGTTTCAGCCATGGTGAGATCCCACGAAAGAGGGTCTGGGGCCTCCGTCCTCTAGTCAAAGGTACCCCTGTTCTTGTCCCTCAGTAACTCATTTCAAACATGCAGGTCTGCCGCCAGCCCTGTGGCCAACTTACCCGGAGACAGCACTGTTGCATACTACTAACGTGTAAGGGGAGGGGGCCAAACAGGCAGAGCTTGTAGGTGATTTGGCACCTTTGCATATTCAGCAGCAATTAAAAGAGACAACTGTATTATCAGCAACGATGGCATTTCAGATATGATTAGGGATGTTGTAAATGTAGTCAATGAAGATGTTTAAAGTGGCTTGATATGCAAGGGTAAAAGCAGTGTATGGAGAGGGTGCATGTTATAGTTACTTTATGGTACGAGTTATAGTTACTTGAGATACCTATAACTGGTGAATTTCAGTAGTTTTGTTAGTTTCAAATGGTATGTTTTACGTGGTATTTTCACCTAACTATGACATCCCTTTAACCTTTGTTTTTTTCAATGAATTTCTAAGTTTTTTTAAATGTAAACTTAGATATTCTTACAATTCTTAACTATAGCATTGATCCAGCGGTTCACCAACAACAGATACTCTAATACCATATACTCACCTGGGCCCATATATCTCACGGTGGTTAAACCGCTGGTCGGTTAAGGGGTTTCTGTTTAAATTTAGGATTAGTTCATTCGATACCCTTTTTCATTTTAACGAACCCTTCACAGATCAACAAGTTCTTTCCTCTGGTCGATGGACCATTAGTTGAACTAGTTGAAGGTGATAATCAACATAACTTTAACTTTCATTTATTTGAATTAAATAACCACAGACTCAGGAATGTTTAAAACCTTTATCTAAATTAAATGCATGTGAACAACTCAGTACAGTGCAATCACCTTCATTCATTTGGAGAGAAAATTCAATTCATAATCACCGTACGTATGTCTCGGACTCATGCAATAATCAATACTCAGAGTGAGAGAGAGAAAAGAGGACAGAGAGAAAAGATCATTTAGCAAATACGGAATTTATAGTTACCAAGGATGGTGTGGAAGACCAACCCCCTGGCCAAAGGGCTGGTAAGGGTCCCCTGGGATAGGTCAGGGGACAAAGACTTCAGGACAGGAATCAGGACAGGATAGTTGACCTCTCTAAAAAATACCGACTAA
Source organism: Calotriton arnoldi (assembly GCA_963921515.1). Taxonomy (NCBI): domain Eukaryota; kingdom Metazoa; phylum Chordata; class Amphibia; order Caudata; family Salamandridae; genus Calotriton; species Calotriton arnoldi. The sequence continues at coordinate 165,065 of CAWUFW010014498.1, read as the reverse complement.
ATGCGCCGCACCCCTCTCTGACACTCTCTTCCTCCTCGAGATTCTTCCGCAATCTTCAGATCTAACTCAATTAAATTATAATAGAAAGTTCTTCTTCAGATTCTGCAGTCAGCTCTTCATCAGCAACTCCAGCATCTCACAGTATCTTCCTCAGCACAGCTTCCAGCTTCAGCATCTCTCCCAGCAATTCTTCAAGCAAAAATCACTCTCTAACTAACTAAAACTATCTTAATTATACTTTTCGTTTCTCCATGTTCCACCCACTAAAGTTTCAATATTGTAAAATACGAAGGCTGATTGGTCAGGCAAGGGGGGGTTCTTCATCACACCATGCTTACATATCACTAGAATCAGTTCAACTATTGTTCATAAACCCATCCCCTTATTCTTTATTCATAAATGTATTCCTATATACTAAGAGTATCGACATAGAAACATTTTAAAACTGTCATGAATGTGTCTCTTCTTTGTTGAACTCTTCACCATCCTGTTCCCAGGATGTAGCATTTGTCCTTTGGCTCCCTTTCAACTGCACAGTCATTGTTCATGGTTCACTTCAGTAGGCATGCGCAGACTTCACGTCACTCCATTCAATTCGGTTATGCACAAGAGGCCCAAATACGCAGTAATGATAAAGTCAGAAGACAAATGTTACTTTCTAAAATAAAGTGTTTGCACTGTATATCACCCACCTCTACTCTATCCCAATTTATTTATTAATATATTTTCCCCGCTTTAGCATTAGTTAAACAGCTCAATTCAGTTCAAATAAGCAGATGCCATGCACGCAAGTCTTCAAGACTCCATTTTAGTATCTTCTGCTCATGCGCTAGAATTTCCCTCCAAGCATTAGTTTGTCATCTTACGTAGATGCAGTTGACGCATGCGCACAGCAGTTTCCCTATTTAAAGCGGTTTTAGTCCTTCTTCATTGTTATCCGCGTTAGTACACACATACGCAAGCTTCACTAACCCGCGTGTTCATGTAGTGCGTATTAGTTTTCACGAAACTTATTAATAACTTTGTTAGTGAGTTAAACGAGTGAATTGCTTCCGAGCAAGTCTCTTTTCTACGAGACCTTGCTCCATCAGCATCACTTTAGCCTTTGATTTTTTCAGTGAATTTCTAGGTTTTTTTTTAAACGTAAAGTAAGATGTCCATCGTAATGCATGGCAGGGGGGCGCTGGACGTAGGTTCTAGCCTGGCATTATCCATTGTGCTGCCCCGTACAAGCTTGCTGCCTCTACCCCCTCCTCACCCTCCATAGTCCATACTTCTGCCCCTCCGTCCAGCCCTGTGTGGCCGTTGTTCTGCCACTGCCTTTCCCACCTGCCCTGCACAGTTAGCTCGTTGCCTCTACCCAACTCTTCCCTGCCCTCTGAGTCCAAGCACCTGCCCCCTCCCTCCTGCCCTGCATGGTCCGATGAGCTGTCACTGCCCTTCAGTTAGCTTCAGTTAGCTTGATATCCTTGCCCACACCTCCTGACCTCTGTGGCCTGAGTTTATGCCCCTCTCATTGCCCTACTGTATTGCTTCCTGCTCCTACCCGCCTTCCCCCTGCCCTTCGTCTGTGTGCATGCCCCTGCTCCCTCCCTTTTACCCACCATGTTCCATGTACCTGCCACTGTCCTTCCTGTCTACTCTGAGTGAGCTGCGATTGCGCCTCCCACCTCTCCAGCATGGTCAGATGACTGCCACCTGTCTCTGTCTCCCTCTGCCCTGCCTTCCATTGTCCGAGTTCCATGCCCCTCTCCTCTCCCCCCTGTCCTCCATGGTCTATTGCTGCAACTCCCTTCTGTCCACCATGCTCTGTTGTGCTGCAACTGCTCCTCCTGCTCACCCTGCGTGGCCTGTTGTGAAGTCCCTGCCCCCTTCCCCTGCCCTCTCTTGTCTGTGTCCAGTCCCTGCCTCTCCCTTGTGCCCTCCATGGTCCATTGTGCATGCCCCTGCCCTGCCCCTCGTCCACCATGGCCATTGTACTGCCACTAACTGTCTTGCTTGCCATGCTTGGTCTTTTGTGCTACCACTGCCCCTCCCACCTGCCCAGTGTGGTCAGCTTTCTGCCCTGACCCCCTCCCACCTTCCCTCCGTTGTCTGTGTGTATGCCATTATAATCTCCCTGTTGCCCTCCATGGTGTGTTGTGCTTCCAGTGCCCATCCTGCCTGCCCACTCAGTATACTAAACAGTGATGGACGGAATGATTAAATTAATCTTAGCCACTGATAATCACTTGGGTCGCATCCCAATCCATCATTATTTTGGACACCATTCCACCTCAGTTTGGACCCAGTTATATGAAAATCAGTCTTGGTCCTGCTCCAATAGGAACAGTCCAGCCCAAAATGCCTAACCAGGTCCTCCCTGAATTGGAACCCAGGACCAGTTTTACCCTAATTATGGGCTTATCAGCCGGGTACAGCTTGGTTCCAGCGGCACAGTTTGCACTGGGATTGTTCCCTGCATGGTCAGCTTGCTGCTCCTGCCCTGCCCCCTTTTCCTCTGCACTCCATTTTCTATGTGCGGGTCCGTATCCCTTCCCTCCTGCCTTCCATGGTCCGTTGGTGTACCCCTGACCCCTCCCTCCTGCCCTTCATGGTCTGTTGTGCTGCAACTGCCCCGCCTGTCTGTCTGGTATGGTCAGCTTGCTGCCCTTGCCTCTTTCCCCCCTGCTTTCTGTTGTCCATGTACATGGGCCTGTTCCCTCCCTATTGCTTTCCATGATCTGTTGTGCTGCACTGCCCTCCCGCTTGCCCTGTGTGGTGTATTATGCTGCTGCAACCCCTGGCGCCTGCGCTGTAAGGTCAGATTGATGCCCCTGTCCACCTCCCTCCTGCCCTCTATTGTCCGAATCCATGTCCCTACCTCATTCCTCCTGCCCTCTGTGGTCCAGTGTACCATACATGCCAACATTTTGAATTTGGTAAGAGGAGATTTTGGAAAAAAAATCTGGGGAATTGAATTTCCATATTGACTTTCATTGAAAAAGAAGCCATTTTAGGTGCGAGAAGGCTAAAATAAAGCCCTTTTGGGCTTAAAAACATTCAGATTCTCCTGACTGAATCGGGTCTGTTGTAAGGTTGTATGGCGAACTCTGCTCCGCCAGTGGAGTTTGCGGAGTTTTGCCAACTCTGCGCTCCCCTGGGAACACAGAGTTCAGCAAAAACTCTGATTCTGCGGCGTGGCGGAGTTTGCCCCTGCCACCCACCCCTAGCGAGGCCACCCAGGCTTACCTGGTTCGATCTCTCCACCGTGCCCGGCCTGTTCTCCTCCTCCTGGCTGTTTCCTCTCCAGGTTTGTCCGTGCAAAACTAAACCCCTACGCTGTACATCTTGGGAGGACTGTGCATGCGTGCGTGCGTGCAGGTGCAGTCCTCCCGAGACGTACAGCGTAGGGGTTTCGTTTTGCAGGGACGAGCCTGGAGAGGAGAGGAGATAGTCAGGAGGAGGACCGCCCGGGCACGGCAGAGAGAACGCAGTAGGTAAGCCAAGCAGGTGGCAGTCTGGGGGTCAGGAACCCTCCAGGTCTGCTGCCTGCATCATGCTGCATGCAGGGGGCGTAGTGGAGTGGAATTCCACTGAGTTTTTAGGCAACTCAGTGGAATTCGACAAAGTGGCACTCCGCCAACTCCGCCCACCCTGGTCTGTTGGCATGTATGGTTGTATTGCCACTGCCTCTCCTTTCTGCCCTCAATGGTCTATTCTATTGCCAAAGCCTCTCCTACCTGATCTGCATGGTTGGTTGGTTAGCCCTGCCCCCCCTTCCCTCTGCCCTCCGTGGTCCGTTATGCTGCCACTGCCCCTCCTGCCTGCCCAATGTGGTCACCTTGTTGCCTCTGCCCCCTCCTCCCTGCCCTCAATTATCTTAGTCCATGTCCCTGACCTCTGCCTCCTCACAGTATTTTAACAAACAACTACATTGCTAATATTCTATATTTATTACAAAACTGTGGCACGCCTGCAGTCATCAGGATGTAATCAAAACTGTAATACTTAGAGCCTTTCCTTTAGAAATTGTAAAAATAAGGGGGTCTTTTTCCCATAGAACTTATGGTTAGTGCTCTAAAAAAACTAAAATGACGAAAACATTTTCTGAGTTCTCAAATAACAACAAGCGCTTTTAAATGATTTGTTAACTTATATTTTTTTATCCTGTTGATCACTAGATTATTTGTTGCACTTAGGGGAGAGGATGTGGCATTACAGCCAGAGCTGCAGCCTTTGCAACTGGGGAACGAGGTTCCATTTTCGGTGTCGGCTCAACTTCCTGTGATTTTGGGCAAATCACTTAATCGACCCATGCCAAAAACCAAGATGAATGTCTCCTCGTGTAATGTAGCTGATGCTCATGTACAGTACTCCAATACCTTTGGGTCAAGTCTGTGCTATGTAAAACTGCAAAAAACAAGAAATTAAGCGTTTTGCACAATTCTGTCCGTAGGCTACACTTAGGGCTACCTTTGGGTGATATGAGGAATGAGGTAGGGACATGGATTCGGACAGTAGAGGGCAGAAGGGAGGTGGGAAGGTGATATTTGTGCTGCATTTGGGCTCTTTGTTATTTGGTGGCTATCTTGGGGGACTTTTTTTGTTAAGAAGCTAGCCCATTTCCTCATTTACTGCAGAATCCTCAGTAGAAAATGCTTTCAGTTTTCCACTTTGATTCCATCTATATGGCATTCAGATGTGCCACACTTTTGGCATGAATTCAGAATGTTAGCACTCTAGTTGCTCATTAGAACACTGTGGTAAAACTGCTGATCACCAGGGAATGAACCGGCAATCTGCTGCTGGTGTTGAAAGTGCCTGTTTCAGTCTGCATGTCAGAATGTTTTAATGAAATAGAAGAGTAAGATATTTCAGAACTCATTTAAAATACGCCCTCATTTTTGTTTCTACTGCACTAACCATAATTTCTATGACAAAATCAACCCCCTCATTTTATTCCTTTCTAAATAAAATTTTTGAGTTTTACCCGTTTGATTCAATCAAGATGGCTAGAGGTGTGCCACACTTTTGTCATAAGTAAAACTATTAGCGCTCTAGTTGCTCTTTAAAACACTCTGGGAGGATGAAGTAGAACAAAGGGGAATGTAGATTCTCCTAGATTTATGATCGGAGAATCTGTATTTCATTAAAGACACAGAGGCTAGCATTATACATAACCTTTTATTACTGCTCTAATCTGCAGCACTTTAAAGCAAACTCCAACCTGACCTAAAATTCTAGAGTTAGAACCACCCCTACAGTCTATATAAACCAAAGCCCAGCTGTCATCTTCCTCTTTACAGCTGCTCCGAGGCTAAACCTTCTTGAATATGAAAATGGAAAAAAAACGAAATTATCCATATCTTCACTCTCTTCTTCTACCCTTCTGGTCCCCAACTTTACTAATTCTCTGGAAAAAACATCATAAAACCAATTGCAAACTGTATTTCCTACAATTTTTGGAAAAAACAACTCATCTTAGAGTGCAAACTGTAATTTCCACAAATATTTTCCTAAATCCTCACTCTCCCTTCAATGCAACCTTACCTGTTAAGGGAGGGTAGGAGAATACTAGCCTTCATGTCTTTATCTCTGTCTTATCTCTGATCATAAAACTAGGAGACTATGCATTTCATGTCAAGACTGGAGGCTAGCATTATGCATGCTCAAAGCTGTGAAAACACAACCAATGATACATGTTAATAGGTTTCAAATAGAGATTGCAAACACACCAGCATTAGACCAGTCCGCCACCTTCAGAATTTCCTCCAAACGTCCTCCAGAAGTAAAAACCTTACTCACTATTGCACCGCATATAAAATGTGCACCAAACTTTTGCATATCCACTCCTGCTTCTAGCATACACAGTCTCACTCAACGCGTCTCACCCTACGTGCAATAGTCGCTGAACTCTCAGGCTTAAATGTCCCATAAGAAATTAACAAGTGATTCACTCAATCTCTCCTGAATTTAATCATTCTGCTCTCATATTCTTTAAAACAACGCACAACACACAACTATGGATGGTCATCAAACCTTGGATAAAACACTGATTTTGACATTGTCTTAGTTCTCTTTGTTATATTAAATACCCCCTCATTTGGGTTGTAGAATCAGTTATTCACCTCCAAGGCACTAACGTCTGAAACCATTCTAAAAGATATCAAACATAATAAAGTTGCTATCTTGCAAGATAATTGCTGTAATGTCACAAACTTATTAAATGTCTAACTTCGTCAAAATCAAATTCACATCCCATAAAGAACTATACCTAGGTTTAGGTGGCCTCCGCAACTTTATCCCCTTCATTACTCTACAGATCAAAATATCTTTGCCTATGGAAAAAAACCCTACTGGAGCATGACCTGCAGCTACCGAATTTATAGTTCTGTAACACAGACCCCTTTCAAATAAGCTTGATAAAAAATTTGAAAGCTCAATGGGAGATGCCTCCATGGGATCCAAGTCTCTCTCCATGCACCAACTAACCCATTATTTCCATGCTCCAAAATAATGTTTCCTTGTCCCAGGTGCTCAAGATTCTTTGAGCAACTCCTGAGCATGCTCCGAAAGTCCTTCAAAATGTCTTCCTCCCCTGAAGACTTCCAAACAAGGTTCAAAGACCCTTCCAAAACTGAAGGATAAACCTCTCCTCCTGGACCTGTCAACATGTCTTACAATACTGGAATCAAAAAAGGCTTCTCTACTACCAACTCCAACAACCCTGGAAACCAAGACTGAGCTGTCCAAAAAAGGAGTGATCAGAGTTATCTGACATCTTTGTCTCCTCACCAGCAACAACACCCTCTGAATTATCAAGAATGGTGGGAACGCATACCCCTGAAGTCCATTCCAAACCTTTTGAAAAGCGTCCACTGCTTCCGCTAGGGGATCTGCTCTCCATCTGAAATATCTGAAATATCGAGGTAACTGGAACGTTACCCTTGAGGCAAACATCCACCCTCAAAGGACCACAAACATTCTAAATTCTCCTGAACAGATGCACGCTCAACTTCTGTTATTTGCAGAGACATACAAGTTAATCTCTGTGGGCCTGGCCCCCGTGAATGTAAGTACTTTGTATGGCATTTGTTGGAACCGTTGGAGCTATGGGGAGCAGCAGCCACGAGATACTGAGGGCCCAAAACCAATACCCACTGGGGTGCAACGAGGTATTAATTGCCACTATGTGTCTACACCTTGTAGCGTACTGATTATTCATTATAAGTATAGGTGCCTACACCTTTTAGTATTATTCACCATAGTGCCCACCAAGGGTGAGATACTGATGACCCACAGAGACTCATGCACCCCAATTCCAATGGTATAGTAGCCCACCAAGGGCATGATGAAATGTTTGATCACTTACAAGAATTGATGTATTACGTGAAATGTTGATTCTCGTTTTTGATGTAGCAATGACATTTCTTTCCATTTTTAGGTCTCGCCTGAGCCAGCGCTTAGCGCTGCTCTGGCCGAGACATTTAGTAAGTGGGTTTTTGAAGTGCTACCAGAGAGGCTTTTGCTGGCCTCCAGCTTGCGTTCACGATGGCGTGCACACGCGCAGCTGCCGTCTGGGTGTTCTCTAATGGCTCCTCTGCGCACACCACCCCCTCCCTTCTCAGAGGCGCCATCTGGCTTTCCTCTCGCTCGGACAAGCGCTTTAATGCCCCCTCCCCCACCACAGATCACGTCACCATTGCATCTGCATTTGCCTGTGTTTTGTCAGCAGACGAGGAGTTTTTACATTGCTCATTTTCTTTCTTTGCATCAGAGAAGCGCAATGGTGCAAAAGGCAATGTATCTTTTGAATTAAAGGAACAGATCACGTCACCACTGCATCTGCATTTGCCTGTGTTTTGTCAGCAGACGAGGAGTTTTTACATTGCTCATTTTCTTTCTTTGCATCAGAGAAGCGCAATGGTGCAAAAGGCAATGTATCTTTTGAATTAAAGGAACAGATCACGTCACCACTGCATCTGCATCTGCCTGTGTTTTGTCGGCAGACGAGGAGTTTTTGCATTGCTCATTTTCTTTCTTTGCATTAGAGAAGCGCAATGGTGCAAAAGGCAATGTATCTTTTGAATTAAAGGAAGCCGAAGCAGAGTCTTCACATGTTCCTGTTTTACAGACACTGCGCACACTACCCCCTCCCTTCTCAGAGGCGCCATCTGGCTTTCCTCTCGCTCGGACAACCGCATTAATGCCCCCTCCCCCACCACACATCACGTCACCACTGCATCTGCATTTGCCTGTGTTTTGTCAGCAGACGAGGAGTCTTTACATTGCTCATTTTCTTTCTTTGCATCAGAGAAGCGCAATGGTGCAAAAGGCAATGTATCTTGCCGAAGCAGAGTCTACACATGTTCCACAGCATCACTCAGCACCACCTCAACACAACTCAACACAGCCTCAGCATCACTAAGCACCACAACACAACTCAGCACCACCACAGCATCACTCAGCACCACCACAGAATCACTCAGCACCACCACAGAATCACTCAGCACCACCACATCACCACTAAACACCACCTCAGCATCACCAAGCACCACCACAACACAACTCAACACCACCTCACCATCAATAAGCACCACCACCACAGCATCACTAAGTACCACAACAGCATCACTAAGCACCACCACCACACCACCACAGCATCACTCAGCACCACTAAACACGACCTCAGCATCACTAAGCACCACCACCACAGCACCACTAAGTACCACAACAGCATCACTAAGCACCACCACAACACCACCACAGCATCACTAAGCACCACCTCAACACCACTCAACACCACCTCAAGCATTAGCATAGCCAATAGGTCTCGCCTTGGGGCCTTATAAGTGTTTAACCATGCAACAGTTAATGTTGTTGCACCAAGGATATTATGCTGCATAACTAAATACTTATAAGGTCCCAAAAGCGAGACCTATTGGCTATGCCAATGCTTGTTTAACTTTGACATATTGTTTGCTCACTTGGACTGAATTTATTGCATGTGTTCTTAAAAAGCAGTAGGATTAATGGTATGCTTGCGTTCATAGATGCTTCAACAAATTCGAATTCTATATTTTTAAATTGAGGGTATTGTTTTGATTAATTGTAAGCTTTGATTGAAACCTACATTTAATATTCGCAAGTGATGCTAACATGTTACCAGCATGAAGTTATTATTTTCTTGGACCAGATCGACGATCAGTGTATTGCAGACTCGACTGATAGTCTTTTTTATGCTCACTAAAATGAGGTCACCAACTACCTTTTGCAAATAGTACTTGAAAATGGCACCTCACTATCAGTGAAGAAGGCTGCAGGACAGCAGAAACACGTCTGATATGGTTTCTGTGGCACGCTAATAAACTTGTAAGAACATTGCAACGATAGGCATTACTGGAGCTTCCTTGGTGCTGCGTCGACACCCTTACCGCAGCACGGAGGGGACAATCTGCATACACACACACACATACACACACACACGCTCACACACACACACACACATATATATATCTATATCTCACACGTGTATTGTGCATAGAGGGTTATCATTTCAAAGCTTAACAAAGATCATTTGATTGAGATGGTTTCTGGCCAGTTTTCAACATACTATTGGAGTACACTTCACAATGGACCTCCATCACTGCTCAGAAGACTTCCCACCTACTGTGTAGATCATTTTCCATTGCATATGGTGTGTGGGTGGGTTAGCAGGGCAGGAGAGGAGGAGCATGAACAGAGTGGCACAGTGACAGAATTCTCACCTTGAGCTCTAGAAAGAGTACTGCAGAGCACCAGATCTATCATTGAGGGCGCCTCCAATGAGATGAAGGCAAGGGTGGTCAATGAGCAATGGGGCAACATCTGCTGCTGCAGCCTATCTCAGCCCTTGCTCTCTCTTGCCCACCAACCCCACCCCTATCCCTGCCTCCTTGAGGGCAGGTCTTCAAGCCTTTGTGTGCTCCGGAGGTAAACAACCCTCAGCCTCCTGAGTGAAGGAGAGGTCTAGAACCACACAATGTGACTTGGCTGGAGCCGACAGACTGCCCCACTTCCTGCCAGGAACATAGGGTGTGCTACAATGCTCCATATCTCGGAGAAGCACTGCCAAGTCGCTAGTGGCATCTGCCACTTTGTTGGTAAGTGGTGGGTGATTTTGGTATCCTGTGTGCATCCATGCAAATTCGCACTCCTTGACTTAATGCTGGTTATCCCTGGCCAGTGTTGATTATTCCCATCACAATACCGGCTTGTGGTGGACATCCTTGACATCTAATGGCTACCCCTAGCTTGCATTGAACACCCCTATTATCTAATGGCTACCCCTAGCTTGCATTGAACATACCTGGCATCTAATGGCTACCCCTAGCTTGAATCGAACATCCCTGGCACCTAATGGCTACCCCCAGCTTGCATCAATCACTCCCAGCATCTAATGGCTACCCCTAGCTTGCATTGAACACTCCTGGCATCTAATGGCCACCCCAGCTTGTATCAATCACGCCTGGCATCTAATGCCCACCCCTAGCTTGCATTGGACATCCCTGGCATCTAACGGTTACCCCTAGCTTGCATCGATCACTCCCGACATCTAATGGCCACCCCTAGCTTGCATCGATCACTCCCGGCATCTAATGGCTATCCCTAGCTTGCATCAAACATCCCAGGCATCTAATGGCTACCCCTAGCTTGCATTAACACTCCTGGCATCTAATGACTACCTCTAGCTTGCATTGAGCATCCCTGGCAACTAATGGCTACCCCTAGCTTGCATCGAACATCCCTGGCATCTAATGGCTACCACTAGCTTGCATCAATCACTCCCGGCATCTAATGGCTATCCCTAGCATGCATCGATCACTCCCGGCATCTAATGGCAACCCCTAGCTTGCATCGATCACTCCCGGCATCTAATGGCTACCCCTAGCTTGCAATGATCACTCCCGGCATCTAATGGCTACCCCTAGCTTGCATCGATCACTCCCGGCATCTAATGGCTACCCCTAGCTTGTATCGATCACTCCCGGCATCTAATGGCTATCCCTAGCTTGCATCAATCAATCCCCGCATCTAATGGCTATCCCTTGGTTGCATTGAACATTCCTGGCATCTAATGGCTACCCCTAGGTTGCCTTGAACATCCCTGGCATCTAATGCCTACCCCTAGCTTGCATCAAACATCCCTGGCATCTAATGGCTACCCCTAGCTTGCATCGATCACTCCCGGCATATAATGGCTACCCCTAGCTTGCATCGATCACTCCCGGCATCTAATGGCTACCCCTAGCTTGCATCAATCACTCCCGGCATCTAATGGCTACCCCTAGCTTGCATCGATCACTCCCGGCATCTAATGGCTAACCCTAGCTTGCATCGATCACTCCCGGCATGTAATGGCTATCTTTAGGTTGCATTGAACATCCCTGGCATCTAATGGCTATCCCATGGTTGCATTGAACATTCCTGGCATCTAATGGCTACTCCTAGCTTGCATTTATCACTCCCGGCATCTAATGGCTACCACTAGCTTGCATCGATCACTCCCTTGCATCTAATGGCTACCCCTAGTTTGCATCGATCACTCCTGGCATCTAATGGCTATCCCTAGCTTGCATCAATCAATCCCCGCATCTAATGGCTATCCCATGGTTGCATTGAACATTCCTGGCACCTAATGGCTACCCCTAGGTTGCAACGATCATCCCAGGCATCTAATGGCTACTCCTAGCTTGCATCGAACATCCCTGGCATCTAATGGCTACCCCTAGCTTGCATCGATCACTCCCGGCATCTAATGGCTATCCCTAGCTTGCATCGATCACTCCCGGCATCTAATGGCTACCCCTAGCTTGCATCCATCACTCCCGGCATCTAATGGCTACCCCTAGCTTGCATCGATCACTCCCGGCATCTAATGGCTACCCCTAGCTTGCATCGATGACTCCCGGCATCTAATGGTTACCCCTAGCTTGCATCGATCACTCCCGGCATCTAATGGCTATCCCTAGGTTGCATTGAACATCCCTGGCATCTAATGGCTATCCCTTGGTTGCATTGAACAATCCTGGCATCTAATGGCTATCCCTAGCTTGCATTAAACATCCCTGGCATCTAATGGCTACCCCTAGGTTGCATTGAACATTCCTGGTATATAATGGTGACACATGCCCATGTAAGGTGGAATCTGCCTCTGTGGGGCAGTAGTACATGTGAGCACTTGAAGAAAAGTCAAAACTGACATTGGGGATGAAGCGCAAATTTTTCATAAAAACAAAAGCTGGTGTTTGAAGAGATAACTACATTTTTTCCAGAAAACTAGTTTTTTTATTTGGACGAAATTGTGATTATTTACTATAATTAGTAAGCTGGTATTTAGAGGAAGAACTGTTTGAGGCAAAACCTATTTAATTAGCAAACATGAAAAGCTTGCACTTGAGGTTAAAATGTGTGCTTTTAAACAAAATGGCTTTCTGACATCTAGGGCCAAAATGATTGCCTTTACATAATGTATTTACTGCAGTTGAGTGATCGTTAATTCTGAATTAGGTGCACTTACTGCTGATGTGACGGCTTTTATTCCATGACTCACAGAGAAGCTTTTCATCATCTATAGTGAAATAGATTTTATGGCATTATCATCAGTACCCGTGTCTGAGGCCAGACGGAGTCTGCAAGATTGGTTTATCCTGAGGGCTGGAGGTCAAGAGGAAAGGTCTCCCAGATGTCACAATTTCAGGCCTTAGACAGGTGAGCTCAGTTTAGAGAGATCTCACAGGTTCAGACACTAGTGTCTATTGATACAGATCCCTCACAGTATCAGACAGAGGACTAACCTTGGATTTACCCTTGGCACCAACCTCCTTCTCAAGGCGCACATTGTCAACAAAACAAAGATAAACTTGGGGAAGAAATTGGGTTATTAGTTGGATGGGGTTGTGAGCCCCACTCAAGTAGTAAGCACAATCCTTGTCGGGGTGAACCACAAAAGTCACAGAATAAACCTGTGCTTAACCCTTGGTAGCTTGGCACAAAAGCAGGCAGGGTTACCTTAAAGGCAATGTGTTAAGTGATTATGCAGCATCCAAAAAAATGTAAAAAAGTGCAAATACACCACAAGACAATTCCTAAACTAATTTGAAAAAATAGAATACATTTTAATAAATAAAATTACACCAAACGCCAAAAATCCAATAAGTAGAACCCAGAGTTATGAAATGTTAAAGTTGCAGCAAAAATAGCGCTTGGGAGCACAATGCGCTAGTCAAGCGATAGACCGCGTCAAAATAAAAATTTCAGTCTGTCCACGATGGAGCACGGGTCTGATACAGGGACCAGGTTCATCCTAGTGGAAAGTTTACCTTCTAAATCAGTCTAATTTGCCACAAAGAGCCTCAGCTGGAACGACAAACTGGTGTGGACCATGAGGAGATTGTTGTCGACGTGATGAGCAGGTCGCTGTTGGAGGTTTGCGTTGGTGGGAGACTCAGGCAGTCGTTGCTTGATGCTAAGAGTCCACCCACCTAGAGTCCAGTTCTTGCATTTTTCAGGTTATGGGAGTACACTTTGACACAGGTCAAGAGTCCAGGACCTGGAGAGGTACCTCGTGGGGGTCAGGACTCACTCCAGCAGCAACCAGCATCAGAGTCTAGCAGACCCAGGCAGTTGCAGCTGGTGCTGGTCTGCTGGGCAGTTGCAGGAAAGGCCTCTGGAAGCTTGTTGTCTCCCAGTAGCTCAAACAGGAGGTCAGCCAACCGACTCTTGGAGTCACCTCTGGGATCCTGGGTTTAATGCAGGCAGGTCCAGTCTTCCTTCTTTAGGCAACACATCAGTTCTTCTTCAGAATCTTCTCCACAGATCCAGTAATGTTCTGATGAGAGGTTCTGAGGGTGCAATTTTTATAGCCAGTGCCAGCCTGTTTATGGGGGTCACCTCTTTGTCTAACCCTAAATTGGTTCTGAGCAGTTCTTCCCTCTTCCCTGGGTTTAATTCCAATCTGTCTAGGGAGACAAAGGGGCAGGCAGGTCCTGGTGTGGGCTGCATTTGTTAGCGACAGGGCAGGCAGCTTCAGTAGTCTGAAAGAGGGTTGGCACAGCCCTAAGGCTACGTTTTTAAGCTCAGGAAGGTCTGAGTACAACCCCCCAGTCCATCCTGTTCAGGAGAGGAGCACCCTTCCCCACACCCAAGGCACCTTTGTTCCCATGTCTGGAAGGGATACACATCACACCCCAGAAGAACCATCAACAGTCACATGACCCAGGACAATGGCAGAAAGGCGTATTTAGTTTGGCAGAAAAAAGCTAGCTTTCTAACAGTGGCATTTTCAGAATAATATTTTAAAATACAACTTTATCATTAAAAATGATTTAAAATTATAATTCAAATGAGTGAAAGAAGTATTTCTTGACCTGCTTCCAAACTTAAGTTATTACTTATAAGGTAGACTATGGGAGAGGTTGCCGTGCTTCCGAGAAAAATGACTTTGGGACTTTTTTTACTGCCAGGAACTGCAAGACTTAAGTACACATGTTCTACTTTGTAAATACCATGCACTATCACTTATGAGCCTTTAGGACCTACACCACTGGTGACTTATAAGTATTAAAAAGGAAGGTTCAGGCCTGGCAAAAAGGCTACTTCGCCAGTTCGCAATAGCAGGTTTGAAACTGCACACACAGTCTTCAGGGCAGGCCTGTAGGTCTGTTTTACAGTGCTGCTTCAGTGGGTGGCACAATATGTGCCGCAGTCCACTAATAGCATTTAATTTACAGGCTTTGGGCACATGTAGTAGCATATACTAGGGAAGTGTTGCAGGGATTCTGCACATACACAGAACTATGTGCAGGAAAACAGGACCTCAGTGAATAGGGGTGTACCAACCTACCACATCAGTACCCAAAATCCCAAACCGACTAGCTATAGTGTCTCATTCGTTCTCCTCCAAATATCACGGAGCTACAAATGATTAGACAACCCAGAACACGACACTCCCGACTCTCTCAGGAATCGCGGGAACAAGACGTACTCTTTCGTTCACTCACACTTGTCCACAATGAGAATAAGCAGAGTCACTGAAATAGTTCAAAATGTTTATTTTCACTATCGTGCTCTACAATACAGTATACGTGCCACTACTAGCAGCAAAATGCATAAACTCAGCACAGTTAGCATTGTTACAATTCCATATAATACAAAGGGAGAAGTCATTTTATAAAGACTGTGGAAATAAGGGCCTATAGTTCTAACCACCCTCCCCTTGACTAGAAGAAGTTTATTTTATGAAAAGAACGATCTCTGGGCTTTGACAGCAGACCCCATACCTTAAAGCCTGAATGTAAGGTTTACATCATAGGAACAGCAGAGCTCTTCTCCATGGAACGGCTTTCTCCAAGTGTGTTAAAACAACATGCAACAACGTAATATCAAAGCACGAGTCTTCAGTACTGCAGCTGTGTAGCATGTTATGTCTAGGTGCTAGGGACTGACCAGAACAGAATAACAAGGGGCATTGTTTATCGACCTTGCATATCCTGTTCAGACTAAACTCCAGGAAAGGCAGAGAACGCGAAAGGCAACCCGTTCTCATGTGAAGGGCACAAACAAAGTCTTGCAAAAACAAAGTCATGTAGTAACGTGCGCAAAAGCAGCATCATGGCAGCGAAGCTCATGCTAACTTAGCAATGTCGATAATGTACCTAAGAACCATATAACAGACCTATAAGCAAATTAAATGTACAAATCAGGGTGTACCAATTTTACCATGTGTGGAAAGGAGAGGACAAGCACTTTACCACTGGTTATCAGGAGTAAATCTGCAGAGTCATAATGCCAACAAAACCTGGTTCAGCAAAATTAGGGTCGTGCAGGCAAAAATCTGGGAGAACAAGATGCAAAAGAGGGTCCTTGGTGCCAGTATTCTCTAGTAAATAAATCAAAACAATTCCTCCCACAATGCAACTTCAGAACTGTCATTCGAGCCATCTTGCTCACATATGCAGAAAATGGCATTGCCCTACGGATGGCCTCCCAATATCCACAATAGCCTTCCTTAAGGGCATTGTACTTTGCATAGCACATCTCATCCAGGGCCTGAAGAAATATAATCACATAAACCTCATTCTGATTAAACTCTTTTGGATCCAGTTGCTGGCCGGATCCAACTTCATAGACATTTACATCATTTACAAACTCATCAAGAACTCCACCTCCTCCTATCTGGCTGACCTTCTCTACATCAGCAGTGATTCTTGGCACATTTGCAGCCAAGACACCATCAAATTGGAAACAAGGAAGTGCAAAAAACCAGGCAACAAGCCTTCTTCATCGATGCACCGATGATCTGGAACAACTTCCTTGTATCCATCAGTATAGTTAGCAAAGAGTTAAAGATGCACCCCTTTAAGGAACACTACATCACACTGCAGTAACATACCCCTTCTCAGAACTCAGCCACCTCTTTAATCACTTTTGACTGTTTTTTGCTTTTGACCCTATACAACACTCTGCTGCATTTTGGCTAGGGTTGCACTATAATAATATCACATACATACATGCAACCACTTGTCACTAACCCTGGGCGTAGTTCGCGTAGTAGCGCTACGCGTAGCTACGCGAAGTGCACTTCGCAAGCTACGCGTAGCTACGCGAACTGCGTAATGCACTGTGCAAAATGCTGTTCGCACTGATTGCACAGTGCCGGATGCTTGTCCGCACTGTGCAATCAGTGCAAACCGCATCTTGCACAGTGCAAGCGGTCAGCTTTCGCCGCTCGAGTAGATTTCTACTCGAAGCGGCAGCTTTCTCAACGCGGACTGGTAGTTTCTCATCGCGAGCGGTCGCGAGCATATGCGACCACTCGCAATGAGAAACCTGACCTCCCCGTGTTGAGAATCTCGCCGGGAGGTTTATTTTCCACGCTCGCGATCGGCAACTTGATGTTGCTGATCGCGAACGAGGAAAAAGTCTCGCCGGGATGATCATTTTGCTTGCTCGCGGTCGCCAACTTGACGTTGAGGACCGCGAGCAAGCAAAATGATCGCTACAGCGTGTTTGCACTGTGCTACGTGCAATTTGCGTAGTGCGAAGTAGCGCAAACTTCGCAAACTACACGAGCGCCCAGGGTTACTTGTCACCCAGGCAGTATGGAGCCTGGATCCTTGACTATGGTGCATAAAGCCCTCTCCCATGGCCCTACAGAGTTAGTGGCTATCATACTGTTGACTACTGACTTGTCATTGCCTTTGGTAAGACTGCAGGCTCAGTTGATGCCTTCCTCAGTGTCCTCCTCCACCCATTACTGAGGGACTGATCAGCTTTGCCAGCTCAGCTCTTTCTGATTCCAATCATTTGGATGAAGAAACTAGCCAGATGCCAAAAGTAAAGCCTGTTTTTATCGTGGCCTTATGGAGGGGTTATAAAATTGCTAGCTGACCAAACTGACCTTGATTTATCATTGATTTTTTTAATGTGACTAAATCACGAGGCCAGTCGAGGAACCAAGACAAACTGGGGGTATTCGGTGATCGCTTTACAGGAAGAAAAAAACCCAGTTGGATCAAACTAAGGTTGAACTGCGGTCAGGGTGGGCAGAGGGTAATTTATTAAGAAATGCACAGAAGAAAGAAAAGTACCCCGGAAGTAAAATTCCAATGCCCGAAAGTAGAAGGAATCTGTCTTTTAATTGCCCATTCTTTCTTTTTGGACCTTCAGAGTGGGTCGCATAATCTCAAGAGGGGGAAATTAATAGTCACAGTCACTTATGTTATTGAGTTGTCTCTGTTGCTACTCTGACACACTGCCAGATAGTACCAGATCACCAGTGAGATGGCATCTCTGGCCACTTGTACAGAAGGTGGCAGTGTTGTGCTATCTTGTCATTTTCTCTTCATTGGCTCAATGCCCCAGATGTAGGTCCCGTGCAAACTGTGCCACTGGGAATAGGCTACACCCAAATTTACTATCCCCAATCATGGTGAAAGCGGTCTTGGCTTGCTTGTGTTCACAGTTCAGGAAAGACTTTACCTTCCAGGTCGGGCTGGACTGTTTCTATTATATCAGGATCAAGACTGATTTGCAAATGGCTGGGTCCAAACTCAGATGACATGGTGTGCAAAACAACAATGGACTAGGATGTGGCTATGAATAATTATCAGTGACTGGGATGACTTCAAGCATTCTATCCATCACTTTGGTATACTTCAGTGCAACGTAGTAAGTGTGACTGGTATGTCTAGATGTGGGTGCCATGATCACTGTGCCACTGGAACCAAGCTACACCTGACTGATGAGCCCCAATCAGGGTGAAATAGGTCTTGCGTTGCTTGTGTTCCATCACTTTTTTGTATACTTTAACACTGGAAAGAGGCGGAGTCACTGGTTTGTGGATGTCCAACATGTGGGCAACAAAGCTTTAGTGCATATGGCTTTGAAAGTGATATGAGAGGTCGCAGGTAAACAAGACCCCATAGAGTCTGTGAGACAGATCCTCAGTGGGGGGTTTGCCAGCACTGGTCTAGCGGCTTCATTCTCAGTGGCTTGCAGACATGTTAGCTGTAGCTTGGAACACAATGATGTAGAAAGTTGACCTGTAACCATTTAACATCCTTCAGGACTACTGGAAATGAAAAATATGGATCACTTGCAAAAACATCTGGAAGGAAATAACACCCTGGAACCACATGAAGCAGAGCACCACAACTCACAGCTCAATGCTTGTAACATTGATCAGTCACTGAATAATGGCAGATGATGCAGGTGGTGCTCGGGCTTCCAATGAACTGAATATATCAGCTGACTCTATACCACCACTGACCTTCCAGTTGATCTACCTCATGCAAATAATTGTGGTTAAACATAACACCTGGCAGGCATTAGAATTATGATGTTTACACGAGGGGAAGCAAAAGCAGCAGTGTTTGCTTCATAAGAGTCATCCTAGAATTATAAACTCCATTGCACTGTATGGTCCTGAAGCAATTAACTGTGCGGGTTAAGAACAGTTGCACACTGTAATGGAAGTATATTAGCAAAGAAGTTTTGCTAACCCCCCGCCAGTGCCGATTCCTTCTTTCCCGCCTCTCAGCTGTCTAGCCCTCTCCTCACACTACTTATGGCGGCCGCTGCGTGGTGAAGGTGCAATCCACTGATCTTGTCAGTGGACTGCTCCCTTCCCTGCACAGCTCTGCCTGGTAGATGCTGCTCCCGTAGCTGCTACTGACCCTCTGGTCAGTGGCTTGAGGCCCTCCTCCACCCGCAGGCACCCGCCTGTGCCTCATCCCTGCTGGTCCAGTGGGGAGCTTCTCTGCTCTGAAGCTGCTCTGCCCTCTGACTCTCTGCCTTCTGACTTTCTGTTTCCTTTTTTTCTCTTGCTTGCTTTCTTCTCACTGTTTTCACTTTCTCCTCTCTCCTTTTGCCGTCTTTTCCTGTGTCCCTGCCGCTGCTCGTCCCCATGGACCCCGATTCTTGGACCATCCACCAATACGACGCCAGCGCCCTCCACGAACTCAACACGGGATGCCACACCACCTGCCGCCAGGCATTGCTGATGGACACCCAAGGCCCGTTTTCCTGCCGGAACTGCAGCTGCAGCTCCGCCTGCCACTGCACATCAGTCTGGCCCATCACATGATCGACAAACACCGGACCCGACCGCCTTAACTGCATCCTGGTAAACACGCTTCCTCCACAAACACGCTGTGGAGCTCTGGGACCTGCTCCACTCCGTGGACCCCAACAACGCCTTCTTCACAGAAACCTGGATGAACTCCACCTCTCCCTCAGACATCGCCACCACCACCGCCATCCCGAATGGCTACAAGATCATCCACAAGGACCGCATCAACAAACCAGGGGAGGCATTGCCATCGTACACAAAAGCACCCTCCGCCTCACCACCCACACGGATGACCTCTCAACTAACATGGAGAACTTCCACTTCCATGTCCAGACGAACCCGAACACCACCCTCTGCGGCACCCTCATCGCACCCCACGCCCTCGCCCCACAGACCTCATCCTCCTCGGCGACCTCAACTGTGACCTGGATAACCCGTATGACTAAAACAAAACCCCGTCCGTGCTGGAGAGCCTCGCCACCATCGGACTCAAACAACTGGTCACTTACCCAACCCACTCAGTGGGACACATGCTCGACCACATCTTCTCCACCAGCGACATCACCTCAGCCACTCCAACGAGCCCCGTGGACCGACCATCGCTGCGTCCACTTCGCCTTCACCAAACCTAACATACACCACCATGCCCACCGCTACCCTCGTAGAAGCTGGAACCAGGTCACAGAAAAACAGCTCACCACCTCCCTCAGCAAAACCCCTCCACCAACATCCACAGACGCCAACACCACAGCACATAACCTCTACTGATGGATCTCCGACTGCACCAACACTTTGACTCCCATGAAGAAAAGCCCCAATCAAGCTGGTTCTCTCCTGCCCTTCATGAGTCCAGACGCACCTGTAGACGGATTGAGAAGAGGTAGAGGAGCAGCAAGACCCCGGAAGACCACTCACCCTTCAAGTCCGCTGTCACCACATACCACCACCTCATCAGAACAACGAAGAAAGCGGCCCAGAAGAAAGGATCAACGCACTCAACAGCAAGGAATTTTTCGCTGTGGTCAAATTATTCACCAGACCCAGCACAGAGACAGCAGACATCCACCCCTCCCATGACCTCTGCAGCAATCTCGGCACCTACTTCCACCGCAAGATCAAGGAGATGTACAACAGCTTCGACAGCCTCGATACCCAAGACCCTCCCACCTCACCTGCAACCAACAAACCCTACAACGCTGGACCCCAACATACCCTACTCAGCTGGACCACCTCACTACGGATGACACCCTCAGGATCATGAAGAGCATCAACTCCGGAGCACCCTCGGCCCGCATCACATCTTCAACAGAGCAGGCAGCACCATCACTCCCGATCTCTGCTGCACCATCAACTGCTCCATCAACTCGGCCACCTTCCAGGAAGAATGGAAGCACGCAATATCCACCCCTTGCTGAAGAAACCCTCTGCTGACTCATCGGACCTCAAGAATTTCAGACCCATCTCTCTTATCCCCTTCCCAGCCAAGGGCATTGAGAAAGCCATCAATGCCCAACTTTCCGAATTCATCTAAGCTAACCACATCCTGGACCTCTCCCAATCCGGCTTCCGAAGCAACCACAGCACCAAGACCGCCACAGACGACATCCGCGCCTTCCTCGACCGAGGCATAACTGCAGCCCTTATCCTCCTGGACCTCTCGGCCGCCTTCAATACTGTCTCTCACCGCACCCTATGCACAAGACTCCACGACGCCGGCATCCATGACAAAGCCCTGGAATGGAACCGCTTCTTACTCACCGGCCGAACACAGAGAGTCAGACTACCTCTGTTCCTCTCTGAACCCTCAGAGATCAGCTGCGGAGTACCTCAGGTCTCCTCCCTGAGCCCCACGCTTTTCAACATCTACATGGCCCTACTCACAGCCATGTTCAGAAACCACGGACTCAACATCATCTTCTACGCCGACAACACCCAGCTAATTCTCTCCCTCACCAGCAAACCCACAGTCTCCAAGAACAGCTTTCACGACAGGATGAAGGCTGTTCCCGCCTGAATGAAGAACAGCTGCTTCAAGCTCAACTCAGAAAAGACCGAAGTCCTCATCATGGGCTCCACCCCCTCCTCCTATGACATCCCCTGGTGGCAAGCAGCACTTGGAAGCTCCCACAGACCATGCACGGAACCTCAGCATCATCCTGGACTCCTCGCTCAACTTGAACGCTAGATCAATGCCGTCTCATCATCCTGCTTCCACACACTACACCTGCTCTGAAAGATCGGTCACCCACGCACTCGTCAGCAGCAGAATCGACTACAGCAACACACTCTACACCGGCATCACCCAGAAACTCATCAAGAAACTGCAGAACATCCAGAACGCCTCCGACAGACTCATCCTCATCATTCCCCGGCATAGCCACATCACCAGCCAACTCAAAGACCTCCACTGGGTCCCAGTCAACAAAAGAATCACCCTCAAGCTCCTCACACATGCCTACAAAGTCCTACAAGACACAGGACCTGCATACCTCAACCACCGCCTCGCTTTCCACGTACCCATCAGAGACCTCCGCTTTGCCCAACTAGCCCTGGCTACCGTCCCACGTATCCGCAAGATCACAACCGGAGAAAGATCCTTCTTCTTCCTCGCAGCGAAGACCTGGAACACCCTGCCTCTCCACCTAAGGCAATCACTGTCACTGCCTCAATTCAGGAAGGACCTCAAGACCTGGGACTTTGACTAAACCAAAGCACCTTCGATGGACCAGCAGCTCTGCACCCCCCTCCCCAGCCAACGCCTTGAGACCCTTACGGGTGAGTAGTCGCGCTTTACAAGCCATTGATTGAGCTTCCTGCCAAATTTGGTGTAATTCCGTTCAGCAGTTCAGGCTGTAGTTGTGTTAAAAAAATGAAAACTCCCATAGACATAACATGGGGGAAACGCATTTTGAGACTCCCCTTTCTTCTCGGCCCCCGCTTGATGGATCACCCCTAAACTTTCAACATAGCAGCTGAACCAAAAAGGGTAAGTTTTGTGAAAATTTCGTGAAGATTCGTTATTGGCAAAACAAAAAACGCTTTTGCTACGGAAACTTTGGTCCTAACTATAACTACTTATGACTATATATATATATATATTATATATATATATTATATATATATATATATATATTAACATCAAAAGTCAGCTTACACGAGCCTCTTGATGACGGCGGTTCCGCGGCGGGATGGTGATTCCCATAAAATCCTTCAACGATGCTGCAAATCAATCACCAAACAGCAGGGACTGCGAACCAAAGTCTTTGCGAAGAAACTTTATTTATTCCAAAAGATGGCACAACACTCTACGCGTTTCCGAGCCCACGCTCCTTGCTCACGAGTGGTTCATGTTGTGAAAGTGCACATTTTTTATAAAAACACCATGTGACATTTGCATAAGAGGTAAAAACAGACTTCCGCAATTAGTGTTAAGTTAAAATTCATCACCTAACAAAAGCGGTTTTCAAAAACGGTTACATAAATATAAATCGATGTTTTTGTTATTGATTGAACTGCGGCGGCAAGTGGGGTGATTTTGAAGAAACGTTTGTCATTTCATATGCAAAATAATGTCAGTTTACTGATGCTGTCGGTGTGGATGTTCATTTGGATAAAGTTTTGAACCCACTTTATTAATTCTTCACACAGTGAACAGCAGACACAACTATTCTAATGGATGTGTTGGCTTTTTACAATTACCGCACTTCGCAAAGTGCTCAGTTACCAATGTGCCAATACATATTCA
The DNA here is from genome assembly GCA_963921515.1 of Calotriton arnoldi. NCBI lineage: Eukaryota > Metazoa > Chordata > Amphibia > Caudata > Salamandridae > Calotriton > Calotriton arnoldi. The sequence goes on along the minus strand of CAWUFW010014498.1, from coordinate 141,726 downwards.
AACGCACGCCCGGGGTTTCATTGGATGCCATACTAATATTGCCACAGTGGGCAATTATTCAAACATAATTAGAACCAATTGGGCCCCAGTGGGCGCGGGAATGAAATTAATAAATCATGCCACATTGGGCAAATACCCATAACACAGTTGGAACTCCTAGCGCCCCCGTGGGCGTGCTATTACTTATTTTCGCTACAGCTAGCAATTACCCCAGCCGAAATACATCTTGCCCCAGTGGGCCAAAAGGTCTACTTTGTGTCTACTTTGTATGAAATCCAGCCCAAGTGGGCTTTTTAATTCAATAATGTCCATTTTACCTTTATAATTCGGAAGTGTTATTTCACACACTAAGCTCTTAAAATAAAGTCCATATTAAGCATAAAGACCTTAATAGCTCTCTTGCCTTCCACTTGTCGTTGTACATGTTCAATCTGAAGGATAAAAAAAGTCTGATTAACATATGCATCCTTAAAATCATATTATAAAGTGCATAAACAAAACATACATTCATTTAAGCTGAACAGTGAGGTTAAAACAAACTGGTTTCGTCAAAATCACCCCACTTGCCGCCGCAGTTCAATCAATAACAAAAACATCGATTTATGTTTATTTAACCGTTTTTGAAAACCGCTTTTGTTAGGTGATGAATTTTAACTTAACACTGATTGCGGAAGTCTGTTTTCACTGCTTATGCAAATGTCACATGGTGTTTTTATAAAAAATGTGCACTTTCACAACATGAACCACTCGTGAGCAAGGAGCGTGGCCCGAAACCCGTAGAGTGTTTTGCCACCTTTTGGAATAAATTAATTTTCTTTGCAAAGACTTTGGTTTGCGGTCCCTGCTGTTTGGTGATTGATTTGCAGCATCGTTGAACGATATATATTATCTACTGGCGGTCGCCAGTAGATAGTTATAGTTAGGACCTTTATCCATAGGAAATCCGCAACATTCTATTCCCAATATGTTTGACGTCATTTGACGAATCATCGCGAAATTTTCAAAACTAGTGGGGCGCTCCGGTCCGCTCCTGTCTTGAAAGTTTCGGGTGATTCATCAAGCGGGGCCGAGAAAAAGGGGGATCCCAAAACGTGTTTTCTCCATGTTAATTCCCATAGGAAATTTTAGCCACGGCTACAGCTCGAACTGCTGAACGGAATTACACCAAATTTTGCAAAAAGGTAGCGCTTGGTTCAAAAAGCGACCTTTTTTTTAAATGGTGTAAATCCGGTCAGTAGTTGCGGAAAAATTCAAAAAATAAAAGTTTCGATATCTATGGCCGCGGTGGATCCGCGCACCCTCCCGACCACGAGCTGCATGCTAATTGGCTGTCAACACTCCAAACCAGGAAGTGTGGGAGCCATCTTGTCCCTCGGTAGAACCAAGGGACAAGAAAAGACAAAAACAAGGGCGCAAAGCGCAAAAAGGGGGCAGGGTAGAAACACCCTGACCCCATAGGCCTGCTCAGGGGGTCGTACAAGGACCCCCAGGGCCCCAAGCCCCGAAGACCGCCACCCCCCGGGGCTTTATAAAAAAAATGGTGGGGCGGGGGGCACACGGCCCCCCGCAGCCCCGGGGACTGCCTCCCCCGGGCTTCTTTTTTATCTTTACATTACCTGTGTGGGGGCTCGAGCCTCCACATGCCCCGGGGACCGCCACCTCCCGGGGCACTAAATAATAAAATGGGGGGTCCGCTTAGGACTCCCGAGCCCCGGGGACCACCACCTCCCCGGGCTGTGCAAAGGTTGGAAGGGGGCCGCGCAGCCCCCCTCCTGGAGCCCTCCATGGCCCTGGGGACTGCCACCCCCAGGGTCGGGCTTCCTGCAGTGTCCCGGGTGCCGGGACACTGTAGTTTGCTATGGCAGGACGGAGCCTCGCGGCTCTCATCCTGTCATTGCAAACTGCTTTGGATATTAGCGAGAGCAGGGAAACCTGCTCTCGCTCCAATATCCAGCACATTGCTTTTTCCACACGGGGAGCTGCATGTTAGCAGCTCCCCATGTGGAAAGCAATGCCGGCTCCCGCAGGAGGCGGGGAGCCGGCAGGGTCCGTGGGGAGTTGGGGTCCCCCACGGACCCCAAAGGATAGGGCCAGCCCCGGGGATGGGGTCCCTGGGGCAAGTAGGGCTCGGGAGGGGGCCACGCGCCCCCTCCCCCAAATTATGAAAAAATAAAAAATAAATTAAAAAGGCCGGCCCCGGGGGATGGGGTCCCCGGGGCCTAAGGAGGCCTGAGGAGGGGGGCAACGCAGCCCCCCTCCATGAAAAAGAAAAAAATATATATGTGGAATGACCCGAGGGATGGGGTCCCCGGGCCGAAATTGGCCACGGGAGGGGGGCCCACACGGTCCCCTTCCCATTCAATTTTTTTTAAAAATAAATAAAAGGGGGTCAGGGCCTGGGGGATGGGGTCCCCAGGGCCCAAAATAATTAAAAAGAAGGTGGGCCACACAGCCCCCTTCTAATAAAAAAAAAAAAGAGCGGGATCGCGCCGGAGGCCACGCCCCCTCCTTGGCAGCACTCTGCAAATGCGCCCCCTGGCGCGTTTGCAGAGGGGGAACGAATTCCCCTTGAATACTGGGGGTCTCTGGGGCCAACTAGCCCACCTGGAACCTTCCAGTATGCGCTAGGCTGCGTTGCAGAGAGGTGTACAGAGGCCACGCCCCTTTTACACCTCTCTGCAACACAGCTCTGTGGCGCTTTTTGGAGGTACATGGTGGGCTAGTTGGACTCCAGGGACCCTCAGGATTCAAGGGGACTTAATCCCCCAACTTAAAACGCGTCACGGGGCGCGTTTGCACAGTGGTGAAGGAAGGGGGCGGGGCTTGAGGTGACATGTGTGCAAACAGGCCCCGTGGCGCGTTTTAAGATGGGGAATTAAATCCCCTTCAATCCTGAGGGTCCCTGGGGGCCAACTAGTCCACCAGGTACGTCCAGAAAGAGCCACGGAGCTGCGTTGCAAAGTGTTGTAAAAAGGGGCGTGGCCTCTGAACACCTCTCTGCAACGCAGCTCTCTGGCGCATACTGGAGGTATCTGGTGGGCTAGTTGGCCCCTAGGGACCCTCGGGATTGAGAAGGAATTAATTCTCCAACTTACAACGCGCCACAGGGCGTGTTTGCAGACATGTCACATCAGGCCCCACCCCCTTCCTTCACCATTGTGCAAATATTCCTCTAAAATCAGCCGAACTACGAATTCCGATTTACTCACCTGTTATCAGGAGACACCTCAGTGCTGCATCTTTGAGCCCTGTACTGATCCTGAAAAGTAATTTTAAACGTACTTACCAGTAACTTGAATTTCCTTCCATAGGCTAACATTGACTGGTTTCACTTGAAAATTCTTCTAAGTGTGGAGTTTTGGAACTTTATAATATTCCTCTAAAATCAGCCGAACTACGAATTCCGATTTACTCACCTGTTATCAGGAGAGACCTCAGTGCTGCATCTTTCAGCCCAGTACAGATCCTGAAAAGTAATTCTAACCGTACTTACCAGTAACTTGAATTTCCTTCCATAGGCTAACATTGACTGGTATCACTTGGAAATTCTTCTAAGTGTGGAGTTTTGGAACTTTATAATATTCCTCTAAAATCAGCCGAACTACGAATTCCGATTTAATCACCTGTTATCAGGAGAGAACCCAGTGCTGCATCTTTTAGCCCAGCACTGACCCTGAAAAGTAATTCTAACCATACTTACCAGTAACTTGTATTTCCTTCCATAGGAATCCATTGTCTGGTTTTCAGCAGAAACGTTTCAAAGTGTCGATTTTCACAAACTAAAAATATTCCTTAAAAATCGCCTGTATGACTTAAACGCATTCTTTCAACTGTTTACAGGAGATGCACCAGTGCTGAGTAAGAAAAAGTAACGATAACACTACTTACCTGCTAAGTGAATTTCCTCCCATAGGATAACATTGGTGATTCTATGTGAAAAAGTTTCTAAGTGTCAACTTTTAAAATACAATAATATCCCTTAAAAATCACTACTGTAACCAAAACGCTTTTACTCAACTGTTTACAGGAGATGTCCCAGGACTGAATCGAGGATCCAGTCCTGTGGTTAGAAAAGTAATCCATAAAGTTAGTAATTGCATTTAACTAGAAATTCACATTGAGCACAATGTTGCATTGTGTTTGAAATTGTGTTGCCCATTGCAACAACTGTAACTACTGTACTTAAAAGTCTATTGCCTATTTGCAAAGTATTTAAACTAAAGTAATTCATTCTGAGAAAGTATATTTTGTAATGTAATGTATAATGTAATTACAATGTAATTTAAAAATAAAATATCTAAAAATAAATAGTTTTAAAAAATGTAGTAAATCAGTATCAAAAAATAAATATAACAATTAATACATTTAAAAATTGTCATTTACAAAACCTTTGAAATTCACTGAAAAAAACATAGGTTTTAGGGCGTTATAGTTAGAAATTAGCATTTAAAAACCTTTGAAATTCACTAAAAAAACCATAGGTTTCTGACACGTTATAGTTAGAAATTAGCATTTAAAAACCTTTGAAATTCACTGAAAAAACCATAGGTTTTAGGGACACTTATAGTTAGTTGGACATTTCACTCGTACAAAACCCGTGAAATTCCCCGTTATAGTTAGTTCAGCTAACTATAACTCGCGCCCCGCAATGCACTGCTGATGACGTCACATATTACATCACTCATGACATGGTCAGTGACATCATTGATGACATCACTGATGACATCTCAATGACATCACTGATGACATCACTGATGCATCAGATTATCACGTGGATGATGTCACCTCCTCACACCCTAATATACACCCACTCTAAATTACAGACTGCCATTCGCAAAACCATAGACACTCCAACACCAATAACTACATACCCACTCACTGATTCTTAGGTCTACACACACATCCACTCACTCACCCGTACAGTCACTCATACTTACGGTCACTCAGTACAGGACTATCATATGCACTCATACTCCTATATAGACACTCAAACACCGCCACTCATCCATAGAGGTACTCACACACCTAGTCAGTCATGCAAATAATTAAACACACTGCCATTTACTCACCTATACAGTTATACACACACCAGCTCACTTACTCATACAAATACTAGCACATTCTTACGCTCTTATACAATCACTGATACAAGCACACACTCATCCATACAGTCACTCTCACAATCACACACTCTCGCTTATAGCTATTTATATACTCCAACACACATATATACTGCCTTTCACATATGTAGTTACTCACACATGTACCACTGGGACATACATTCACTCACTAACACACTGTTACACACACTTACCCACCCATACAGTCTATCACAGATGCACTCTTGAAACCATCCACCCAGTGAATCGCCCACTCACACATCTATGCACAGAGTCGCACACACCCCACCCACACAAACACTCAGGCACCCATACAGATACTCAGACAACCAATCAATAACTCATATAGACACTCATGAAGCTATTCACAAACCCATGCAGCCACTTACACAGCAACAGACAGACGGATTCAGACATTCACCCAGTTTATTCACTAACCCATGCATTCAGTAAGATATGTTTAATCACTCACTTATAGAGTTAGTCACGCACCTACTAAATCATCCATACAGACACTTATACACCCACTCATTCTTCAATACGCCTTTCCCTATATATATTAAAAATATTTAAACTTTATAGAAACACACAGTCACTGCATGATGTCATCAGTGATGTCATTTGAGATGTCATCAGTGATGTCATCAGTGATGTCACTGACCATGTCATGAGTGATGTAATATGTGACGTCATCAGCAGTGCATTATGGGGCGCGAGTTATAGTTAGCTGAACTAACTATAACGGGGGAATTTCACGGGTTTGTACGAGTGAAATGTCCAACTATAAGTGTCCCTAAAACCTATGGTTTTTTCAGTGAATATATATATATATATATAAATATTAATTACACCCTGGCGGTTGCCAGTAGGTAGTTTCATAAGAAAACCTTTTTTGACTTGCCTATAAAGCTAGCACCATTTGACGAATCTTCCCGAAATTTTCCCAAAAAAAGTGCGCCGCTGATTCTAGTTGAGGATGAAAAGTTTCAGGAAGATTCGTCAAGAGGGGCCAAGAAAAAGGGGAATCAGAAAAAGTGTGTTTCCCATGTTAATTCCAATAGAGCCTTTAGAAACGCCTGCAGCCCGAACCGCTGGACGGAATTACACCAAATTTGGCAGAAAGGTAGATTTGGTTCTGCATATCACGCATTTTATTTGGTGTAAATCCATTCAGTAGTTGTCAAGAAATTAAAGGAAATCCAAATTTGTATATCTACAATTGTGAAGCCTTCATGAATGACCAGGAAGTCTGGCAGCCATTTTGGAACTGGTCTCAGCCAAGTCCCAAAATAAAATTGAAAAAGAAAAAAGAAAAGGGGCAGGGTACAAATACCCTAACCCTCTGGTCTAGGGGCCCCACTGGGACTCTGCCAGGGCAAAAAAACATTTTTTGTAAAATCATGGTGTTTTTTTGTGAATATTGCTTTGAATTAAAAAAAAAAACAACCGTGATCTCCGCGCTTGTTATAATTGTAGCCCCTGGATGGGCCAGGTCCCGGGGGCATGCAGAGTTTCATTCAAAAAATGGAGGGGGGTGCACTGGGCCCCCCTTCAAGGGCTTAATAATGCCCTTGGGACCACCACCTCCCCGGGGCTAATGTTAATATTAAGCAGCAGTCTGCGCGGACCCCCCGGGGCCTTGGAGACCATCACCTCCCTGGGGCTATAAAAAAAATTATATAGTGTGGCTGCGTGGACCCTCCCGGTCCCAGGGACCACCACCTCCCCGGGGCCAGTTACTTTTTTAAAAAGAAGGAGGCCCGCGTCGCTCCCCTCCCGGGACATATATGGCCCGGGGACCACCACCTATCCAGGGCCGGCCTGTGCAGAAGAAAAGAGGGGGGGCCCCTTCCTGGAGCCATATATGGCCCCCTGGACCACCACCTCCCAGGGCCAGCTCCTGCTATCTCCCAAAGTGCCCGACCTCAGGAGATAGCTGTTTGCTTTTGCTTGGTGGGAGCTGTGACAGCTTCCACCAAGCAAAAGCAAACACTCCGCTTCCAGCAAGTGCTAGCTGTCAAAATGCTCCCGCATGCTGGAAGCGGAGTATTCATCTCTTTCCCTGCCCGCAGACATGTGGGCAGGGAAAGAGATGAAAGTATTACTCTCGCACACAGGGAGCTGCATTTGCAGCAGCTCCCTGCGTGCGGAAGCAATGCCGGCTGCCACAAGAAGCGGGGAGCCAGCTGGGACCACAGGGGACTTGAGGCCCCCATGGTCCCAACATGCACACCGGGTGCCCTGGGTGGGGCCAGGGCACCAAGGGAAATGTGTCAGTGCCATGGGGTCCCCGGGGTCAACATCGGCCTGGGGACGGGGCCAAGCAGTCCCCCTTCCCCAGGGTACGGGGTCTCCGGGGCCGAAATCTGCCCGGGGTGGGGGCCCTTGCAGCCTTCCTACCCATTAAGTTTTGGCAGGGCCGTTTTGGCCCTAATGCTCATTTCACAGAAATTAAACCTCAATGGAGGCACTTGCAAATATAAACATAACAGGTGCCCCCGTTGAAGCTCCACTTCTGTAAAGGATAAATGGTCCTAACTCCTGGGCTTGGCAAAGGCAACACAAGTTTTCTCTGCAATTCCATATTAAAAACGGTCTGAAATCCTTTGTGGAGGTGCCTGTATCTTTGATCTATTGGAGCACAATCTGTATGTGACAGTGACGAGTGGGTTCTTGGTTGTCCTATGCTGGTGAGAGCAGAGTCCATGGATCTCCCTATAAAGTACTATGAGTGTGCAAATGTGAAAATTCCTGGAAGCTTCGCCCGTTTGGCCCCGCCCTCCTTAGTAGTAGGCAAAGGTCATTCTGCCTTTTTCCAGGATGATGGACAGCTTAACAAGCTGCCTCCCAAAGCGTTTGCCACCGATTTTGGTGAGGCGTTCTTGATGCTGGGAAATATGAGGACATCTCCACCAAACAAAGAAGCACTTACTTCACATAGTTAAGAGGAAAAACTCTTGTTTGGTTGAGATTTACCTCTTTGTATTTTTGTTGTCTTATCTATTGAAGGATTGATGTTATCACATATTTCTAAATAAAGATTCACCAGGAACAATCACATTGCCAAAACGCACAAAAGGTCACTGGTGACATTTCCTCGTGCTCCGTTACACAGCTGTACTGTAGAATGCATACTGGGCATTTACCCAAGGGGGTAGCACTTAGTAATTAACCAGAAGAAAGTACTCTACGTGGGTAAATATTTTGTGCAAAACTGTGGACTCTTGCTAGATAAAAGGGCAGGTGTGTTTTCTTTGTGGCCGGATCACTCACAAAGCTACTGACATACCCACACAGACACTTAGGCACCCATTCACACACTCAGGCACTCCCACTGACAGACCCACTCAGACACTGATACATCCACTCACAGACCCACTCAGACACTCACACACCCACTCACAGACCCATACAGCCACTCACACACCCACTCACAGACCCATTCAGGCACTCATTCACCCACTCAGACACATACACCCAATCACAGACCCATTCAGACACTCATGCATCCACTCACAGACCCACACAGCCACTCACACACCCACTCAGAAACTCAGACACCCACTCACAGACCAACTCAGACCCTAACACACCCACTCACAGACCTACGTCCTTGGGGGCCAACTACCCCGCCTGTTATCTCCAGTAAGTCTCAAACAGCAGGATTGCTGAGAAGTTGTCAGAGGCCATGCCCCTTTCTCCAATACTCTGCAAACGCGCCTCTTGGTGCACTACTGGTTGGGGGATGAAGTCCCCTTTGGTCGTGAGGGTCCTTGGGGGCCAACTACTCCTTCTGTTACCTCCAGTAAGTCCCACACTGTGGGATTGCTGAGAGGTTTTCAGTGGCCACGCCCCCTTTCTCCACCACTCTGCAAACACGCCTCCTGGCGCACTACTATTCGGGGGACGAAGTCCTATTGCCTCTTGAGGGGCCTTGGGGGCCAACTACCCTTCCTGTTACCTCCAGTAAGTCCCACACAGCTGGATTGCTAGGAAGTTGTTGGACACCACGCTCACTTTCTCCACCACTCTACAAACGTGTCTCCTGATGCATTACTGGTTGGGGGAAGAAGTCCACTTTAGTCCTTAGGGCCTCAGAAGAAAAGTGGGATTCATTCCCCAATCAGCAGTGCACCAGGAAGCTTGTTTGTAGAGTGGTGGAGAAAGGGGGCGTGTCTCCTGATGCACTACTGGTTGGGGGAAGAAGTCCACTTTAGTCCTTAGGGCCTCAGAAGAAAAGTGGGATTCATTCCCCAATCAGCAGTGCACCAGGAAGCGTGTTTGTAGAGTGGTGGAGAAAGGGGGCGTGGCCTCCACGTCCTCTCAGCAATCCCGCTGTCTGGGACTTACTGGAGGTAACAGAAGGTGTCCCTGTGCCCCAAGGCCTCTCAGCATCGAAGAGGACTTAATTTGCAGAGTGGTGGTGAAGGGGGCGTTGACTAGCCGGAGGTTTTTTTTCCTTTTTTTAAAGGGAGCGGGGCTGCGTAGCCCCCCTCCCTGGGCCGATTTCGGCCCCGGGATTCCACCCCCTGGGGCTCGTCCTTTATGTTTATTTTAATATTTCAAAATTCAATGGAGGGGTGCCCGCCAAGCCGTAGCAAACTGCAATGTCCTGGGGGTGGGCACCCCGGGACATTGCTGGAACCGGCCCTGGGGGTGGCGGTCCCCAGGGCCATCTAGGGCTCTGGGTGGGGGGGTCACGCGGCCCTCCTCCTTTGTATTGCCCCGGGGGTGGTGGCCCCCATAGTTGCAGGGGGGGGTCCATGCGCCCCCCGCATTCATTTGCAATAAAGCCCCGGGGAGGTGGTGGTCCCTGGGGCTGGGGGGGTCCGAGAGGCCCCCCATTGAAAAAGATATAAGTCCTGGAGAGGGGGTGGTCCCCAGGGCAGCGTGGGAGGCCATACAGGCCTCCCCCGCATTAATAATTAAAGAAGTCCCAGAGAGGTGGTAAATAAGCCCCAGGAGGGGGTTCCATGCACCCCCCTTCTTTTTTGCAAAATGCCCAAGGACCTAGCCCTCCCGGAGGCCAATAATGAACAAAATGTGGAAGCCCGCGCTTCATTTTAAAAAAAAGATTCAATTGGATCTTCTGTTCCCGCCAAATATATATTTTTTTTAATACTATTTTTGTCCCTGGGGGTCCCAGTGGGACCCCCCCAAGAGGCCTAGGGGGTTAGGGTGTTTCTACCCTGCCCCCTTTTCTTTTTTTTGTGGGACTCAACCGAGTCCCAAGATGGCAGCTAACACTTTCTGGTTGAAGTGTTGGCTGCCAATCAAATTTCAGTAGGGTTTCAGTAGGCCGTTCAGCTCTCAGATAAATATCTATGAAACTACTAAACGGATTTACATCAAATCACAAAAAGCACACTTTCTGGACCAACATCTAGCTTTCTGCCAAATTTGGTGTAATTCCGTTCAGCGGTTCGGGCTGTAGTCGTGTTCAAAAAATGAAATATCCCCATGGATATAACATGGGGAAAATGGGTTATAGGACGCCTCTTTTTTTCTCGCCCCCACTTGATGGATCACCCCGAAACTTTCAACACAGCAGCTGAACCCAAAAGGGGAGGTTTTGTGACAATCTTGTGAAGATTCGTGAAGCGGTGCCAAAGTTATTGGCAAAACAAAAAATGTGTTTCCTATGTAAACTTTGGTCCTAACTATAACTACCTACTGGCGACCGCCAGTAGGTAATATATTACCTACTGACAGTCGCTTTTTTAGGTCTGCTTTTTTTTACCATATGTGGATAATTTTTTAGTTTGCTAATAACTTTGGCCTTGTTTGAAGAATCTTCACAAAACTTTGCCACAAAAAAGTTAATCCACCTCAGCTGCTTCCTGATGTGATCTGACCAGCGGGTGCCGAAAAAAAGGGGTATCCCAAAACGTAAAATTACCATGCATTTTCCAAAGGATTCTTTAAGACAGGTTTTAGCAAAAAATGCTGAACAGAATTACACCAAATTCGTAACGAAGCAAGATCTTGGCCCTCAGATTGTGCATTTTGTGATTTGGTGTATCCGTTCAGTAGTATTTGAGATATTAAGGGCCAAAAATATTTGTATATCTTGGCAGGTGGGCTCGAGAGAGTCCTGCGGGCGTCCAGCAAGAGCACGAAATCAAAAATGGAGAGCTGTGATTGGTCGAGAGGCCTGTTTCCCTATGAGCCTTCACGTTCTCTGCGGGAGAAGCTCTCACGAGTTTTTTCAAGTGCTCTGATTTGCTGGCTGTTGGAAATTTAGAAATTAAATGTCTGCCATTACTGTTTACTGTTTAAAATTGGAAGTAGTGTGGAAATGTAATAAAAAATGGGGGCAGCAGAATGGCATGCTGGCCTTCTAGATTTAGAGAAGAGGTGTCTAAGGGATCACCACTGTGAAGATAATAAATGGATATTGTTTTTAACAAATTTTTACGATCTCACAGGGCACTTGCTGTGGATAGTGAATAGTAAAAATGAGTAGATACGTTCACAATACACTTTATTAGTAGGAATGCATATTGTAGTCCTTGTTTTTAAGAGGAAGTGTGTAAGAGATAAGTACTATGATGATTAGAAGGTTATATCTTTTTTTTCAATGTTTCAATCTCGGGAGATTCGCAAGATTGTGAAACGTAAGAGGGAGTAGGTCATGTTTGAATACACTCTACTATGCACACTTGTTACTGTATGAGGGAGTCTTACTGGAGATGGTGTTTATCAGACTCTATTATTTATGCTCATTGCTTTGAGAAGAGTTGTGAGTAGAGTTAAGGCTCATCCAAAAACCCAACTAGGTACATCCATAATCTGAAATAGAAGTCTGCAAGGAGAGCCCAGGTCCTCCACACATCCTACTACGCACGCCTATCATTACAGAGGTCACAGCAGAGAGGCCAGTTACTCCATACACTCTACTATGCAAACCTGTCATCTGAGAGAGAGGTCTGAAAGGAGAGGTCGGACCCTCCATACACCTTACTACGCACACCCATCATCTGAGAGACAGGTCTGAAAGAAGAGCCTAGTCCCTCCCTACACCCTACTATTCACACCTATCATTACAGAGAGAGGCCAGTCCCTCCACACAACCTACTATGCACACCCATAGAGAGGGGTGTAAAAGGAGAGGGCAGTCCATCCCCACACCCTACTACACGCACACGTCATCTGAGAGAGAGGTCTGAAAGGAGAGGCCAGTCCCTCTCCACACTCTACTACACACACTCATCATTACAGCGAGAGGTCTCAGCAGCAAGACTAGTCTCTCTACACACCCTACTATGCACACCTGACATCTGAGAGTCAGGTGTGAAAGGATAGCCAGATCCTCCCCACATACTACCATGCACACTGTCATTACAGACAGAGGTCTCAGCAGAGAGGACAGTCCCTCCCCACACCCTACTATGCACATCTGGCATCTGAGAGAGAGGTCTAAAAGGAGAGGGAAGTCTCTCCCCACACCCTACTACACACACCTATCATTACAGAGAGAGGTCTCAGCAGAGAGGCCCGTCCCTCCACACACCCTACTATGCACACCTGTCATCTGAGAGAGGTCTAAAAGGAGAGGGCCGTCCCTCCCCACACTCTACTACACACACCCATCATTACAGAGAGAGGTCTCAGCAGAAAGGATAGTCTCTCTACACACCATACTACGCACACCCGTCATTGCAAGAGTAATGACACCTAAAAAAAGATTTCTGGTGACATGTCTTGATATCAGTGTTTCAATAACTGAGCAAATAATTTCTACTGAATATCTGTTTAGTACTCACACACATTTTACAAAGAGTTTACAAACCGTGAAACATATCCTATTTTGTTACAATAAAAACATTCTTTTACTAAAATAATGTCAGAACACAACATATTATAAAGTTATTCTACAATACATACACTCACAAAAATAATTACTTTACTTTAAAAAAAAACTAGAAATTCACTGAAAAAAGCAAAGGTTAAAATAAAGGTATAGTTAGGTGAATTTGTCTGTGTGAACATTAACGTTTGAACTAAAAACACAGAAATGTATCAGTTATAGTTGGCAGTGCTAACTATAACTTTCAACCCCGCCATGCACTGCTTGTGACCTCACATCACTCGTGACATGCTCTATGACATAATTTATGACATCTCAAATGACATCATTGATGACATCACTGTTTAAACTATAGTTATGTTAAAGCTGTCCAACACTTTTTAGATATCAAAGCTTTTATTTATTCATTTATTTATTTATTTATTTGATAAAGCGCCCGAATCACCCCCGAAGGGGTATCTCTGCGCTGATACCAGATGTGTTCGGTGTGCAGATTAAGCGCATCTGTGCCACAAATCATGTGACAATGTCCAGTGTCTCTGTTTCTATCTCTTGTCCCATTCCCTTCAGCGTGCCTACTCTATAACTCCATGATAATATTGCGGCCTTGGCTGTGGGTTTGGTTATGTGTGGAATACATCCTTGCGTCTGTCGAATTTAAATTTTCAGGGTGACACTGATCAAGACTTTCGTTGAACTTGTACCTAGGTTCCTAATTAAGTTTTAAAAATGTAATTGAATTAATTTTTATTGCTCTGTACTACTAACAACGGAGTAAAAGATGGCTTTGATATATGGTCCTCATGTATTTTCCAGGAAAAGTTCTATTGGATTTTCTTTTAGTCTGAAAAGGATAAATGCTTATGTAAAGCGTGGAATTACTTCATATAAGATGGGTTCGAAATTTCTCTGGAAATACAAGAAGGGGTAATTACCCTGCTTAAGAAACCTATTCCAGGGTGGGTTTATTAGATAATTACATAAGAGAACAACCTTTTATGGGCAGTAAAATGTTATCAATAAGAATGCTTCTTACAAAGTCAACGACTAATTCCATACCTGTATAGACAGCAAGAAAGAAAGTTCTGAATAGTCAAATATCTGCATTACCACAACCACTGCTTTTTACCGTAGGTGGATAATTTTTTAGTTTGCTAATAACTTTGGCCTTGTTTGATGAATCTTCACAAAACTTTGCCACAAAAAAGTTAATCCACCTCAGCTGCTTCCTGATGTGATCTGACCAGCGGGTGCCAAAAAAAAGGGGTATCCCAAAACGTAAAATCACCATGCATTTTCCAAAGGATTCTTTAAGACAGGTTTTAGCAAAAAATGCTGAACAGAATTACACCAAATTCGTAACGAAGCTAGATCTTGGCCCTCAGATTGTGCATTTTGTGATTTGGTGTATCCGTTCAGTAGTATTTGAGATATTAAGGGCCAAAAATATTTGTATATCTTGGCAGGTGGGCTCGAGAGAGTCCCGCGGGCGTCCAGCAAGAGCACGAAATCAAAAATGGAGAGCTGTGATTGGTCGAGAGGCCTGTTTCCCCATGAGCCTTCACGTTCTCTGCGGGAGAAGCTCTCACGAGTTTTTTCAAGTGCTCTGATTTGCTGGCTGTTGGAAATTTAGAAATTAAATGTCTGCCATTACTGTTTACTGTTTAAAATTGGAAGTAGTGTGGAAATGTAATGAAAAATGGGGGCAGCAGAATGGCATGCTGGCCTTCTAGATTTAGAGAAGAGGTGCCTAAGGGATCACCACTGTGAAGATAATAAGTGGATATTGTTTTTAACAAATTTTTACGATCTCACAGGGCACTTGCGGGATAGTGAATAGTAAAAATGAGTAGATAAGTACACAATACACTTTATTAGTAGGAATGCATATTGTAGTCCTTGTTTTTAAGAGGACGTGTGTAAGAGATAAGTACTATGATGATTAGAAGGTTACATCTTTTTTTTTCAATGTTTCAATCTCGCGAGATTCGCAAGATTGTGAAACGTAAGAGGGAGTAGGTCATGTTTGAATACACTCTACTATGCACACTTGTTACTGTATGAGGGAGTCTTACTGGAGATGGTGTTTATCAGACTCTATTATTTATGCTCATTGCTTTGAGAAGAGTTGTGAGTAGAGTTAAGGCTCATCCAAAAACCCAACTAGGTACATCCATAATCTGAAATAGAAGTCTGCAAGGAGAGCCCAGGTCCTCCACACATCCTACTACGCACGCCTATCATTACAGAGGTCACAGCAGAGAGGCCAGTTACTCCATACACTCTACTATGCAAACCTGTCATCTGAGAGAGAGGTCTGAAAGGAGAGGTCGGACCCTCCATACACCTTACTACGCACACCCATCATCTGAGAGACAGGTCTGAAAGAAGAGCCTAGTCCCTCCCTACACTCTACTATTCACACCTATCATTACAGAGAGAGGCCAGTCCCTCCACACAACCTACTATGCACACCCATAGAGAGGGGTCTAAAAGGAGAGGGCAGTCCATCCCCACACCCTACTACACACACCCGTCATCTGAGAGAGAGGTCTGAAAGGAGAGGCCAGTCCCTCTCCACACTCTACTACACACACTCATCATTACAGCGAGAGGTCTCAGCAGCAAGACTAGTCTCTCTACACACCCTACTACGCACACCTGACATCTGAGGGACAGGTCTGAAAGGATAGCCAGATCATCCCCACATACTACCATGCACACTGTCATTACAGACAGAGGTCTCAGCAGAGAGGCCAGTCCCTCCCCACACCCTACTATGCACATCTGGCATCTGAGAGAGAGGTCTAAAAGGAGAGGGCAGTCTCTCCCCACACCCTACTACACACACCTATCATTACAGAGAGAGGTCTCAGCAGAGAGGCCAGTCCCTCCACACACCCTACTATGCACACCTGTCATCTGAGAGAGAGGTCTAAAAGTAGAGGGCCGTCCCTCCCCACACTCTACTACACACACCCATCATTACAGAGAGAGGTCTCAGCAGAAAGGATAGTCTCTCTACACACCATACTACGCACACCCGTCATTGCAAGAGTAATGACACCTAAAAATATTTCTGGTGACATGTCTTGATATCAGTGTTACAATAACTGAGCAAATAATTTCTACTGAATATCTGTTTAGTACTCACACACATTTTACAAAGAGTTTACAAACCGTGAAACATATCCTGTTTTGTTACAATAAAAACATTCTTTTACTAAAATAATGTCAGAACACAACATATTATAAAGTCATTCTACAATACATACACTCACAAAAATAATAACTTTAAAAAAAAAACTAGAAATTCACTGAAAAAAGCAAAGGTTAAAATAAAGGTATAGTTAGGTGAATTTGTCTGTGTGAACATTAACGTTTGAACTAAAAAACACAGAAATGTATCAGTTATAGTTGGCAGTGCTAACTATAACTTTCACCCCCGCCATGCACGGCTTGTGACCTCACATCACTCGTGACATGCTCTTTGACATCATTTATGACATCTCAAATGACATCATTGATGACATCACTGTTTAAACTATAGTTATGTTAAAGCTGTCCAACACTTTTTAGATATCAAAGCTTTTATTTATTTATTCATTTATTTATTTTATAAAGCGCCCGAATCACCCCCGAAGGGGTATCTCTGCGCTGATACCAGATGTGTTCGGTGTGCAGATTAAGCGCATCTGTGCCACAAATCATGTGACAATGTCCAGTGTCTCAGTTTCTATCTCTTGTCCCATTCCCTTCAGCGTGCCTACTCTATAACTCCATGATAATATTGCGGCCTTGGCTGTGGGTTTGGTTATGTGTGGAATACATCCTTGCATCTGTCGAATGTAAATTTTCAGGGTGACACTGATCAAGACTTTCGTTGCACTTGTACCTAGGTTCCTAATTAAGTTTTAAAAATGTAATTGAATTAATTTGTATTGCTATGTACTACTTACAACGAAGTAAAAGATGGCTTTGATATATGGTCCTCATGTATTTTCCAGGAAAAGTTCTATTGGATTTTCTTTTAGTGTGAAAAGGATAACTGCTTATGTAAAGCGTGGAATTACTTCATATAAGATGGGTTCGAAATTTCTCTGGAAATACAAGAAGGGGTAATTACCCTGCCTAAGAAACCTATTCCAGGGTGGGTTTATTAGATAATTACATAAGAGAACAACCTTTTATGGGCAGTGAAATGTTATCAATAAGAATGCTTCTTACAAAGTCAACGACTAATTCCATACCTGTATAGACAGCAAGAAAAACGTTCTGAATAGTCAAATATCTGCATGAGAAAGAAGAATATTCAGAAGGGAATACAATGCTGAATAGTCTCAGATACCTACACTTAAATGATTGCATGTTATTGCTACAGGTGTGCACATTTTATGCATTGGCAGGTAGTCACCTGAGACGTTGCTATGGTACACCCTTACAGGTTGAACAATTTTAGTAATAGTGAAGTCACTGAAACATGAAATGGTATCGTAAAACAAACCACTGAATTAATTATTTAGCAATATTGAGAAATTTAGAGAGTTGTGGTAGAAGAAACAAAAGTTAAGATAAAACAAAAGAGAGAATGGTGAAAAGAAGAAAAGGACGTTTACTTTTAGCCTGGGACCACCTGCCCTTGTGCCCGGAGGCACCGCCACTAGCCGCAGCTGAGAGGGGAAGGAGCAAGACTCCCCAAGCTCTTATAGCGCCAACATCTGCCTCGCAGCGTGGGACATTTACTTTGAGCTGGGGACCACCTGTCCCATTAGCCCTAGCGCCCCGAAGTGGCGCCACTTGATGCAGCTGAGAGGGGGAGGAGCAAGGCTCCCTACCCGCTTATATCACCAATGACAGCACAGCAGTGCAGGACGTTTACTTTGAGCCGTGGACCACCTGTCCCTTCTGCCCTTGCTCCCAGAGGCGCCGCCCCTCGCCACAGCTGAGGGGGGGGGAGTGGGGTGGGGGTGGAGGAGTACACAAGTGCTTATAGTACCAACGACAGCCCTGCGGTGCAGAATGTTTAATTTGACCTGGGGACCACCTGTCCCATCTGTCCTTGCTCCCAGGGGCACCGCCACTTGCTGCAGTTGAGTGGGGGAGGAGCAAAACTCCTCAAGTGCTTATAGCGCCAACGACCGCCCTGCAGCGCAAAGCCCGGGCCAAGGGCGAGCCCGTCTGCGCCCGTCAGAGCCCGGAAGAGGCTGTGCTGGGCCCGGATAACGATCGTGTGGTTTGCGTGGAGTTTTGGAGACTGGGGAATTTACCTGACTTTTGCACTCATAAAGCAAGATGGGGGAAAAAAAAGATTACCGGGGTGTCACCTGCTCCTTTTTTTGCACCCAAGGTTACCCCTATTGACAGAATGTTGGAAAGGGCAGTGGGCGTTATTAGTATGGAAATTGCGCTAACGGAGAGAAGACCCCCTGAATTCCAGTACAAATTTAGACACATTCCCTGCAGAGGAGCTAGTACCATCCTCTTTGACTTTGTCCCCTCCCTCCATATTCCAATGAGCTCATTAGAGATGGCTACAACATTAACGAGAGGCTAATTACCGGCCACTTCAAGTAGCCCTGGTAAGGTAATTAACTGTAAGAGACTAAAGCAGTGATCCAGCGTTTCAGGACTAGAAATTTCTTAAGACAAGGCCCAATTACCATTACCCAACAAGTCCCTTCACACTGGGTTAGTGTAATTCCAAAATAATTCAAAATTTACCAATCTCTCCTATATATTCTCATCTCTAGAATACCAAAATTGGCGATGCAATCTTTATATAGTTGATTACATTTGGCAAATCAAACCTCAGGAATAAATCACTCCTAATAAAGACAGACTCATTTGTAAATTTATAATGTTTATCTAAATAATGTGAAATAAATGCTCTTTGGTACAAACAATCAGCATAAATCATGGATCGTCACAAAGCAAACAAAATTAGAAGAGAAAATGACAAATTCATATCAATGACAATGCATAAAGGAGTGGATAGGCGAAGAGACAAAAGATTCAGAGATAAAATACATTTGCAAATGTTTATGCAAATTCAGATTTCAGTCTATACTAACCCAAATAGGAATAGGAAATCTACTCTCTGGCCATGAGAGCAGCAAGGCCCCTCAAGAAGATTTGAAGAGGCAAAGACTAAGTCAGTAATTTTTTTATATTTATTTATTTGAAAAGTTTTATATAGCGCTGGCTAGACCCGGAGGTATCAGAGCGCTTTACATGAGGTAGGACATTGGTTTCAGAACATTGTTACATAGTTACATCAGTTGCTGGAGCATTGCAAAACATAGAAAGGGAAACAGTATAACGTAATTACATGAGTAACAAAAGCATAGCATAGCATAAGAAAGAAACCGGCAAGGGGGAAAATACTTCAGGGGACACAGAAAAGTCAGGCTGGAAAAGAGGAGGCAGACAGAGAGTCACGGAGGGAGGAGGCAGGGGAGGGAAAAGAAAAACAACGGTGAGACGAGGAAAACAATGTCCGATGTCTGGCTGGGTAGGTGACGGCTGAGGGGTGAACCAGTAATCAGTAGACAGGAAACAGAAACAGCAAACCGACGACAGCGACGATTTCCCAACAGTCTCACAAGTCAGTCTCCTAAACCCCTCCCACCAGGCACCTCAATTATACCCTAAAACCCAAATGTCCAACCCACACAGGTATCAAACTAAAGGTTTTCTTCACATTTGATTGGTTAAGGAAGGGGGTGTATGGTCACACCATTCTCAGCATGTCCGCCACACTAAATGTCCCATTGTTTTTATTTAATCAATGACAAACTTCCACCCCAGGAAACACTAATCTGAGCCACTGTTATTTTCTTCCTCTTCTCCGGCAAATGTTGCAAACTTTGTATATCTTTCTCGCTGAGCGCCTCTCTGCAGAGGAAGCTTCCTTCTATTTGTCGCATTGTTTTTTCATACTGGTTTTTGGCAGGCACTCAGGACTTGAAGGACAGAATAGCATTCCATCTCCTTATTCACTCTTGAAATTCATTTAAACACTTCTATTTTCCAGTGGCTTCGTAACCCATTATTTGACATGCAGAATTTGCGAACCGTTCTTCTAAGCAGAGCAAACACAAACATTATTATTCACTTATAATGTTTTTTCTCTACGCACCAACCGAATGCTGCATTAATCCCTGCGCAACCCATATTAGTTATTATTACCTTTTCTTAGCAGACGTTAATAACATGCACAAAAGCAGCATCAGTAAGCATTAGTCCTTTTTATTTTCGTTAGTCAAAAGCATTTGCGGCCTACCATTATTACTTTAATACGCGTTTGCGCATTAGCATTTTTCCACATGTTAGGCTTTTTCCGCATAATTTTCACTACACACAGTTAGTAAATATTACTGAGGGTTCAATCCGAGCATGTTTTATTTTTCGCAAAAAACCCTGCTCAATCAATCCCCCCTTTGATGGCGTTTTTAGCCATCATCAAATACCCACCAATACAAATTGTCACTTATCAGAAAGCAGATGTTCTCTCTCGTTTTACCATTATTCCATCTAAATCCTTCATTACTTCATAATCATTTCCTTTCATATCTTCTAATTCTATTTCCTCTCTCTTTCTTGCTTTTCGTTTATTATCTGGTGATTCTCTTTTACATCTACAACACCAAGGGTCCCTCACTGGCTTCCTCCTGCAACTGTCTAATTTCGTCCCATGTTTCAATAGTAGAGAACATCAAGTGACAATCTGTATTCTTTTTCTCTGATCCTTTGTTAATCGAAACTGAATTTTGTGCACAGAAACGAGCCACTTGGTCAGCGTATCTGTTTCCACTGGTCACTTACAGGCACATGCATCAACCATTTTTGCGAGCGCAAACGGTGCGATTCGCAAAAAGCGGCCGTTTGCGCCCGCAAAAAGGGCTTTTCGATGCATCAAGGTTTAGGCACTCACAATTTAAGAATTCGCAATTTATTGCGATTTCTTAAATTGCGATTGCATTTAAGGAATCGCAATTTGCGATTCCTTAAATGCAATGCAAGAACCACTTAAAAATAGCGATTTCGCTATTTGGGGCCGCAAATTACCGAGCAATTAAACTGGTCGGTAATTTGCAAAAACTTTGAAAAATGCACTAAAGTGCATTTTTCAAAGTTTCATGGTGTGCACACACATGCCCTTGGGGCACATCACAATTTCAGGGGTGCAACAGGGTGTTCTTTTGACACCCTTGCACCCTTGAAATTGCAGCGCGAATTTGCGAGTACCTATTGGTACTCGCAAATTGTGCATGCAATCTCCCATTCATTCCTATGGGTCTGTAGGCCCATAGGAATGAATGGGGAGCCATTCCTTAATTGCGACTCGCAAATTGCGAGTCGCAATTAAGGAATTTGTAGGAATCGCTATTTTTTAGTATTTCTGTAGTCACTGCAATAATAGGTGTTAGTATTCTCCCTAATACACCATTTCCAAAGGTAGAAAACCATTACCCACAGCGGAAAAACTCTTACCAAGTTTCTCCCAAGCACCATCAACCTTTCAATTCAGACAAATCTTTATGAAGATTTGTAATATTCTTAATATACCCCTCAAGACTCTTACTCTATCAGGGATATAAGTACAACATTGTTGTATTTTCAACATATTGCTGACTCCACCCTCTTTGGCCAATAATACATTAAGGGCAAGTCGATTTTGTAAAACCATAGACCTAATTGCAACCATTTCAGTATCAACCATTAAGAACCCACCAGCAGTGTCTGTTGATAAGCTATCAACCACTGTAGACAATTTTCTAATTTTGTGTGAATTTAGAATAACTCCAACTGAAAGTATCAATGCTCCAAAAACATCCCCAATTATTTCTAAAAAAACGTGCTCTTTTATTACGTATTAGTCCATTCTTTATTTCATTGATTCTATTATTCTTGTCCATGTGATATATCTTCGGAAATACTATTGCTAAATAACAACACCCATACCAATGTTCAGGTAACCTATAGTAGGCATTCTTACCACACACATAATAAATTCCTGGAAAGACAGGATCAGCTCCTCCTTTTACTCCCCATCCTCCCGTAATTAGGAAAGTATGATCATATTTACTAGAACCAATGAAATAATTATTATAATCAGTCTTTTGTCTAAGCAAACAAAGTTTTCTCTATGATACTAGTCTAGGGTCATGGCAGTGTATGTCTTGCCCTTCTTATAATTTCCTTCTCTGAAAGCCCATGGAGGTACATGAGACTTTTGCTCAGCAGCTTTCCTCTGAAACTCTTGTCTTCTATCTTCAACCATATTAATGAATTCTATTTCTTCAAATCGTAATCTACAGGTTAAATTGTGTCTATGTGCATATACTGTATCTATGGTTTCTGTAGAATGAAAAAATTCTCCCATATATTCTGCATTTTTAGCACTATATATTCTATTCATGTTCTTTCTAATAGGAATTTCTGAAAATACTAAATCCATGTTAGAGTAATAATACTGCAAACTTCCCTTTCCATAAAACAGACTTGTTAATACACTACAAGACACACCATATGTTAAAGGTAGGTGGTGGTAAGTCACCCCCTCTGAGACAGACGATGGTAATTGCATGCACACATAGCAATCCCTCACATCCATTACATCCACGTATTCATAAAGTAGCTTCATAAAAACATTTAACGAAAAATCATTAATTGATTTATCATGATGATAGATGCTGTCATCTTTCATCTTTTCTAATTTAGTATGTGAGTCTTCTTCAAAATCTTTAGTATCTACTTTATTACTCATCACACCATTAGTATTATTTTTGTGATTAGTTACCATTAAGACAGGTACAATAACAATTAATGTTAACCACACCAACATTAGTAGAAAAATACTACATAAGCAAGCATTAATACATCTACATTTATTTAAAACTACGCTTTTGATGTCCAGTCTCTGCTGTATTTGCCATTTCTAATACTATTTGTATCAATTCTAAAAAAAAACTAAAAAAAAAACTCAAAAGTCTAACTCAAAAATCTATCAAAAATCCAATCTATAAAAATGTTGTAAAATCTATCCAAAGTAGTGTATCCTCACACTTTATAGCTTTCTTCTTTACCCCCTCTTTTTTTTTTTTATTTCTTCCTCATCAGATCTTCTGCTTCAATTTTCTGCAATTCTTTCAATAAATTTTCAATTTTCTGGATTCTACACCTTATTTTATACAGTTCTTTAAGGTGGTTCAAAACCGTTTCCTTCACTTTGCTCTGTACCAACGTCTTCTTTGATCTGATCTGAATTTTCAATTTCTTCCAACACTACATATGTCCATTCTGGAGCTGTGTATTTCTTGTTTGGAACTCTTACTCTTTTCGTTTTTCGAACTGATTCTTCTTCTTCAGACTCAGTTTGCTCAGTCTGATCTTGAACTTCAATTATTGTCTCAGGTGATCTTTGTTTCAGAGTGTATTTCAGTCTTTTCACTCCTTCTGGCCACACATCACCTTTTCTTGCTTTCTTTACTTGAACTGTTTCATCAGCATCAGTGTCAAATTCACAAGTTCTTTTATTTAATCCTTTTCTCCGATTCACTTGCTCTTGATTTTCACTCAACACTTCTCCATTGTCACCCTCAACAGCAGTCTTATTAGACCCAGTAGCTGGTGCCCACTTTATTCGACTTCTTTCTTGATCAAGCACATGTTCAACACTTTCAAAGTCTGTAACTTCAGACTCTACGGCTTCACGTTCTTCAGCTTCTGGTTCTCCTAGTCTCTCCACCAGTTGCTGCTCTTCGTCTTGTCTTTCAAGTTGACTTGGGACTCTTCTTGTATGACTTCCGTGTATCCAATGCGGCAAGCCACCCCACTTCACTGCTGTCGTTGTTACCAATATGATTTGGTAAGGGCCATGCCATCTAGGTTCCAAACACGACTTTCTCACATGTTTCTTCACAAGGATCCACTCACCTGGACTTAAATCATGTGCTTGTTCCTGCTGTGTTGTGGTTGCAATTTCTCCAACCTGATGGGACACAGAACGCACCACATCAGCCAATCCTTTGCAATAATTAAGCACTAGATCATCAGTAATATTCATCAGTTGATTTGCTGGTACAATTGGTTGTCTCATTGCTCTTCCCATTATAATTTCATGAGGGGATAATCCAGTCGTTTTATCAGGAATACTTCTCAAACTCATTAACACCAAGGGTAAAGCATCTGGCCATTTCAATGTTGTGGATGCACACACTTTGGACAATTTGGACTTAATAGTGCCGTTAATTTGCTCGACCACACCTGAGGCTTCTGGTCGATAGGCACAATGCAGCTTTTGTTCAATTTGTAATGCTGCGCAAATCATCCGAATTATTTCATTATTAAAGTGAGTACCTCTATCTGTTTCTAAAGAGACTGGAAATCCGAATCTAGGAATGATCTCTCTCAAAAGCAATTTAGCAACTGTTAGACTATCACTTCTTCTTGTTGGATATGCTTCTACCCAACGAGAAAACAGACAAACAACAACCAACACATATTTTAGTCCATTACAAGGAGGGAGTTCGATAAAATCAGCCTGCAATCTAGTAAAAGGTCCGGCTGCTTTCCTAATTCTGCCCCAACTAACAACTGTTTTTCTGCCTGGATTCTGCTGTTGGCACACTACGCATCTTTGGCATAGACTCTCTGCAATAACCCTAAATTTAGGATTATACCATGCCTGCTTGAAGAGTCTAATCATGGCATCTCTTCCCACATGTGTAATTCCGTGGTACATCCTGGCCATTTGTGAAAGTAAACAATCTGGCATTACTACTCTGTCATCTGTATACACCCATATTTCAATATCAGGTCTCTTTACACAACCTGATTTAATCCAAAGTTCTTTTTCTCCCTCACTGGCTTCCTCCTGCAACTGTCTAATTTCGTCCCATGTTTCAATAGTAGAGAACATCAAGTGACAATCTGTATTCTTTTTCTCTGATCCTTTGTTAATCGAAACAGAATTTTGTGCACAGAAACGAGCCACTTGGTCAGCGTATCTGTTTCCACTGGTCACAGGCACATGCATCAACCATTTTTGCGAGCGCAAACGGTGCGATTCGCAAAAAGCGGCCGTTTGCGCCCGCAAAAAGGGCTTTTTCGATGCATCAAGGTTTAGGCACTCGCAATTTAAGAATTCGCAATTTATTGCGATTCCTTAAATTGCGATTGCATTTAAGGAATCGCAATTTGCGATTCCTTAAATGCAATGCAAGAACCACTTAAAAATAGCGATTTCGCTATTTGGGGCCGCAAATTACCGAGCAATTAAACTGGTCGGTAATTTGCAAAAACTTTGAAAAATGCACATAATAAGCATGTACTGATTCTTTCGATTCCTGCGTCGTCCTGTCAATCTTAACCCAGTCCGTTTCTTTTGGAGAAATCTTACCTTTCAAATAAGTAATCACTTGAATATATTTTTGCATCACCTCTTCTGAAGGCGCTCCTGTTTTAATAGCTCTAGGATATTCGTCTTTTGGGCAATCAACTGCAATTTTACATTCAGTCCATAAATCAGCTGGAACCACAATGTCAAACAAGCCATCCAAATCTTTCAACAAGACTTTTGAAACTTTTACAAATCTCTCTACCGGTTTATACCATTCAACAGCCTTTTCTCTCAATCTGGGGAATTCATTCGTAAAAGACAATATATCCTGTCTTGACCAAGGGATATGGACATATCCACCACCCGGAACTTCTCTCATTGGCTATATCATTTCAGCAGACTGTTTCTCTTACCGGAAGTAAAGGAGAAGCAGTCACACCCTTATTCATATTCGCTTCTTCTTTCTTTATTGTGCAGCTGCCTTTCCAACGTTCCACATCACCCCATTTTTTCAGAGTATCAACTCCTTTATTTGCAATCGTTTTCCAGAAGCATTCAAACTCTCCAGATCCTTATTACTAAAATCCAACCTATACGTCTTTTGCAAAGCCTTTGACTTTTCTATATCCACACCATATTCTTGTGCAGCTTCTGCCAACTTCTCATGCTAATTTTTCGCTTTCAATGTAATATGTTTACACATGAATAACAACTCTTCATCCTGGTATTTACTCAATCTCTCTGGACTAATTGTACCAATAATCATTTCTTCCAAATCTACTTTCAACTTCCCTAAATCCATACTTGATTTAGATTTATTGGACACCATTCCTCTTATACATTCATCCAACTCCTCCGGTGAAGGTCCCACTGAACTAGAACCCTCTGATCTAGAAGTTGTTTCTCTCACATTTGGCAATAATTTCCTAGGATCTATTTGAACACTTCTTTTTGGCGTTTCAGTCACATTTCCATTTACTGGAAGATCAATCAATGACGTACTTGCCTCATTAGACTCTGACTCACTAACATTCCTAACACCATTCACCGGAACTGTTAATGCATGTACTCTTGAAATATTTTGACCCTCACTATACAATGGAACTATAGGACCAATCATAACTGGAACTGACAACGCTTCTGCATTTAAACTCATCTGATTCATTTTCTGAGTCAATTCTTCCTTTGCTCTATTAAGCATCTCAATCTCCTTTTCCTGTGATATTCGGGTAACCTGTGGATTCCTGTGGATTCAATTAATAGTGCACTCAGAGTAACCCTATCTGGATTCTCCCGATACGGTGGAGGCCTTTCAGTAACATCTCCTCTAGTAACTCATCAATTTCATTTGAATCCATATCTAATTCTGAAGTTTCTATATTCTTCTTCTTCTAAATACATTTTCCACCAGCCTGATCCTCAGCAACCATTACTGGATATAATCCATCTAGAATTACATCTCTCCTCCATCTCTTCATTTGTGCATCCCACTTAGCCTCTGAAAACCATCTCATCGTATTCTTGTATTTCAATCCATTCCGGTCTCTCTCCCTTCTGTACCCTTCATGCTCCCATTCCTCAAGCACCTCATACTGCATAGGTCTAGGATTTGGTTTCAAAGAATTCATTTGTCTTCTCACATTTTCCAAACTTTTCACATTAAATGTACCATGCTCTGGGAAAGCTAACACTCCATCATCCTCTGTATATTTTAACCAGTTCTCCAACCATGTACACGTATGGTATCCACGCTCTAACATCATAAAGGAAGCAGGCGACTTGGAGGAGGTACAGGAATTCCCTCTCTAATCACAATCGGTTTGTCCTTCTTAAAGAAATCCTGAATAGCTTTAATCAACTTCATTTTTGTAACACTCTTTTTTTCTCTCTTCACTAACTATTTCGGAAAACTAAGGAAATCCTTCCGTAATTCCACTCACTTTATTGGCTCACGCTCGTCCAATCTCAGTGCGGCTCACACCAACCAACCAATTACAGCACAATACACACCCACTATTCTGACCAATGCCAGTGCGACTTTTGTGACGTCAGTATAACTCCTACTACTGACCCTCCCTTTACAAAATTATTACAGCAATGCAAAACAAAGTTTTTTTCAATTAAATTCTTATTAGAAATGACACAAAACAGCACCTTTGTCTGCTCCACTAATAAAGAGATAGTTCAATTACTCTAAAAGATTTCCTTTTGCTTCGAGTAAAATAACGACCGGTGTCACTCCACTCCCAAACAAGTGAAAAGAGGTCTTAGTACTCCTCTAGGGATAAGGCCAAAGTTTCGAAGAGGACTTTTTCTTAAAAGAGGTCTTGGTACTCCTTTGGGGATAAGGCCAGAGTTTCAGAAGCGGACTTTCCACTATTTCATACACTCTCCTTACAACAGAGTAAGTCCCTAAAATAACATCAACAGCCTTTCACTGTTCGATATTACAACAACAGACAAAGAACTTCCAGTGTGGTATTTCTCCACACTATGACTGTGCCACAACTGCTTAAATTAACATCCCGGGATCTTAGGCAACTCCGTACGCGTACTTCCAGACTACATAAAAACAAAGACCATAGCTTTCTGTATTAGTAATCAATAATCTTAAATCAATAAATCAATCATTGATTTGCCAAAATAACCAATATAACCATCAATCTCTGCTACCAAAACTGATCCAACGTTTCAGGACTAGAAATTTTTAAGACAAGGCCCAATTACCATTACCCAACAAGTCCCTTCACGCTGGGTTAGTGTAATTCCAAAATAATTCAAAACTTACCAATCTCTCGAATATATTCTCATCTCTAGAATACCAAAATTGGCTATGCAATCTTTATATAGTTGATTACATTTGGCAAATCAAACCTCAGGAATAAATCACTCCTAATAAAGACAGACTGATTTGTAAGTTTATAATGTTTATCTAAATAATGTGAAATAAATGCTCTTTGGTACAAACATACAGCATAAATCATGGATCGTCACAAAGCAAACAAAATTAGAAGAGAAAATGACAAATTTGTATCAATGACAATGCATAAAGGAGTGGATAGGCGAAGAGACAAAAGATTCAGAGATAAAATACATTTGCAAATGTTTATGCAAATTCAGATTTCAGTCTATACTAACCCAAATAGGAATAGGAAATCTACTCTCTGGCCATGAGAGCAGCAAGGCCCCTCAAGAAGATTTGAAGAGGCAAAGACTAAGGGCCAGATGCATCAAGCATTTTTCTGCTCGCAAACGGGCCGATTCGCAAACGGGCCGATTCTGTGATCGCAAAAAATGCTTTTGCGATGCATCAAACCCAATTTTGTGATTTGGTAACCTGTTAACGAATCGCAAAATGGGTTTGCGATTTGCTATTAGGAAGGGGCGTGTTTAGGGCGTCCCTTCCTAATACCGAATCGCATCGGTATGCATGAATGTTTTGCGACCGAAATGCGGTCGCAAAACATTCGCATTTTACCACCTACTTCAAGTAGGTGGTAACTCAGTTTGCAAATGGGAAGGGTCCCCAGGGACCCCTTCCCCTTTGTGAATGTCAGCAAATGCATTTCTCAGAGCAGGCAGTGGTCCCAGGGACCACTGCCTGCTCTTAGAAAATGAAAGGAAAGTTTTCATTTTCTCTTTGTAAAGCATCCCGTTTTCCTTTAAGGAAAACGGGCTGCTTTACAAAAAAAAAAAAGATTGCTTTATTAAAAAGCAATCACAGACATGGTGGTCTGCTGACCCCAGCAGGCCACCATCCCCGTGATTTTTGCGTTTCCTAGTGGGTCACAAATTGCGACCTACCTCATTAATATTCATGAGGTAGGTCATTTGCGACCCCTTAGGAATCGCAGAAAGTGTTAAACATACTTTCATGCATTCCGTTTTGCGATTCCCTAATTGCGAATCGCAAAGATTTGCAATTAGGGAATCGCAAAATATTTTTTTGATGCATATGGCCCTAAGTCAATAATTAGTAGACAGGAAACAGAAACAGCAAACCTACAACAGCGACGATCTCCCAACAGTCTCACAAGTCAGAATCCCCAAATGTCCAACCCACACAAGTATCAAACTAAAGGTTTTCTTCACATTTGATTGGTTAAGGAAGGGGGTGTATGGTCACACCATTCTCAGCATGTCCGCCACACTAAATGTCCCATTGTTTTTATTTAATCAATGACATAAACTTCCACCCCAGGAAACACTAATCTGAGCCACTCTTATTTTCTTCCTCTTCTCCGGCAAATGTTGCAAACTTTGCATATCTTTCTCGCTGAGCGCCTCTCTGCAGAGGAAGCTTCCTTCTATTTGTTGCATTGTTCTTTCATACTGGTTTCTGGCAGGCACTCAGGACTTGAAGGACAGAATAGCATTCCATCTCCTTATTCACTCTTGAAATTCATTTAAACACTTCTATTTTCCACAGGCTTCGTAACCCATTATTTGACATGCAGAATTTGCGAACCGTTCTTCTAAACAGAGCAAACACAAACATTATTATTCACTTATAATGTTTTTTCTCTACGCACTAACCCAATGCTGCATTAATCCCTGCGCAACCCATATTAGTTATTATTACCTTTTCTTAGTCGACGTTAATAACGTGCACAAAAGCAGCATCAGTAAGCATTAGTCCTTTTTATTTCCGTTAGTCAAAAGCATTTGCGGCCTACCATTATTACTTTAATACGCATTAGCATTTTTCCACATGTTAGGCTTTTTCCGCATAATTTTCACTACACACAGTTAGTAAATATTACTGAGGGTTCAATCCGAGCAGGTTTTATTTTTCGCAAAAAACCCTGCTCCATCAGCAGGGTATTCACTCCAACACGAAGGAAGCTAGCATACAAACGGATGTGAGTGAGAGCATGCAGCTTATGGAGGCTTGTTTCTTAAAAATGGAAGAACTGCTGCAGAGCAGCCTTTATGTAATCGTTTAGAGGCTATGGAATCACAGCTCTCTCTTTTGCTGACATAGAGGCTTCCCCCCGGAGTTCTGAGGCTGGAGTTCTTATTGATATACATGGAATATCGGACTCCCAATCCGACATGGGTAGCATGATGAACATGGATGGAGCAAGGGGCAACTTAATGTCTAATAACCAGTCTAAATTGCCACCTTAGGGGGTCGGCCCAACTACAGCTAGTAGCCCTGGCATGCATCAGTGTAGTTGCTATCAAGCAGTAGCGGGTCAGAGATGGTTTTGCAGACTGCAGGATAGGGCTGGCTTAGGGGGAGAGAGTTCATATATTCCGAGCCAAGTGCATATCAATCTCCGCCCACAGCCTGCACGTATGCGTGTGTGCTCGTTGGAGTATCCCCCCACGAGAAAATGAGGTGAGTCTTATGAGGACTTGTTTAACAAAGTCTTAGGGCCTGATTTAGATCTTGGCGGATGGGATACCCCATTACCAAGGTGACAGATATCCCGTCCGCCGTATTACAAGTGCATGATATCCTATGGCACTTGCAATACGGAGGACGGGATATCTGTCACGTTTGTGACGGAGTATCCCATCCCCCAAGATCTAAATCAGGCCCTTTGACTGGTTTGTTTGCCATAGGAGTTTCCCATTTTGTTTGTATGAAGAAATCTTGATGATAAGGAGGACTGGCTGGATTGGCCAAGGCCCTGCACTAACCAACAGGGACTGTGTCATTGTTAATTTCATATCTACGCAGCTGGTGCAGAGGCTCTTGTTTGGCGATCTGAGTAACGTTCACAGGAGTAGCTCCTCTTTTGTGATACCACTAGGCTTCTTTTATAAGCCCTGTTTGCATATACCGCTACTTCAGTCCAGCAGGTGACTAAGGCCAAAATTTGTCGTCTATGATTTTATCCTCAAAGCAAGTGGGGTTGTCTTCCATTGCACCGTATTGTTCAAGGGTCCAGTACTTGGTTCCAGTTATAAATGGGTTTGATGCCCTGTCGGATATCGATTGACCTCAACAAAGGCCTTTATTGCCCTTCTCTAGGGTGACCAATAAAGGGACAACTGCTTCTGAAATGACAGGCTGTAGTCCATCTGTTGGTGGCGGGTGCTCCTACATACTTAAGAGCTGGAATGTTGTAGGCTTAAAGGGAAAGGTTTCTGACGCAGACTGGCTCAGCTTTGTAGCAGACTATGATACAATTGTCTTCTAGTAGACATGTCCTATCTCCCCTACTCCATGGGAGGATTTTGTTTGTTATTCCAGCCTGTGCGTGGTAGAGCCAGGGGAGGACACTTGATTTGGCTTAAGCTGAATTGTAACCTAAAAGTGACAGTGATCGACTCTGGTAGTGTTGTATTCCAAGTTTTACATATATTTGATTCATTTTTATAACCATGATTTTTCTAATTCTGCTTGTGTCTATTTTAGAGAATTGTTTTGTTTTTAAGTAATTTGGCCACAACTCTGGCCGAAGTTGCAGCTTTTCCAAAGTACATTGTTTGTGGAGGTTTAATGCCAAATTCATCATATGTTCGAAGGATCTGAGAACCAAGGGTTTTGATAACTGTGAGAACGTCAGCAGAAAGGCGGGGTTGACCTGGGTCACTATATAACAGAAATTAATCTGGTGCACGTGGTCTCAAATTTTAAGGGAGATGACGGAATCTTACCTTCTTATAGAGGTAATGGTCGGGCCTGCACCATTGATTACATTTTTATCACCAGAGATTTTCTTCCATGATTTATCTAGGAGTGCAGGAATAGAGACTCAGTGGGGAATCACAATGCACTGATGGCAGGTGGGCATTTTCCAGTCCGCAAGGTTAATCCTCAAGTAACAACTGCTGAGATTTCCCATCATACAAGAGATGGCCTAAGATTAATATGCTTCCTTAAGGAACCTAAGGCTACCATTAGTCTACTAGTGAATAAATGTCTACCATGGTTTTGGGGTTTGCCTGCAGAAGAAAGTGGGGAAGCACTCAATACCCACTACAGCTCCCTATGTATAGGTATTAGAAATTATTTGTTGAAGCCTATTAGATGGATTTCGAAATGCCCACGATGGTTTGATGGTTCCTGCTTATTGGCTAATCGCCGATTAAGAAGGGTAATGGCAACAACTCCTAGGGATTACAAAGAAGTTGCTGAGGCAAAGAAATGTTACAAGCTTACTATGAGAAGCAGGAAGAAAGTCTTAGTAACTAAAGATTGGGAACTGCTTGTGCAAGCTGCAACAGAAAATTGTAGTATAGTATTTTGGAACACAGTTAGCAAGATCCGACTGAGAGATGCCCCACCAAACCCATTATCATCTTGTTGCAAAGCAGGCCAGGCCAGGCCTGGGTAACACATTATAGTGCTATTTATCAGGTAGTGGAGGACAAGGTTGTATGTCGTTAAAACGCATTCTGTTGCAACGCATGCCTTTACCAGGCATGCGTTACAACGGAATGCTATTTCCACGCATAACCTTTACCACGAATATTCCTTTAACACGCATACCTTTACAACGATTTTCGTTATAAATTTATGCATGGTAAGGGCATACTCTTGGTAAAGGTTATACCCCTCCCCTGTACCCTTACGTGAGCCCCCAGCCCCCAATCCTTCTTATAATTACCCCTGCCCTGAACCCTCAATCCTTATATATATTTTTTTTAAAAACTAAAATTCCCCTTACCTCTTCACGTCGTCTCCTCGCCTTCATCTTCCTTGGTGACGTCGTACGTCGTAAAGAGGAAGCAGAAGCTTTTCCGTTTCCTCTCAAACGACGCCGATTGCCTCCACTTCGCGACGTGACATCAGGTTCGTTTTTTGGGGTGGGGGGAGGAGACCCCCAAGCCCCCTTTTTTCCCCACGCTTTTTTTATTTTGTGGGAGACCCCCCCCCAAGCCCCTTTTTCTAATTTTAGCCTTTACCACACATGCCTTTACTACGTATCTCGTAGTAAAGGTATGCGTGGTAAAGGCTTTTGTGGTAACCACGCATGCGTTGTAATGCATTGCATGGTAGTTAAGGTTTGCGTGGAAACGGCCGCGTTGTAGTGGCCGTTTCCCGGAGGACAAGACACTTTGGGGTTTACTAAGAGCTAGCCTATGTAATTCCACTCCAATGCAACTTACCTTATGCGAGGTTGAGGGTGCGTAAAATCAAAGCCTGGGAAGGAAAGCTCCAGGCCCAGATGGCGTACCCATGGAGCTTCTTAAAAGTAACAGCGATCTCTGGGGCTCCTTGCTTACCAATTTATTCAATAATTCTTTTAGCTCTAAAATTCCAGGGTACTGGGCGTTGGCGGTTAATGTCCCCATCTTCAACAACGGTGATCGGAATCTGCCAAAATGTCATCGCCCCATATCTCTTATAGATACCACAGTTAAAATCTTTGGCAGACTAATCTTTAAACAATTAAGAGATTGGTCTAGTCAGAATAATATTTTATCTCCTTTCCAATATGGCTTCAGTCCTGGGATGGGCACGGTGGAGCAGCGTTTAAATCTACAACTAATTTTGTGTAAATATACTATTGCTAGATAAGGTTCATTGTACCTAGCATTCATGGATAGTTCCACAGCCTTCGACTTAGTCAACAGGACTAAGCTCTGGT
Organism: Calotriton arnoldi; assembly: GCA_963921515.1. Classification (NCBI taxonomy): domain Eukaryota; kingdom Metazoa; phylum Chordata; class Amphibia; order Caudata; family Salamandridae; genus Calotriton; species Calotriton arnoldi. Next base: position 107,904 of record CAWUFW010014498.1, on the reverse strand, counting down.
TAAACCTGCTGGATATGGGCTTTGAGGCCACTCTTGTGAATTTGCTTTATATTTTACACGAAAATGTATCTGCTAAGGTGTGATGTGATCCTGCCGGAGAAACTTCAGACACGTTCCTATTAGCCCGAGTAGTGCGGCAGGGGTGCCTTTTGGCACCTCTTCTGTATATTTTATATGTATATTTTATATGCTATTAATTTAGGCCCCCATTTGGGAGACATTACTGCTGATATACCAAAAATTGCAAAAAATGTGGGCCCTGCATTATTGTGTGCTGATGATGCCGTTCTAATGGCTAGGACCCCGAGAGCCTTGCGAAGCCTAGTGGATGCTTTTATTTCTTTCATGGGCAGTTTGACTCTATCGACTGACTGTGGGAAATCCCACATTATGGTGTGTGGACCAGGGAATAAAAATATAGCCACTCTAACAGTTAAGGATAGGTCTACTAGCTGTGTGAGTAATGTTAGTTATCTTAGGGTTACTTTTAACTCAAGTGGTTCCTGGCAGCCACAGCTCAACATCTCACGCTTGAAGTTGAGCAGGGCTGTCGCGGCCATTCTAAATCTAACACATTCAACCTTGAAGGGCTCAATTTTACCTTTTTTTTAAAAAAAATTGTAGTCATCAGTGTATCCCTGCGAATGTGTATGGATCGAACCCCATCTGTTCTGCAGACCGAAGAAAACCATATCTGCAGGTGACTTTAACTTTTCGCCCTGGACCTCACGTTTTATCCTACACTCTGAATTGAATTTACTGTATATTTCTGATAGAATCAGGTTGGCCCGGCTCCTGCTATGGGTTAGCATATGGGCCAACACTAAAGCCAGTTTTAACAAGGAAGTAATTTTAGACTGCCTCCATCTCGATAGATGTTCCACCATCCCCTGGCTGAATTATGTACGTAGGTCTTTTAATGATCTCGGTCTTGCTAACCTTTTCCATGCACCGCTCACTTTAGTTAAATGAGATAAAACGCTGGTGAAGAACTGCTTTAGGGATTTTAGCCTAAATCAGCCTCTGGACCAAGAATGTACTAAAAGCTCTGTGAAGGATTATTTTATAACCTTGGCATTGCTAGATCCAGTATTTTATCTCACACTGGAGGTGACCAGATGGGAAAAATTGGTTCTTTTCCATTTTAGGACGGGCACAGTGTGGAGACTATTATGTTTTCAGGAGGATATTTTTCAGTGAAAATCTAGATTGCCTGCCCTTGTGACTGGACCTCTTCCCAGTCATTGCAGCATTTTCTGGTCTTTTGTAAATGTTATAGAATTTTTTTTATTCAATTCTTTATACCAATATTAAAGGACTCCCTATAATGAATTGAAGTGAAGATGTACTGTTTTCACAGCTTCTAGGAAGCCGGGATGTGTGTTTCAGAGTATGGCCAAATTACCAGTAAACAGAAGGAAATCAATGGAGGGTGGTTAATTAAGTGAGGAAAGTAGTGTCCAATAGTCATGGAGCTGAGCGCCTAATCTTGGCCAAATGTACTGATATGAAAGATGGCGCACTTTATGAAGTATGGTTTAATATGTGGATCTGATATAGCTTTGCATGAACTGTTTATCATTTATGGTTTGTTGTAAACCGAATAAAGATTGTTTTGATTTGATTTGATTTGGAAGAGGAAGGAAAATACATGTGAAATGGCAAAGGAGGTTCCCTTGCACGAGGTACAGGGAGGAGCCTATGTACATGTCCCATGGTCACAATCATACCTTTTCCACTTTACGGACACTCTTCCAAAGCTCAGAGAGAATCTCGATAAATGGTATACTCAGATGGAACAGATTGTGACTATTTCAGTCGACTGGCCTACACAAGAACCGCCTCCGGTGGCAAGGACAAATACCTCTTAACCCATTATTAAAACCAAGTAAGATGAGGTCAGAAAGCACCTGTAGACAAAGGTTCCCCAAAAGGAGATGAATTGTCATTAGATTTTCCAAACCTCTCAAGAGATCAAAGAATCAGTACATGCTTATTTTGAGAGACTGGTGCAGGTGTATAGGGAGCCCAATCGGATGAATTACCATGCGAAGGGACAACATGGGAGGGTTTCTGGTATCCTTTGTATATGGACTAAGGCCAGAGATTAGCAGCCAAATCACTCAGGGCATCCTTTGTTGGCAAAGCAAGCTGGTTGATGAGATCGTACAATACGCAAAATATCGCAGTGACACATTAGAAGCAAAACGGAAAGGGCTTAAAAAGAAGTTTATGATAGCCCAAACCCAATTAGCTTAGAATGGAGGGGTTAAGGAACTCAAGGTTTTGTTACAGGAACCCGAGCTAGATCACAGTTTTGGAGCAGCGAGGCATGGAGTCTCCTTGAACTAAAGTGGGTATGTCCCAGGAATGGGGAGGGGAATACGGGAGTATCAAGTATAAATGCCCTGAAGAAGGTTATGCAGTGTCACATTTCCAATAGGGTAAGACATTGATAGCTGGAATGCTAGTACAATCCAGACTGAATTGCAGCCCCGGAACCTGTTGTCAGGTTATATCAAGTCATTACAACAGGGGATTTGCCAGTGGATCTGAGAAAGACAGTTAATGAGAAAGTATGGGATTTTATTGGAAAAGAGATTGGGTTGATTGATGGTGCCAAGCCGCTTAAGATCACCCTCCGACCTAATGCTGTTTTCCCACAGACTAACCCTTATAAAATGATCCCAGAGGCCATTCCAGGTATCACCCCCATCATTGAGAGCATGATAGAACATGTAACTCCCCAATCACGGCCTTACAGAAAGTAAATAAAAAGTGAAGGATCATAAAAGACCTCCAAAAGATTAACCAAATTGTCATTCCATGCTATGCTGCGTTACCGAACCCTGCTGTGATCTGGTTCCAAATTCCCCCAGAGGCCGAGTGGTTCATGTTCGTTGACCTTTGTCAAGCCTCCTTCTCGATCCCGTTACAGGAAGAGAGACAGTTTCTTTTTGCATTCTGGTTCCGTGTGGTGTCGTGCCCCACAAGGTATACTGAAAGTCCATCCTATTACAATCAGATACTTAAAAAGAACTTAGAGGGGCTTATTTACAAGCCCCAGGCGCCACAGGAATGTCACTTTTTCCCATATTAAAAGTGGCTCACCGGCGGTGCAAGGTGCTTGTAAATAAGCCCCAGAGTCTCTGCACTTACCATGTAGTTCAACAATAATTCAATACATCGACTATCTCCTGATTGTCGATGACCACGGAATCTTGTAAAGAAGACACAATTGCTCTACTCAATCATTTGGCTGAAAATGGGCGTAAGGTCTCATCTGAGAAATTATAATGCTGTCAGAGAGAACTCATGTACTTGGGACATCAGATAGAGAAGGGAGTGAGGAGAGTGTCCCATGAGCGCATACAGACAGTCCTTAAAATGAAGTACCCAACCACCCAGAGGGAAATGAGGATGTTTTGGGGTATGGTTGGCTACTGCTGACAATGGATCCCAAACTTTTCCTTTGTGGCAAAGACTTTGATATGGCTAACGTACACTACTGTCAATGACCCGATACGAAAGGATGCCAAAAGCATAGCAGCCATCCAGGAGCTCAAAAATCTGCTTTGTAAAGCACCCGCTCTTTGATGGCCAGACTATACGAAAAAGTCTGTGCTCTTTTGTCATGAAAGAGATGGAGGTACAATGTCTGTACAAACACAAGCCCGTGGTGAGACAAATCGCCTTATCAGCTATTTCTCAGCTATATTAGATCCGGTGTGCGCAGCGTAGCCTGGTTGTCTCAAAGTGGTTGCAGTGGTGAGCCTTATCGTCCTGCAAACTGAGGGGATAGTGATGGGTTACCCCATAATTGTAATGGTACCCCATTCCATAGAGATCCTCACGACCCGTACCAAGACCCAGCATTTGACAAATAGCCACCTAACCTGCTATGAGAGAATCATTTTAGCAGCAGAAAATGTTTCCATCCGGTGATGGAAACATCATGTAAGACGGAGTGTATTGGCTAAGGTATCCTCCTTCATCCGTGCTCCAATAACAATACACAAAGGAGGGTTGAGGGTGAACAGGAATGTAAGAGGGGGACTGGCTGTATAATGTGTAAAACCCCGTTACCGACCTCTAGACTTAACACAGTGCCTAAAATACAACTAACATACTTTGTAAAAACATAGCTGACACCAATATTGTTAGAAATTATTATTTCTTTATTAAACAAAAGGAGGTCCATTTTCCAGTACATCCCGTGGGCTTGGAAGTGAATCTGACCGATATAGCGGTGATACACCTGGTATGGGAACTATATTTCCCATGAACCCTGATGACGCAGGCATGATGCATGCATCCTTGATGACGCCGGATGCCATTTAATGATGCTGGCTCACGAGTCCGGCCAAGAGCAGTTGGGAGATAGAGGCATGTTAGTTTTTTTGCCAGTATCTTTCTTGACAAAGTAAGTTTCCTTTGTAATCACGTTGCAGATGGATCTTTTTCCACTGTATGGCATTTAGAAATGGATTGGCAATATTGAATGAATACTCAGAAGTGATGCATGAGTATGGATGCCCTCATGCCACTAATGTTTTGAGAACGCTTGTAACTATACGATCTATAAGATAACTATTCTGCTACAAGTGGTTTACAGGGCTGGTTTCCTGGTGTGTGTGTGCTCTGACTTTTAGGTGATGGTGATCATACTAACAGCGTGTCTTAACATTTGTCATAATGATGAAAGATACCTTTATAGACATTAACACAACGTGACTAACAACAATAGCGTGAAGACAATTACAAAACAACTTTCCTCTGGACAAAAAGACCCTGGTATGAAGATGAGTATGGGTGTTTGAATACATATGACTTAGTTGTTGAGTTTTAATTTATTTTCTTCTCATGAAACTATATAGTGTGTGACTAAAGGGGATGCGTCCTTCTCCCAGATCATGGAGCTCTAGTTTCCAAGATTTAGGGTAAGCAGCTATTCTATTATGTTTAAGCATGCAACCACCCGACACGAATGTCTCTCTTGTTTGCATGAAGTGTCACAAGTATGTTGCAAGTTAGGGATACGTTTTTCTCTGTGCATATGATCAATTTTCTTGAGTGCTTAATCAAGACTGTCCAATGAATTTAGATGTAGTATTGCTTATATTTGATCCTTATTCCAGGGATGATGATTACCTGAGTTGTCAAGGTAGGATTCGCAATTTGACAACTCTTTCTTTCTTCCTCACTTATTAGGTGTAAGGAATATAGATAGGGATCCCCTCTCTTTTTGTCCCTGTTAGAAATGGGATTTTTGGTAGGCTAGGGCATGGGCCAAAGCCAGGCAAAAACCACCACTCTAGTCAGGATAAGGGAGTTACACGTCTAAAATAACCCCTGCTCACCCCCTTGGTAGCTTGGCACGAGCAGCCAGGCTTATCTTAGAGGCAGTGTGTAAAGCATTTGCACATAACCCACAGTAATACAGTGTACGCACTACAAAAGGACACCACACCAGTTTAGAAAAATATCCAATACGATAAGAATCCACAATACTATACTTAAAAGTTCACAGTTCCAAAAATACGCTGATTAAAAAGAGTTCCTTGTGTGGATAGCTCTGTCCGGGCTACCACGGCGTCGTGAACAACAAATCCAACAGTTCTGGCTGGTCGCGGGCCAGCTACGGTGTCGGGAAGACCCGCAAACAGTACCTGTGAGAGATGCAGGGCGTTGAGGCCCTTGAAGTCACTTGCGTTGCAGGTCGAGCTCCTCTCTGATGGAATCAGGAGCGCTGGCACCGGCAGACGTCGGGTGCTGCGGTGCGCAGCTGTGCAGCGTGCGGTGCCCCCAGGTCGCGGTGCGAGCAGCGGCTAGGTGACGGCGTCAGATGGCGTCGTCGGTGAGACCAGGGTCGCGGTGCGAGATGAAGGCGGTGCTCGCCACGGTGCTAGCAGGTCACGGTGCAAGCAGCGGCGTCGTCGTTGCTGAAGCGCTGTCGTCGGCTGACGAACTGGAGTCGATGGTGCCAGCGTCGGTAGGCCAAGGTTGCGGTGCAGGATGAGGGCGGTGCGTCATGTGACTTACGAGCGGTGTCCTCGAACCATGGTGCAAGCAGCGGCATCGATTTTGGCAGGAAGTGGCGGCGTCAGGAAGGCCAAGGCGTCCTCGTGAAGCAAGGCGGTGCAGAGTGCAGTGCCCACAGGTCACGGTGCGAGCAGCGGCTCGGTGGCGGCATCAACAGGCGTCGTCGGTGAGACCAGGGTCGCGGTGCGGCGTTGCGGCGGTGCTCTGCGGTGCCAAAGCTTCGGTGTGAAGCGAGGCGGTGTGGAGTGCGGTGCCCACAGGTCGCGGTGCAAGCAGCAGCTCGGTGGCGGCGTCAACAGGCGTCGTCGGTGAGACCAGGGTTGCGGTGCGGCGTTGCGGCGGTGCCCTCTGCGGCGCCAAAGCTTCGGCGTGAAGTGAGGCGGTGCGGAGTGCGGTGCCCACAGGTCGCGGTGCAAGCAGCGGCTCGGTGGCGGCATCAACAGGCGTCGTCGGTGAGACCAGGGTTGCGGTGCGGCGTTGTGGCGGTGCTCTCTGCGGTGCCAAAGCTTCGGCGTGAAGCAAGGCGGTGCGGAGTGCGGTGCCCACAGGTCGCAGTGTAAGCAGCGGCTCGGTGTCGGCGTCAACAGGCGTCGTCGGTGAGACCAAGGTTGCGGTGTGGCGGTGCCCTCTGCGGTGCCTTCAGGACACAGAGTCGGCAGCGGCGTCGTAGACGTCGTTGAGTTGGCGTTCTTCTTGCTGCAGCACAAAACACACAGTCCCCAGTGCTGCGGGTCGGAGAACTTGAAGTCTTTGCTGTTCCTGAGACTTCGTGAACAGGGGGCAAGCTCTACCTCAAGCCCTTGGAGAGACTCACAAATTTGGTTGCAGAAAGTCCAGTCCAGGCCTTTCACTGCCCAGGACAGAAGCAGCCACTGCAGGTCAGCCCAGCAAAGCACCCAGCAAGGCAGTCATTCCTTTTCGCAGCTTCTCCGGCTCTTCTTCTTGGCAGTCTTCTTGTCCAAGTGAGTTCTAAAGTTCAGGGGTCTGGGACCCAGCATTTATGTCCAAAAATCCTTTGATCTCTTAGGCAGAGAGGGCCTGTGCCTGGTCAGGACCAGTTCTGCCTTCTCTGGTGTGAATTCCTGGCAGGAGGTGGAGACGGCATTTGTCAGAGGCAGAGCAGGCCCTTTGAGGTGCAAGGAAATCTCCTCCCCTTCCCCCATCGTAACCCAGGTCTCTTCAGCCCTTTCCTGACCTACCTAGACCATCTGGCGCCCCTCCTGCTCCCCAGCCTTCTGTCATCCAAAACCCAGACAGGCAATCCACATTCCAGCAGAGGCACACGGGATGACTGAGCAAGAAAATACCTACTTTCTAAAAGTGGTATTTTCAAACACAGAATGTAAAAATCACCTTCACTAAAAGATGCATCTTTAGATTCTGAGTTCAGGCATACTAAATTCTATTTTCTTACCGAATTCCCTGGGCCAGTTATGTTTATAAGATGTTATAAACAAACCTCCCATTCTATCCTATGGGGAACTGGTAGCCTTGCAATAGTGAAAAACGAAATTGGCTGTAATTCACTATCAGGACATGCCACACACACCAGGGCATGTCCCACCTTTCAAATACACTGCACCCTGCCCACAGGGCTACCTTGGGCCTACCTTAGGGGTGACTAACATGTAGAAAAGGGAAGGTTTAGGGACTTGCCAAGTCGACATGGCAGCCCCAGGCTGCGCACAGGTTCTGCAATGGCAGGGCAGAGTTCCACTTTACGGGCTGTTTGCGTGGGTGGCACAATCCAGTGCTGCAGTCCACCAACAGCATTTGATTTATAGGCCCTGGCACTCGCAGTGCACTTTACTAGGGACTGACACATAAATCAAATAGGCCAATCATGGAAACACCAATCCATAACACAATTTACACGGAGAGCATATGCACTTTAGCACGGATTAGCAGTGGTAAAGTGCCCAGAGTCCTAAAACCAACACACACAGGGTCAAAACCAGGAGGCCAAAAAGCAAAAAGTCTGAAAAAGCCAAGTCTAACACAACCCCCTCCCAGCCTAAAGCCAGGGTAGACTAATCAATCCCTTGATGGACTTCCCTGCTTGGGGCGATAGAACATAGACCTGGCCCACAACAGCGGGGGCACGTTCTGGTTCTACGCCTTTCCAAACCCAGTTGGATCCCTCTATCCATACTCTCAGGGCCCACTAAGCTGACCCATGGGGTACCCTTCTCTTCACCTGTGAACCCCATCTGTGCAGCGCCTAAACTTACTTTGCTCACAGATGTGTCCCAATAGGCCGACAGTGCCCACATGGCCAACACAGTGGTGTGGCCGCGTCCACCCCCGGGGTGTGACTCCTGTCCCCCTTCCAGGGGCAACTCTGTCCACCAGGACAGTAAGCCACAGTGGCTACCGACAGTTGTCAGTGGGGAGACCCAGGCCTTATGCCTCTCAGGGCTCTCTAACCTCTGTGGCGTCAGAGAGTGGGGGGTGGTAGCCCCAGGTGCCTGGCACCCTTTGTCCACTCTCCCTCTTGTCAGGCCAGGGATGACATCCTGGCACTGACCCACCAGCCTAGGGTCTGTACCCGGCGGCTGGACAGGAGACTGGGGTAGGCTCTCCCACCCCGGTCTTCCTCCCAGGGGCTTCGTACCCTCCCACCTGGAGCGGTACTCCCTTCCAGAATTGTCAGGGCACCTGTGGCAGGTGCCTTGCACAGCTCGCCCACCAGTTCAGGGGTGCTATCCTGCAACTGGTACACCAGCCTAGGGTCTGTACCCTGAGGCTGGACACAGGACTGGGGTGGCCTCTCCCACACCCTGTCCTCCTCCCTGGGGCACTGCATCCCCCCACCGGGAGCAGTCCCCCTCAACTCCAGAATTGTCAGGCCACCTGTGGCAGGCGTTCTGCACAATTCACCCACCAGTTCAGGGGTGCTATCCTGCAACTGGTACACCAGCCCAGGGTCTGTCCCCAGAGGCTGAACAAGGGACTGGGGTAGGCTCTCCCACACCCGGTCCTCCTCCCTGGGGCACTGTACCCTCCCACCTGGAGCGGCACCCCCAGAAGACAAACCGGTAGTGGCACTGTTAGCAGTTGCCCCTTCCCCCAGGTCAGGGGGGACACCCTGAACCTGGCCCTCCAACCCAGGGCCTGTACCCTTAGGCTGGACCTGTGCCTGGCAACCCAGGTCTTCCGGGGGAGTACACCAACCCCCCCAAAGGGAAACACACCCCTCATGCGTTGTGCCAGAATCCGCCTGGCGCAGGTCTCCAGCCTCCTGTCCACCTGACAGAGCATGAAGACCCCCAGGCCAGAAGTGGCCTCACCAGGGTCAGTCCTGGGGTTATCTGACCTCAGAGCGGGCAACCCCTGACCTACTGGTCCTTCCAAAATTGTCAGGGCACCTGTGGCAGGTGTCCTGCCCAACTCGCCCACCAGTTCAGGACCTCCCTCCAGCAACTGGTCTCCCAACCTAGGGTCTAAGCCCTCAAGTTGAACCGGGGTCAGAGGCGAGGACTCCCTCCCTCTGCACCCCCTTCCAGAGTTCTGCACCCTCCCACCTGGAGTGGTACCCCTAGAAGACAAACCGGTCAGGACACTGCTTACAGTCGTCCTTCCCTCCAGGTCAGGCAGGACCTGAACCTGGCTTCCCAACCCAGGGACTAAACCCTGCAGCTGAGCACCTGCCCGGCGCACCAGGACTTCCTTGGGAGCACGCATGTCCCCCTGAGGGTAACACATGACTCATGCGTTGTGTGACAGTCTGCCTGGCGCAGATCTCCTGACCTCTGTCCATCTGACAGTGCGCGAAGATCCCCCAGGACAGAAGTGGTGTCACCATGGTCACTGCTAGGAGGCTCAGCCCTTCTGGCTGGCCCCTGACCCACTGGTTCTCCCACTGGGGAACACATCCCCCTCTCACCCCTCACTCTGGACTTCTGCACCCTCCACTTAGGAGCGGCACCGCCAGACACCAGAACCACTGGAGCTCCGTTTACAGATGCTCCAGGTTCTCCTGACTCTAGGAGATCCCCCTCAACGGATGGCCTATCAGTACAGCCTAGCCTCCCCACCTGGTGTTCCCTCCTGGAACCACCCAGGCTCTGGGACCGGGTTTCGGGCACCTTGGGCCGCAGCCCCTTACCACTCCTTCTCCGCGGAGACAGGACGTGAGTCCCTACACCCTTCCCACGACACAGGGACCTATCTGGGCTACCACGAACCTTTCCCACCACCCTTGGTGGGGAAATACCTAAGCCACTTCCTTCCGGGTCACCCCCAGATGCTTCTCCAGACCCTCTGGAATCCACCACAAGGTCTGCCTCCAGTGCATGCTCCCTGGGGTCAGAGAACTCACACTCCACTGGGTGTTGGTATAGCTCTGGAAAACAGGGACTTAAAATATGCTCTCCAACAATTGAATCACACAGCCCCACACAGGTGTTAACCAAACTACCCTTCACCCAACCATCCAGTGCCTCAGACAAGTACCCCACATCATTCTCACAAGACCGGTGAGACAGTGTCTGACATTTGCTGTCTCTCAACCCATACTCTTCTGGCTGGTCTCCATACTCACTTACCAGGGCTTCTATCATGGGCGAACCCCTCTCCCTGCACCTCTCATCTAGAGTCAGTAGAGTGTCCATCCCACTACCAGGAAAATGATCCCCTGTGCCAGTTCCCCAATCCACCTCAGGGATACTGCGCACCACTGGAGTAACCTCACAATCCTGAACCCCCTGGTGTATGTCAACCCACTCCTGGAAGCAGGGCCCCAAATCTGTGTGTGTGTGTACCTCATCCTCAGTACTGGACCTAACACTTTTGCTGCCACCATCTGGGCTGGACAAAGCCCTACCGGCTTCCCAATCCAGCTCCAGCTCTCTCATTTTAAGCTCATGATCCAAGATCATCTTCTTTTCCTCTATGGCTATTCTTTTGTCTTCCCTATCACTTTCCATCCTGAGTTTCTCTAATTCGAACTTCCTTGCTTCCCGCCTGTCCTCCAGCTCCTCTGGGGACAAGCCACTGCTGCCTTGCCTGGAGGGTCCCCCCCCTCCCAAAAGCACATCCACCCTAGGAGTAGGCTCCTCCGCCTCTCCACTGAGATCACCAGACTGCCCACTGGCATGTCTGGCTGCTACCCAGGCCCTCAGCGCCTTTTGTAGCTCATCTTTCCTAGTGAGGCCTCTGACTTGGACTTTCAGGTTTTTGCAAATCGCTTTCAATTCTTTCACATTGTAGGATTCCAACCTATCCTCCTCAAAGGCAACTTCCAGGGATGCAACAGATGATGCAATTGATTCAGGCATGATGAAGTAGCAAGTTCAAATTGGCAAGATCAAAAACAGGCCAAAAAGAAAAAGAACCTGTAGGTGGTATGTAATGGTCTGCGATATGGTAGTAGTGCACACCAATCACTGTAAGTCAAGTGCAAACACAACTCCTATCCTCACCGCTGACAACCAATGTTAGAAATGGGATTTTTGGTAGGCTAGGGCGTGGGCCAAAGCCAGGCAAAAACCACCACTCTAGTCATGATAAGGGAGTTTCACGTCTAAAATAACCCCTGCTCACCCCCTTGGTAGCTTGGCACGAGCAGCCAGGCTTATCTTAGAGGCAGTGTGTAAAGCATTTCCACATAACCCACAGTAATACAGTGTACGCACTACAAAAGGACACCACACCAGTTTAGAAAAATATCCAATATTTTTATATAATTAAAACAAGACCAAAAACGATAAGAATCCACAATACTATACTTAAAAGTTCACAGTTCCAAAAATACGCTGATTAAAAAGAGTTCCTTGTGTGGATAGCTCCGTCCGGGCTACCACGGCGTCGTGAACAACAAATCCAACAGTTCTGGCTGGTCGCGGGGTCGCGGGCCAGCTACGGTGTCGGGAAGACCCGCAAACAGTACCTGTGAGAGATGCAGGGCGTTGAGGCCCTTGAAGTCACTCGCGTTGCAGGTCGAGCTCCTCTCTGATGGAATCAGGAGCGCTGGCGCCAGCAGACGTCGGGTGCTGCGGTGCGAAGCGCAGCGGTGCAGCGTGCGGTGCCCCCAGGTCACGGTGCGAGCAGCGGCTCGGTGACAGCGTCAGATGGCGTTGTCGGTGAGACCAGGGTCGCGGTGCGAGATGAAGGCGGTGCTCGCCACGGTGCTAGCAGGTCACGGTGCAAGCAGCGGCGTCGTCGTTGCTGAAGCGCTGTCGTCGGCTGACGAACCGGAGTCGATGGCGCCGGCATCGGTAGGCCACGGTTGCGGTGCAGGATGAGGGCGGTGCGTCATGTGACTTACGAGCGGTGCCCTCGAACCACGGTGCAAGCAGCGGCGTCGATTTTGGCGGGACGTGGCGGCATCAGGAAGGCCAAGGCGTCCTCGTGAAGCAAGGCGGTGCAGAGTGCGGCGCCCACAGGTCGCGGTGCGAGCAGCGGCTCGGTGGCGGCGTCAACAGGCGTCGTCGGTGAGACCAGGGTCGCGGTGCGGCGTTGCGGCGGTGCTGTCTGTGGTGCCAAAGCGAGGCGTGAAGCGAGGCGGTGCAGAGTGCGGTGCCCACAGGTCGCGGTGCAAGCAGCGGCTCGGTGGCGGCGTCAACAGGCGTCGTCGGTGAGACCAGGGTTGCGGTGCGGCATTGCGGCGGTGCCCTCTGCGGCGCCAAAGCTTCAGCGTGAAGCGAGGCGGTGAGGAGTGCGGTGCCCACAGGTCGCGGTGCAAGCAGCGGCTCGGTGGCAGCGTCAACAGGCGGCGTCGGTGAGACCAGGGTTGCGGTGCGGCGTTGCAGCGGTGCTCTCTGCCGTGCCAAAGCTTCGGCGTGAAGCAAGGCGGTGCAGAGTGCGGTGCCCACAGGTCGCGGTGCAAGCAGCAGCTCGGTGTCGGCGTCAACAGGCGTCGGCGGTGAGACCAAGGGTGCAGCGTTGCGGCGATGCCCTCTGCGGTGCCTTTAGGACACGGAGTCGGCAGCGGCGTCGTAGACGTCGTTGAGTTGGCGTTCTTCTTGCTCAGCACAAAACACATGGTCCCCAGTGCTGCGGGTCGGAGAACTTGAAGTCTTTGCTGTTCCTGAGACTTCGTGAACAGGGGGCAAGCTCTACCTCAAGCCCTTGGATAGACTCACAAATTAGGTTTCAGAAAGTCCAGTCCAGGCCTTTCACTGCCCAAGACAGAAGCAGCCACTGCAGGTCAGCCCAGCAAAGCGCCCAGCAAGGCAGTCATTCCTTTTCGCAGCTTCTCCGGCTCTTCTTCTTGGCAGTCTTCTTGTCCAGGTGAGTTCTAAAGTTCAGGGGTCTGGGACCCAGCATTTATGTCCAAAAATCCTTTGATCTCTTAGGCAGAGAGGGCCTGTGCCTGGTCAGGACCAGTTCTGCCTTCTCTGGTGTGAATTCCTGGCAGGAGGAGGAGACGGCATTTGTCAGAGGCAGAGCAGGCCCTTTGAGGTGCAAGGAAATCTCCTCCCCCTTCCCCTATCGTAACCCAGGTCTCTTCAGCCCTTTCCTGACCTACCTAGACCATCTGGCGCCCCTCCTGCTCCCCCAGCCTTCTGTCATCCAAAACCCAGACAGGCAATCCACATTCCAGCAGAGGCACACAGGATGACTGAGCAAGAAAATACCCACTTTCTAAAAGTGGTATTTTCAAACACAGAATGTAAAAATCACCTTCACTAAAAGATGCATCTTTAGATCCTGAGTTCAGGCATACTAAATTCTATTTTCTTACCAAATTCCCTGGGCCAGTTATGTTTATAAGATGTTATAAACAAACCTCCCATTCTATCCTATGGGGAACTGGTAGCCTTGCAATAGTGAAAAACGAAATTGGCTGTAATTCACTATCAGGACATGCCACACACACCAGGGCATGTCCCACCTTTCACATACACTGCACCCTGCCCACAGGGCTACCTTGGGCCTACCTGAGGGGTGTCTGACATGTAAGAAAAGGAAAGGTTAGGGACCGGCCAGTGTGTGCACTGGCCAAGTCGACATGGCAGTTACAAACTGTGCGCAGACTTCTGCAATGGCAGGTCTGAGTTACCGTTTTCAGAGCTACTCACGGGGTGGCACAACCAGTGCTGCAGGCCCCCGAGTAGCATTTGATTCACCAGCCCTGGCACACGCAGTGCACTTTACTAGGGGCTAACAGGTAAATCAAATATCCAATCATGGAAACACCCATCCATAACACAATTTACACAGAGAGCATATGCACTTTAGCACTGATTAGCAGTGGTAAAGTGCCCACAGTCCTAAAACCAACACAAACAGGTCAGGGAAAAATAGGAGGAAAAAGCAAAAAGTTTGGGGATAACCCTGCAAAAAGGGCCATTTCCAACAGTCCCTCACAAATGCCCATGACCAGTAATGGCATGTAGGTGAGCACAAACATGTTGGCTCATTGGAATGTACAGGTCATTATACCTGCATAACATTCCCTGGCATTGGTTTTTAGCTCCACCTGAGGTATCTGCAAATAAAGGTATTATCCTGGGTTTACCTAAAGGTATTTTTAGATTGTCTGGATCCTGTCTTGTCCAGTCAGCTTTATTAGGAACTCCCTCTCAAAGAGGTTCAGTCCGCACTGGTAGTATCCCTTACCAGGGTGGGGTGAGGTCGCCGATGATGAAGCATGCCACATCTAGTGGGTAATGGCTCCTCATAATTGGCACTCTAAAATTGAGGTAGTTTTCCCTGTGACTGGAAGGGTTAGTCCCTTAAGGTCCTTTGAGGAAATGTTCGATAGAGGTTTTGAGTAGCTTTCTATCTATAGCCATCGCACATTGATGTATTTATTTCTATCCGCCAATGTAACACACAAAACCCTGCTTCTCTGTTGCCAGCTCCAGAGGGAGACGATGAGGGTGAATTCGACCACGACTGTGTCAGTGTCACAGAGTTGTGCACAAAACCAAGACCTGGCATACTGGATGTTCCTCTTCCTGAGTTCAATCAGATCTTTTTTGTTGATAGTTCTTGTCTGAGGGATCGACGCAGCATTTTAGGAGCCACTTATGCTGTGTGTACCCTTAGTGGAGTCGTAGAAGCATCCAACTTTTACCATGTGACGTCCGCACAAGTGGCTGAACTGATTGTCCATACTCCAGCCTCAGCGGGCTCATGAATCACTATTTACACTGACAGCCAGTATGGGTTTGGAGTTGTGCATAACTTTGGTCGGTAGTGGTCGCATCAAGGCTTTCTGATGAACAGACTCTATGTTTCAGGAACAGACTCTATGTTTTAAATTTGTTAGGTGCTCTGCAAATGCCAAGGGAGATTGCTGTGGTGAAGTGTGCTGCACACATAAGCGGTAATGATTTTGTCACCAGAGGCTACCGTTATGCAGATGAGATTGCCCGATACTGTGTTCTTGAGTCCAGCAACTTCCATTTGGACGAACCAAGTAATGCAGAAGGAGAGACTTTGTCCAACATGTTGCTGAATACTGTGCATACCTTTAATGAGCTGCAGGAGCTACAACATACTGCCCCAGAGTTAGTAGAGGCCAAATGGGAAAGAATGGGATGTGTGAGGGACACCAGTGACATTTGGGTATCTGGAGAGGGAAAACCTGTTTTCCATGATTCCCTCCTGCCTGCGATGGTAACACACATGCATGGTGTGACTCATGTGGAGAGAGATGGGATGGTGTCTACCTTCCGATCTTATTGGAACAATCCCCATTTCAGATCAATGGCAGAGAGTTTTTGCCAGCCTGGTATCATCAATGGATATTTGGATCCATTGGAAAGGGATTCGCTAAGATAGGGGAATGGCTTGGTAGTGTAGGTGGAGGAGTTCTGAAACTGCTTCTAACCCTTCTTATACGTATACTGCTTGGCATTGCATGTGTGCTTGTTTCCTTGAAATTGTGCAAAGGAATTTCATCGCCAAATGGTATGGATTGTGGGTATAACAAGCTGTCAGCAATGAGAGGAAGAAAAAGGAAGAGACTTGTTGTAAAGGTTGAAGAAATGCAAAGAGACCTTATGACACCTTCAAGGACCTGGGCAAATCCAACAAAAAGAACCCGAAATGAATGAATGATGTTCTGAAGTAAAGAATCCAGGTGATGATTTAAAATAATCAGACGGAGGTTGTGAGAGCTAATTACCTTGCACGTTGAAGCATTACCAATTGAGAATTATGCTAACTAAGCTTACTATGTCCTCCATCTTGTATTAACATCATCAACATCAAGTGGGAATTTATTGTTCTTTGTATTCCAAATAAAGAACCCCACATCTGACAGTAATAAACTGAGAGATGTTCCCAGAGATCTTTTTTCTCTGTACCTAACCAAGGACGTTTCAACAGTCCCAGGCTGTCTTCATACAATCAATCAATTGGATCCCCGAACTAACTGTGAAAATGCCTGTAAATTCAATGAAGAACCACAATGGGAGCATCTTCAAATCTATTTTGTAGTAAATTGTTTCTTATTGCTTGTTCCCTATTGGTGTATTTCCTGAGAAACATGTACCCATGTAGAATGTATGAATGACTTTGCCCTAAGTCCTCTTAAAGGATGTGTAGATTTCTATGTGGGAGAGACACACTTTCCCCACCTGTAGAAGGCGAATCTATGCTGGATTTTACTTAGAACTGTACTGATTTCTTTGTACTTATGATTTGTATGCTTTGCTACTAAATTTAAATGTGTAGATTTATATAGCGTGGCAATTCACCAGTGAGGGTAGCCAGGCGCCATCCATGGGCACAGGGAGATTAAGTGATTTGGCCAGAATCACAAGATGTTGAGCCGAGACTCGAACCCAGCTCCCGAGGTGGCAGCTCTGGCCTTTGTGTTACATCCTCTCCTAAAGATTTCCTATGTCATGTTCTATGTAAATTGCCTATTAATTCTTTAGATAAAGCTTTGAAACGACTATTGTTGCCTGTCATTTTACAAGAACATTTGTCACCTGCTACTGGGCATAATCATTCTAACACCAGTGATGGATCCTGGTGGGGAGCACCAAAGTCAGTATCAGGACTACACCGCTCCCAGTCCTAGGCGTTGGCACATCCTATGAGTAAATATTAGTACAAGTCTACGCGCCAACACACATTCCATGATCAGCAATATATACTAGAGGGCACAGGTTGACTTAACTTTGGACCCCCATCAGCAGGTGCTATACCTTAAATTAATAACTACAAGCCTCAAAGTTTTTACATTTATTACTTGCAAACTCAGTGCTTTTTTTTGCAGCAAAAACTGGCATTCTGGCACTGGGAGGACCAGGCCATAATAAGCTTCTATATGAATGAGACTGGGTTCCCCACCATCTTACAAAGGATTAAAGATGGGGATAATCTTCAGTAAACACAAGGAGATGATGGACGGAGCGCTGAAACTTTTCAGACACTCACCCCCAGTCACTGATCTGGGTTGAATCCATCATCGTTCTTTAGCTCACTTCGCCACCCCAGTTCAGACACAGCTATATGCAAATCAGTCCTGACCCCGTGCCTCATGGGAACAGTCCAGCCCAAACTGCCAAGCCAGGTCTTCCCAGGACCAGAAACAAGCATCCTGGGACCGGTTTCGGGCTAACAGCCCTCATCAGCCAGGCTCGCTTGAATCCAGTGGCAAAGTGAGCAAGGGATCTACGTTTGGCATACCCTGCCAACTTAGGGCGGACAAAGCAAACACAAGGAGATGATGGACGGAGCGCGGAAACTTTTCAGACACTCACCTCCAGTCACAGATCTAGGTTGAATCCATCATCATTCTTTAGCTCACTTCGCCACTCCAGTTCAGACACAGCTATATGCAAATCAGTCCTGACCCTGTGCCTCATGGGAACAGTCCAGCCCGAACTGCCAAGCCATGTCTTCCCTGGACCGGAAACGAGCACCTGGGACCGGTTTCGGGCTAACAGCCCTCATCAGCCAGGATAGCTTAAATCCAGTGGCAAAGTGAGCACGGGACCCACGTCTGGGCATACCCTGCCAACTTAGGGCGAACAAAGCAAACACAAGGTTGATGATGGACGGAGTGCTGAAACTTTTCAGACACTCACCCCCAGTCACAGATCTGGGTTGAATCCATCATCGTTCTTTAGCTCACTTTGCCACCCCATCATCTCCTTGTGTTTGCTTCGATAATCTTCAGTAAGCATATGGGAATAATCTTAATATAGAACCCTAATAATGAGACTGATGGGCTGTTACACAGACGGATTGCAAACTAAGCCTCAAACTCTGAAAGGACAACCAGCCTTGAAAACCAAACGCTAACGTCCTGTGGAATCTAGAGTCAAATTAAAAATCCTTTGCACCATTGACAAGGCTGGAACAAAGGAGCCACCTACCTTTATAACCTGGCCCACACTACAATCCAGCCAAGGAATTGTGTTTGACGAATCTGCATTTTACCCTACAACGAAAATCCCTCAAATGTCTAAAACCTGCAGCCAGATCTCAGACGTTCAAGGCCTCTTACTCAGGAGTGACTTGAATCCAAAGGCAAAAACATAATCTAAAGGACTCCACTGGGGAACACTCCTCTGGGCTGAGCTGTTCTGACATTTATCTGATCGCTTTTGTAGACAGGAGCTATGATAAACTAATCCTGAATAAGAGTCTTCCATACCTTTTAGGACTACGTACTCCTCTCTTCAGAAATCTGTAGTGGCCACAACGTGATTAGCTGGTAGTTTACAAAACTCCTATATAGATAAATACACACCAATGCAGTCCTCACAGACGACAATTGGAGTCCTGGGGTCCCTGAACACTGTTTAGCATAACCTTTTTCAGATGTTTCTGGAAGAAATCACATTTTTCAGAAGTCTAATATCAAACGTAAAGTTCTTCCACAAATCTAATCATTTTACAGAAATGTTTCTGTCTCCAAGTTAGGAGAACTAAAGTTGGAGGATGTTGGTGTGGCTGCATAGATGGGGTGTTGATGCTTTACTGGTTGTGGATGACGTGGTCTGTGCATCAAACATACAGGACAAGTGAGAGTAAATACATTCACTTTTCAGCCTGCTATCATTCCTGGTACAGATACTGTAGCCATTACCCTCAGATGTTGCGCCTGTGATCATTGCCATCTTCAAATTCTCTCTTAGCTCTGGCAGTTGCCACTTAGCTGCACAAGCGGAAGCAGAGGAGGACTCAGCTGGTGTGCATTGCTGCCTGCCTTCTGTCTGGCTGTACTGTGTGTGATGATGTCTCTTCTGCACCTAAAAGCAAACGAACAAGAAAAAAATTCAGCAAAACGTGGCATTTGCAGTTTGAATCTACATTCAATATAATTTAGTGAGGTCACTTCTCAAATAATTAACAATAGTGTATCGATTCCAAGCCATAATAACAAAATATTTCAAAAAGAGACAGATTAAAAAGTTTACTTTATGTGCCTCTAAGGCCTATGCGATGCCTGCGGCAGAGAAGGTGTGCGGGGAAAATTGAATAATCCAAAAAGAAATGATTGCTGGTGTGTGCCTATGGCCTATGGAAGGGGGCTGGTGCAGGTCAGGCCAGGGGAGAATCGAATAATCCTTAAAAAACATTATTGCTGGTATGCACCTACAGCCTATGACAGTCGGTGGGTGCAGGGCAGGCCAGGGGGAAATGGAATAATCCTTAAAAACAATATTGCTGATCTGAGCCTATAACAGGCAGGGGGTGCAGGGAAAAATTAAATAATTGAAAAAAAATATTGCTGGTGTCGCCTAGGGACTATGAGAAATCCTATGGGCGGCAAGGAGGCACAGGGGAAAATGGAAAAAATGCATAAATAAAACCTCTATATACATACAATTCAATTCAATTCAATAATTACTTTTTTCGATTGTATTTGACAATCATAAAAGTACAATAAATCAATCATACAAAAATAGTAAAAACAGCAAATAATGTCATTAAGTAAATACACTCCATTTCAATATCAAGCATAAGCATAATACACTGCTATTAAACATCTCGCCACATACCAGCAGACAGTAGAATTTTCTAAACATTGTAAATATAAAAGGGCAGGTCTCGCTTGTTTAAAATTCAAATGTGCAAATAAAGGGCATATATACTTTTGACGCAAATTGGCCCATTTAGGGCAAATTAGTATAATGTGTAAAGTGTCTGGTGCAGAAGACTCATCACAAGAACATACAGGAAGGTCTTGTTGCCATCCTACCACAAGCTGCGGAAACACATTCAGTCTAAAGTATGTTAAAAGTCTTCTATGGTTCACCGGCATGTCCAGTGTTAGAGTTCCATTCTTTCACTACTTTTGACCATTGTATGATGCATGCAACAGCGTTTACGCTATGAGTCTTGCAGTCTAAATTCTTGAGTATGCTCTAAAAATACCTTCTTAACTTCTGCAGTAACTGAGTTCTTTTCTCAGGTGAGTTAAAAACATGCAGTAAGCCCAAATTAGACTGGGTAGTTTTTATATAGCTCATCCATGGTATACGATAACTAAAGTTCAAGTTCAAACAATATCTTACTATTGGTCTATTAAAGTCCAATTCTTTTTTAGTTCATATAGAGCACCATAGTAGTATCGGGCGCAAGCGTATATACTCAGCTATGTGACCTGCCCCTATCTCTTCATGAACTATTTCTGACGGGACATTCTGTGGGATGCGTAACAGTTTCCTTAGTTATTTATTTTCTGCTGTTTGTATTAATATAGGAGATTTATAACCCCAGATTTCTGCCCCGTAGTTACAGCCGGGACACACTTAGCATTGTGAAGGTGTAGTATGGACTTTATGTGACTGTGACCTAGAGAAGGCATCAATGCTATGAGCCACCCTATTAAAGGATTGAGTGTGTAATTTCAATAAGGGCACCCAGGACAGTCTCTCATCCACCAGTATGCATACTATAATCATCCTCATGCACATTAAACCAACATCAGTGAAAAAAGAAAAATTGAACAAAAAACTAGAAATCATAGGCCTCTTATATCAATGTCCTTTGAAAATGGCTTTGGAAAGTGTGAGAAAAGGAACACACTGTCTAAGGCAAATGGCCCTTGGCCACATGGCCACCAAGGGCAAAGGCATGGACAACAAAGAACACATGCAGGCCTGTGGCAAAAGCAAAGCACACTGACTACTAAATGGCCACTGGCCACATGCCCACCAAGGGCAAAGGCAAGGACATCAAATAACTATTTTGCAGTCGCAAAACCTGTGATTTTGGGAATCGCGGGCCATGAACCGCAGACTAGTTTTGGACATTGGGCCAATTGTTTCTATTTTGCTGCCTTTTCTGCCGAAAAAACAGAGAAGGGCCCTGTGTGAAGCTTCTTACAAGTTTCAATGCACAAGCGGAATATCTACCACAATATTTAAATTGCCATTGCCCCAATGTACTAAACACTTTTGTTATCCATTCAAAATCACAATTAGGAGAAGTGAAAGAGCCATACCCTCTGAAATCCAAGACATCCCCTCCGAAATTCAAGTCGCACTTGTAAACATCAAACGCAGTATCAATAGTTTGTGACAGCAATTGTGGTTGCAAACCATTGATCAGTTACCAACACCTCAAAGAAGGTTGCCACTGTTTCGCAAAGTGGAAAGTGCCCAGGTACAGCTGATCACTGCCTGTTCTCCGCAATGTACTCACAAACTGTTTTTTTTTAAGCAGAACTGGTTTCTTTGCAAAGAAGGGCTGCTTTAAAAAATCCTGTTTTGCTGGTCTGTTGTCCCATGCAGGCCTAACATTTGGCACTAATTGACTACCTCCAACTACAATACCTGATATCTAGTCACGGCCAAAGTAAAGTTGTGCATAAGCTACAACAGTGGCATAAAAATCAATGTACATGTGGGCACAAAGTGGATTTGATTACCCACAAGGACAACTTTAAGACCATGGCATGAAGGCTGATATTGTTGCCCTGCACTTTTGTAGAGCACAATGCAAAACATCTTTTTGATCCTTCCACATGGTTAATAATTCACTTTCTCACAGCTGGGTATATTTCTATTCTGTTTTCGTACCTTCTCACCCTCAAACTTTTGGAATTATCTTGATAATACATTTTAACACGTCATATGTTTGTCTTTGTCTGACCCCTATGCCATCTGCCTCTTAACTGAATTGCTGTGGGACTGATGACTGCTACAGCCTCCAGCATCCCTGGGTCATGGTGATGTAGAAGCTCTGCTAAAGTGCATTAAGCCTCCAGCCATTCTTCCACCTCTGCTCTGTCAGTGACCTCATCTCAGTCTGAGTCAGTGCTTGGTAGCTGTGCAGGACTTAAGCTTCTCTTTGCCTTATAAGTACAGAAATAAAGTTCATATTAACAGCTGATGTCACAAAACCCTTTATATTGATTTCAACAGGTTTGTTGAAATATAATCTCCATAATACATTGAGAAAATATACTGGTTAAGCAGATCATACATCATAGAACTACCTCCTTTCCCACATTAGTGTACATCATCTGTTCTCTCACCATTCACCTCTTATATGTCAAGCTGCACACAGCCTGCGGAAACTTGTCAAAGGTAAATGGGTGAGGGAAGGAGTTATGCATTATACAGTTCTATTTAGGTGATGATGAGCTCATATTTCTTAAGGCTACTGATGAGGCATACAGCCCTTAAGTGTAGGTCACTGAGTCTGGGAGCAGGGCGTTGCCATCGTTCATCACAGCAGCATTGAATATTCTTTTCTCTCCAAGAAACTCACTCACAGGCTCTAATGACTTCAGAACTGGCCAGATTGTGACATAACCTCTGTAAGTTGGATCACTTCAAGCGGGGCAATAAAGCTCTCTACTACCTCCTTGTAGAGGATAGGAGTAAATTCAAGGTCTTGAATATGCATAGCATATTGGGACAAAGGTCCTTCATACTTACAGAAACTGATGGCTCATGATATCCTCAAAAGAGACCTTCACTCAAGAAGTGCTCACTGGATCAAACAAAGACCCTTAAGAAGAATGAAATACTATCCCCTGCCGCACTGTGAGACCTATAGGCCAGCATCTTCCATTAATAGGGAGATTAAAATCTTCACAAAGATTATAGCCACGAGGATTCGGCGGGTCATATCCAGCCTGGTGCAGAGGACCAGTGAGGCTTCATGCCTAACTGGGGTACCCGGCACTGTATATGCCGGCTGCAGATAGCACTGGCCAGAGCTTGGGAGATACCTGAGCCCTGTGCTCTCCTCCTTATTGATTTTGAAAAGACATTTGACAACATTGACTGGAGCTTTATGAGGTCGGTCTTGGCCAAGATAGGGCTGGGCCCCCATATACTCAGCTATATTGACCTATTCTGCTCACATCCCAGAGCACAGGTGTTAGTCAACAGAATCCTCTCCGACTACTTTCCGATTGGCAGGGGAACCGGCAGGGGTGCCCTCTGTCCCCACTTTTGTTAACCCCCCCTCGTTTGGTGTGACGTGACTCCTAAGGCAGTGGGAGAACTCCACGGAGAAGAGAATCGCGCTATATGCAGACAACGTGCTTCTTTATTTAGTGAACCCACATCTGATGGGCTGGGGGTCTCAGCCTCCTTGATCTCTACGAGGGCGCCTCAGTCCCCAGAGTAAATTACACACAAGTCCCTCCTAGTAGCGGTCCACGGTGACAATTCCACTGTACAATGGCAATCCTCTATACCGCTGAAATGATTGAGCTTTAAATACTTGGGAATTCACATCTCCCTACTCCCAGAGTTGACCTGGAGCCTTAACATGACACTCTATTATCACGGACGAAAGCGGACCTCCAGTGCTGGCCTTCCTCACCACTCAAAATATTGGGATGCGTGACCCTTTTTAAAATGATAGTCCTCACACGATTTCTGTTCATCCTTCAAAAATTCCCCTTAGTTTTTCCAGACCGGTGGCTCAGGGACCTCTCCTCGGTGACCTGTGCCTTCTCATGGGGTAACCGCCCTTCCCGTATTGCCTGGTCTATGTGCTGACAACTGATTTATAATAGGGGCATCGCAATGGTGAACATTAAACTGTACTATCGGGCTGCGCAGCTGCTGGTGGTCAACGATTGGACGATCCCACATACCGTGCCAAACTTGGCCTTGTGGACCTAGACTACGTTATTGGAATTCTGTATGGTGCACTACTTCCCAGGCATCTCCAGAAAGTAACTAGAGTTGTCTTTTTTATCTAGCGTGGGGCGCTCCGCTTTATAGGGTGGCACAACATGCTCACTCAGCAGACTCTGTTGTGGACGGGTTCCTGGCTTCGGCATACGGCTGACCTTCAGGGCTTCCAAAAGTGGGACAAAATTGGCATTACGACCTTAGGGGATGTTTGGCAGAGGAATCACATTAAATCCTTCCAAGATCTTCAGACAGGTTTTGCCCTTGCCAAGACCCAATTTCATAAGTACCTGCAGTTTAAACAAGCCCTTACTGTGTTGAGGGGGCAGCTTGGCGGGCTCCCTGAATTTAACCTGCTAGCAGCCCAGCAATTGATGGGGAAACTGGGAAAGAGAGGGATATCCCACATATATTGTACTGTGGTCAGCAATGCACCTGATGTCCTTACTCCCCTGAGGTGGAAGTGGGAGGCCTGGATCAGACCACTGGAGGATGTGGGCTGGCAACCAACCCGTATGGCTCCTCACGAAATTGTCATGTCTTCTCGACTATGGCTAGTACAATTGAATTACGTTCACTGTATGGGGGACGTCGATTTCTTCCACATGATATGGTCAATTGCTACTTACTAGAAATAGATAATGTCCTTTCTGTCCCGGATCTTGGGATACATGCTTACTCTGACCCCTAAAGAAACCCTACTTGGGATTTTGGACGATCTGGGGCACAAGAGGGGGGAGAGGTACTTCATTGGCATGGCCACGGTAATTGCCAAAAGAGACATTGCCTGCAAGTGGGAGATGGCTGTGGCACCCACAGCGACTAAATGTGGTCTCTTCATATTGCTGATTGAGTTTGTAGTATCGCAAGGCGGCATGTGGGTGACTATAGTTGTATTATCAGTTTATTTTTTGTTTGCACAGTAAAATCAATAAATTTGGTTATGAAAAAAAGGATGAAATACAATGACTTATCCCTGGGTGTGCAAAGATAGAGACTCTGGAACATCCTCAGCCCCAATCTAAGAGCAGAACCCAGCGCCATGGAATGGCGAATTCCATGTTGATTTACAGTCAGAAAAACCAGCCCAACACATTCCATGGGATTTAACTCGTAATTAAGCGGTACCGGGCAGATTTGCTGCATGATACCGGTAAGTTTGCATGCGAATATACCATGCAATAAATCCACCCTAGGACTATGCAACTCATAATTGGCGCCTAATCAGGAAGACGGTTATGCTTGCAAAAATTCATCATGCATTTGTTACCCATCTTGATGGAGAAGGAGCCGTCGGCCACCAAGGTGAGCTAGCATTCTATGGAGTTCCCTCCCTGAACAACTGTGGAACACTGAGCACCTGCTTCTCTTATGAAATACCTTTAAAAACTCACAGAATTCCACCACTCATTCTACGGCGGGGGAGCCGCCTGGCAACACTTTTTACATATCTCCCTTCTTCCTACCAAAAGAGTTAAATAAAGTACAAGCTTGTTCTGCAGCCCCAAAGGGCCTTCCAAGCCATCAGTTTGCTGCATAATGCCAAACAAAATTAAGGGAGGTCTTACCTTTACTTCTTTACCCAAAGCATCCGACATGGTCTTACCCACACTATCCCAAAACTCTTTCAGCGCCGGGTAGGTGGTAAATATGTGGATATCGTCTGCTTCCTGGCCGCTGCACCTTTTACATTTGGTATCTCCACCGCCTCTTATTTTGGATAACTTAAGTGGAGACCAGTAGATCCTATGTAGGGTGAAGAAATGATTTCTCCTTAGTGCAGCGGACTTAATCAAAGAATAAAGCATGTCTAAAGATACTTGCCATAACTTTTTCAGCTCCTCGTCGGGCAAGCACTCTTCTCAGACCAGGTAGGGGGTCTCAAGCACTCTTCCGTTGCAGCAAGCAGATATCCATACCAAAGGGCCACCTCCTTTTTTCTTAGTCTTAAATCTTGTAAGTCTTTCTCCATTAATTTGTCAGATGGAAATTGCCACTGTTGGTTCCTACACCACACTGAGATTTGGTAAAACTTGAACCTGGATAACGTGCCATTTGTCAAATTTCTCCATGTGTCCCAGGGCAGGCAACTATCTCCTTCTATTATTTCCTCCCAGCGTAAGACACCACCTGTTTTCAGAGGTTTTGAAAGGGCATCTAAAAAGCACTCTGGAGTTCCCGGGGAATCCCACACTGGGGCGGATACCCATATGTGAGCGGCATTCAAACCATACTTTAGCTGTGGCATGCAGAACCTTCAGGCGGACTTTTTTAAAGAATTTGGGAGCACCAAATTTATACATGAAACCCTCTTCCGCACTGCCCGCCAGCATAGCTTTATTCATACGGCCCACTGAAGTGTCATCAGGCCTAAGTAAAAGCATCCTACAGTTTTTTAGCTGGTATGCCCAACAGTATAGTTGAAAATCTGGAAGGCCTAAACCACCATGTACAAGCTTCCGTCTTATCTTTTTCCAGGAAAGTCTAATCCCCTTGCCTGCCCATATGAATGCGGAGATTGTTCCCTGTATTTTGACAAGAAGTTTCTTATCGAACTCCAATGGTATATTGTCAAACAGATAGGCGAACTTAGGCAGGACACAAATCTTAACTAGATTAATCCGCCCATACTGCGTGAGGGGGAGGTTCGGCCACTTCTTTAACAACTTGTCCACTTCTTTAGAGACTTTCATTAAATTCACTTTGGGGAGCTCTTTTAACTCTTGCAATATTGTTACTCCTAAGTATCTTATATCTTTCGACAACCTGACATCATGACAGATTCAACAAAAAGTAGTGCACCGAACAGACTACATTTCAGTCCTTTTGTATTTTCTTTGGTTTAGTCCTTTATTTTAGCATCCACATAAAATCTTAAGAGCAGCCAACGCGTTTCGTTATTTAAAGGCACAAGCCTTGAGAACTTCTTCAGGGCTCAAAAATCAGAAATAGAAAAATCCTTTGTCAAGATCAATAATCCCGTCAGCGAAAACACAATCAGTAATCATATCAGTATATAATGATAATTCAGTGCTTCTAGTTCGCCCACCAATTAGCGGGGACAACTAATCAAAAAACGTCTTGACTAGAGAAGAATGAAGGGACACTCCTAGTAAATACGAGGCGCTCCAAATAACAGGGTAGTCCGCCGTGATAAGCGGTCTTCAAAATCCCCGGTCGTCATCATTGGGCGTAATCCCAGTATACTGATACGATTACTGATTGTGTTTCTCAAGTGGGGCAACTGCCCCCTGTGAAGCCTCCATGTTAAGCTGAGAATTCAGTTTAAAGTACGACCTAAAAGAGGGTGTCACTTTAGGGCCCCTTGGGGCCGGTCTCTTCTTTCTCTCTTTTAGGGAGGTGTCCTTCGTTTGCAAAAGTTTAATAGGAAGGCCTTTAGTTTTGCCAGGAGGGGGTTCTGGAGGCTCTATGCGCTGCCTAGTTGCTGATTCAGCTTGTGGTTTTAACTCCCTAAAAAGAAAGGTATTTGTAGTATCCTCAGGTCATGTCATTCTGTTCCCTGTACCTAGCTGCTCAGCCAGTGTGAGTGTTCCGCGTAGAATGTTAGTGTGAGTGGAATGCTTGGGTGCCTGTGTGTGTGTGAGACAGTTGGGAAGATGGGTTGAGCAGCTAGGAGGCTGCTCCTGGTGGGGCCTGTTCCAGCTTACAGCTACTACTGAATAAACTACATCAACTACAACTCGGCTACGTCTACTTTGTCTACTATACACGTGGACTAGACCACTACATATTTATGGCGACGATTTGGAGCTAAGAACCCATCGCGTTTACAGATGAAGCGCAACAAGTTTAAAGAAACTCAAGCAGCCAGTTGGATGCAAACTAAAGACATGGAGTACAGCAGGACTACGTTTAAAGACAAAAAGCGACAAGAAACAAGAAACAAAAGTAAAAGAAACTGGTCAAGGACGCCTGAAAGCCCCACCAGTGTCCACCACACCGGACAGCCCAGTCAAGGCGTGCTGTAAAGTCATCTCTGCGTCTACACCACCTGGTAATCCACAGCAGAAGAAGAATTGTCTCAACCAGTGCCTACGTGCCACTTCAAATGACTACAGGGCATCCAGAACCAAGGTATTCAGTGACTGTGTTTGCTTTTGCCCGGGTGCGAAGTGTTTCCGTTTTACTTAAAAGTTTGGTATGCAAGTACAACATTCTGGTCACTTGGATGTGTGACATTGTTAAACTTAGCGCACCTTCGTACTGGCGCTGCACTGGAGTGTTCATTATTTGTGCCTATTATAAGTACTGGCGTGTTCATAGTGCGAAGGGTGGACTGATTTTCAAAATCGCCGAGTACACTGTCTCCAAAGGGAAGATTTCATCCCTTTTAAAATGTTTGTTGCAGTCCCTACTACGAGTACTGTTAAGGATGACAGTTGCATCTTGCTTTCAAATTCAAGCACAGCTCGCGCACCTTACCGTGTTATTGGTGTCGCGTGGAGCCTCTCCAGAGCCCTTCATGACGTGCAAAGTTCTTCAATGCTGCCAATGACGTTTTGCAACAGGAGCGCGCCGTGAGCCACTCGGCATACGTCTCCTGTGTGTCCCGCCATCTTGGAGTTGGCGGTTGCAGGCTCTTTACTTTGCCGGATATCGTGCTTTTAATGTGCCCTCTGGGAACCTGCCAACCATTGTCCTCCCAATAAAGTTTCAAAATGTTCAATGACGGAGCGTCCCTCCTTTTCATGGTTTTGGCTGCGGTACTTCTCAAGTCTGTTCTCCTCGTCAGTTGCAACATCGTCGTTATTCATTACTAAGATGTTACTTCACATGAACTCTTCAAATGATGCGATGCGGTCAGTGACTCTCCTTACTTCTTGCACGTCTACAAGAGCTGTCTCACGCCTCGCCTGTCTGTCATCCTGTATTTCAGGGATGTTTTTAACTGTGTCATAGCTTTCTTTGGAAGTGCTCTTGGGAGAATTGGACTGCTTGTCCCAATAGATCGCGGTGACAGGCACACCTTTGGTTTTAAAAAAAAGAATACAAGTTTGTTGAGCTTGTCTAAAAGTTTTAATGCAAATCTGTCTTCATTTACAGGGAAAAGAGACTTGAATTTTGAGTGACTTGTGATTGCTATATGCATACTTTGTTGTTTGAAATTTCACATGTACGTGTTATGTTGGCATTAGATCTCTGATGTTTTTCTTTATGACATTGTTATCCCTGCCCAAGGGTTAGGGGTGGGTTTCAGTCCCATGTCCCTGTACTTCAGACATTGTTATCCCTACTTAAGGGATAGGAGTGGGTCCTAGTCCCATTTCTCTTTTTTACGTATGTTTGCTTTACAAATGTAGAATCCCGACCAAGGGGTGAGTCCCATGTGACAGATTACAAGTTTAAAAGTCAAAATGTTTTCCATTTCTCACAGGAAAAAGAGACTTACGTATTTACTATTTGAGAAGTCATTGCTGCATGTCAACATTTTTGAATTGCATTCCTCACATACATGTTTTGTTGGCATGGGAGTGGGTCCTAGTCCCATGTCTCAGGTTTACGTTTTTTTCCTTTTTCTGATGTTTTATCCCTGTCATTGGGATGGGAGTGGGTCCTAGTCCCATATCTCTTTTTCACGTAGGTTTTGTTTATAGATGCAGAATCCCAACCAAGGGGATGGGAGTGGGTCTTAGTCCCATGTCGCACGTTCACGCATTTTCTTATGTTTTATCCATGTCTGTGGGATGGGAGTGGGTTCAAGTCCCATTTCTCTTATTTACGGATTTGTTACTTTAGGTATGGGTTTTAGTCCCATTACCTTGTGTGCGTGTGCCACACTGTACTGCATTTGGTTATTTAATGATGCTGTATATGTCCTTGGGTTTTAGTCCCATGTGACACTACTAGTTACGCTCCTTGTTTTTGAGCTTATGTCATTCCTTAGAGTGGGTTTGATGTACATCCCTTCTTCTGGATGTCTGTGTTTGGGTGTTAGTCCCAGTTACACGTTTGAACGTCATGTCGTATGTTTGTGTATAAGTCGCCCTGCGCTTCTCTCTCTGCTTTTGCGTCGTTCGGTTGTGTCGACGTATTGTGTGCGTTTGTCACACTGTGCTTCTTTCTGCTGCACAAAGTTCTTGGGTGCCAGTCCCATGCAACGTCATATGTACATTTGGGTGTCAGTCCCAATCATTGTATTTTTTTTGCACTGGGGTTTTAGTCCCACAGTGTCCCTCACATGAGGGGTGGCGTATGGTCTTTTCGCCACAGTCTCCTCATGTGAGGTGTACTTCCTTGGGTGTTGTTCCACCCATTGTATTCTAGTCTGGGTTAAGTTTACCCTTTTCTTCTGTCTTGTGTGTTTTGCTCACTGGTGTATGTGAGCTCTTATTACGCTACTTATTGTTTTTCAATTACTATGAAAGGAAGAGGATGGGTATAGTGCATGTGCATTTCTATTTCTCCATTCTTCTTTCTTTCTTCGTGCTTCCGTTTTCCCTCTCGTGATGTCATTCTTGCATCCCTGGGTTAATGGATGGTTTACTTCATGTGTACATTATTGTGTATAGTTGTTTTCATTGTATAGTTGTTTTCATTTTTGTTTGGATCTTTTTATTGTTCAGTATAAAAGGGATAGGATATGTAGTATCCTCAGGTCATGTCATTCTGTTCCCTGTACCTAGCTGCTCAGCCAGTGTGAGTGTTCCGCGTAGAATGTTAGTGTGAGTGGAATGCTTGGGTGCCTGTGTGTGTGTGAGACAGTTGGGAAGATGGGTTGAGCAGCTAGGAGGCTGCTCCTGGTGGGGCCTGTTCCAGCTTACAGCTACTACTGAATAAACTACATCAACTACAACTCGGCTACGTCTACTTTGTCTACTATTCACGTGGACTAGACCACTACAGTTTTAGATCTAAGCTTGTATCTTTTACCAAGGGATGAATCATTGGCTGGCTCCACTAACGGGCCCGCAAGCTTGTGATTTGCTGCTAACCTCCCCCCACTGGTCTGCGAACTCCTTACCCTCAAATAAGTGGGTCATGGGTTCCATATGTGAAGGGCCTGTACTATACTTCTGCCTCTCATCCCTTCCTTGCTTCCAGTAACTGGAGTTGTAGTAGTGTTCTGCTGCAGATTCCTCTTCACTGTTGGCTGCCTCCCCAAACCCCCTGGACGGCACTACTAGACTTGCACAATTCCTGGAGCCGAGGCCTATGCTGCCTCTGCTTTCTTTTCCCCCTGAGGCTGCAGCCGGTGCTGACTCTGCTAGACTTCCTCCTGAGGCTGCTTCCAGGGCGGGTGAGGGTGCGTCGCGCTTCTCGGAATTCAGAGAGCGCGCTCGCGGCCCTAAGCAGAGCCCCCACACATCGACAAGAGAGCCAGAAGCAAAAAGAAAAACGAGTCAAAAAACAACCCGCATGTCTTGTAAGCGACACGGTGAGCGGCATAATCAGCGATGGTGGGTGCGGGTGTTATCGGTCTCGCACCGGAGTGTGGAGAGCAGCTCCCGGACAGCTACCTAGCAAGCCGCCATGTTTCCTTCTTCCACAAGTGCCACTGATCGTTATTGATTGATTTATAAAAATTATTATTTTAGTATTGATTTAAAATAGTTTATGTTAAAGTGGTGTTGGCTTTGTTCTATTTTAGTTGTCAGTATTTGGTAGGTAGGTTTGTTTAGTTATTTTAGGCTTGATTTCATTTACTGACTGTTCTATCCTTACTTGTCGGTAGCTTTGTTCTTTTGGAGAGCTTATATAAAGTTGTGGAGTGTTGGTTGGGTTGTTCTTTGTGTGGATTTGAGCACACTGCGCAATCCTTCCACTGGGTTGTTGGTTTTGGCTTGTTGAGCCATGGTGCTGTTGTAGACATTCCACCATGGTATTTAGAATTTGGGATGGATTCTGTGTCCAGAGTGGTGCAGTCTGCCAACCCAAATGTATTCGAAATAGTCCTTTAGAGGAATTAGTTTTTGTTCAATTTTTTGGTAAAGAGGGGATTCTATAAGCATGTTGCAGTGGGTAGCTACATCTGTTACAGGTACATATACCAGTGCTATTAACTTTTACATTTTAAAATCAAACTGGCTTTTGTTGCATTAGTGCAGATGTTTCCAAACACGGTGATTGAATACAAAATATATACTATTTTTATACTTTTTCAAAAAATTACATTCTAAATATGTATTCTATTCTATTCTAGGCATTTATAAAGCGGGTTGATTCCCAATGAGCCTCCAAGCGCACAAACAACAGTACAGACTCTAATTCCACCAGGTTTAGACAAATGGCCAGGTTTACAGCATCTTCCTGAAGCGGAGTTCTTATAGGCAAGGAGTTCTGAAGTTTAGGAACAAGATAGGCGAAGGAGTGGCCTCCACTTCTAGCCTTTTGTCCTTTAGGGATACCTTGCGAAATGAAGTCGCAGATCTGAAGGTTCTCGCAGGTGTGTAAGACCGTAGCAGAAGATGTAACCGCAGAGGGCCCTTTTTGTGATACGCTCGATAGGCCATGCAGAGAGTTTTAAATTGAGTTCTCTGTTTAAAGGGTAGTCAGGGCAGTAAGGCCAGTGAGTTCATGACAGAGTGGTGTTTCTGGAACTCTGAAGGAATCAGGCAGCAGCATTTTGTACAACCTGTAGCCTCTCAACTACATATTGCGGGAATCCGAGACAGAGAAAATTCCCATAGTCCAGGCGTGACAAGACAAGAGCCTGGACAATGGCCATCCGTAAAGAGACGGGTAGGAGTTATAATACCTTTATATTTATAAAATATTTTTAATAGTGTAATTTAAGTTAACATTATTTCCTATGGGTTTACATTCAAGGGCCTGATTTAGATCTTGGCGTGATGGATATCCCGTCCCCTGAAATATAAATCCCATAGGATATAATGGCATTTATATTTCAGCGAATGGGAGGTAAGTCTGTCACCGTTGTGACGGAGTGACCCGTCCGCTAAGATCTAAATCAGGCCCTGTGTCACCGCCTCCATTATTTCTATGTGAGGGTGTTGTACTACCAGCAGTTGGTGCTAGACTTACTACTGAGTTTTTTTAGTAGTAACTACACTCATAGGTTAGGCTCCACCACCTTTTTCAGGACTACACTTTCTACACCATCTACACATTTTAGTAACTTTGCACTCAGATTTTGTGAATTGCCAAAAGTAGTAAAGTTACTCAAAAATGTACCAGTAAAGTTACACATGTAGCATGTAAATTACTCACACGTGTGATTTATCTTTGAGAATAGCCGTTTATAATATAATGTTATCTAAATGATTCCCATAGATCATTTTATGTACAGCTGTTATTGCCAAGTCTACATTGCCACTCTTCTTATAACCCTTGAAAGGTGAAAGATTGAGTCAACGCTAAGGAATCTGAGCCAATGACCTGAAGATAATATTAGGATAGCAGCAGTGAATGCCTTAATCCCTTAGCTATTTAATAAATAGTTCTCCTTTAATAAAACAATTACTACCCAGTCTCAAAGCACAGATGAGAGGTGTTTTAATAGCTTAAAATAGCTATTAAATAATAATAGCTACCTTAAAGCCCTCATTGAGTTGAACAATAACACCAGTGTTTAACAGCACATCGAAGTTACAGGTTTCCTACAGTAAGCAATAAATAAAACCTTCCTTAATACTATTTGTAGACCACTGGGGCATGACAAATCAGCTCTTCCACGATGGAATCCTTATCTCTCTAGATGCAGCTTGGCATGTAGGAGGCATGGTTCCAGATTTTTGCATAGGTCCATTACACAGCCAGGCTATCCCACTAGGCCTTTAGCTGCAGCCAGATTTGCAAAATGCATGCCCGCAGATAACTGTAGTAGGTGCACAATCCCACCAAGCTATTCCACCCAGCCTCTGGCAGCAGCCGGGCCCACAGGATGCTTGCTCGCATTTCTCTGCAGTAGGTGCATTACCCTGCTGAGTTACCTCACCCAGCATCTGGCAACAGCCAGACTGCAGCATGCACGCTGACAGATCTCTGCAGTGGGCACATTACACCACTGAGCTATCATGCCGAGCTTCTGGCAGCAGCCAGGATGCATACCGACAGATCTCTGCAGTACTGTAAGGGCATTACCCCCTAGAGTTATCCCTTCTAGTATCCGGCATCAGCCGGTCTGCAGGGTGCACTCTAACAGATACCTGTATGTATTGTAACATTTATATAGCGCTTGCTACCCTTATGTGGGGTGCTGAGGCGTTTGCCTACCTGGGTAGCATGCTATCCCGTGTAAAGCGTGTGGTTGGAAATGTTTTGTATTTGTTTTGATCCTATGTGGGAGGGCTTCCATGTTACTCGTGATGACCATCGAGGTGCAGTTATCATGTTATGGAATGCAGCGCACAGCAGTATGATGGATGAAAAAGTGTGAGAGATAACCTGGCATCTTTAAACATATCTGCAAGTCCCTTTATGGCACTTCTTATGATCATTGTCCACTAAGCTGGGATGTCCATACTGAGATTTGTAGTTTCAAGTTTATGATCATGAGCAGGCATAGGTTGGACGGAGAGATACTGGGAAGATCTGCTGAGATAGACTTTGTTACTATGATCGTCACTGTATGATCTCCATAGCGGCCATAGTATGTTACCAGTTGCCACCCACAGTGATGGACTTAGAGCTTTACGTTGGTCCGACTTATGTGGCAGATCGCTTCAGATTTTCCGTGCCTTTTCAGTTGTTGATGGGTGGTTTATTGCTGTGGACTTATACAATAAAGGGTGATGGACATGACCCCTAGGGGTTCTGTCTTATATGAGTGTAAGCGGGTCAAGCCAAAAAGGGATTTATTATGCAGTCTGTTTAAACTACATTCGATACCTAAAGTCGGGTGATAATAATGATTAGTACCTTCTACAGCTTTTATACAAAATACTTTATGTGGATATGTGCATTATGTAGAGATGTGCTGAGTCTTATGATATTAGTATTAGTGAGGACCGGGAGGTTTTATATGAATTAACATTACCATATATCACCAGGGCTAGACATAGGTCAGCCGTTCATAACTTACCTGAACTTAGAAAGCTGTGTGCTGGTTGGGCTGTTCCATATCTGCGAACTGTAAACTGTAGATTGTACTTGTAGGAATATTACTGTTCATGGTTGCAGCTCTAAGGGGTTACTCATCGTCCATGCATTTATGGCTGGAAGGCGGCTGTCAAGTTTTGACTTGAACCGATCTTCTGGACCATCCATTTTTAGACTGATTTGTGTTTCATCTTCGTAGTTGTAACAGGTGAGGCTGAATCCAGTAATGGGAATGGGAATGGGAAGATGTTGAATAATAGAGGAGATATGATGGAACCCTGAGGGATACCAGTGTTGGTTGTGAGAGGCTCAGGTGATATACCAAGCTTTGGCTGTCTTTGGGGTAAAGGGGCAACCCATTTTAGAGATGATGGAGTCTTTGTGGTATAATAGCGTGGTGGGCAATGCCAAATGCTGCTCATAGGTCCAGAATCAATAGGGTGGCCTCTCCGTTCTGGGCCACTGTGATTTTTAGGATATCCCAGATGAATTTGAATTGTTGGTCTGAGATCAAGTCATGTTCATCTGTAAACTTGGAAAGTTGACTAAAAACTGCTCTTTCAAATATTTTACCTAGGTACTGTGCATTTAATATTGGTCTGTATTCTGCTAGGCCAGTGGGTCGAAGTAGTTCTTTTTGAGCAGTGGTCTAATGTATGAGGTCTTCAATTCAGGTGTCAAAGAAGCTAATTCCATGACTTGTTGATTAAACTTCAAGCTGTTTCCTAAGCGCAGGTTATGTGAAGAATAGCTAAAAAGATTTTTGGAGGTGCTGGGTCTGAAGGTGAACCTGATGGTCTGCCTGCAACAATAACATTGTGGAACTATTTTTCTGAGGGGGGTATTGGAAGTATTGAGTGGTGGAAGATTCCTTTTGTCTGTCTTTACGGTTGCTGAGTCGTGTCATGGGAGCGTATGCTGTGTTCTCCGTAAGGCAATTTTCTGTCTCTTCAATCAATTTTTTCTCACAGAAGGTTTACAATTATGGTGTTTCTGTGTTTTGGCACTCTCTTTTGTTGAATTCTGCTAGAATCTTATGGGGTCCCTTAGAATGCCAGTCAGTTTTAATTATGGGTGTTTAATAGTATAACTTTTTTATGGGTCGGCGGTAGCCTCTGTTATACTGCCGTAGTTTGAGTTTGTCTTTTTCATCTCTTGATTTCCTCCTCTTGAATTGTAGTATGTTGAGCTGTGTTTTCTTTCTTTTGATGCTGTTTCTAATCTCTGTGATTTTCTTTTTGTGGTTAACTCTGAATGTGGTCTTTATCAGTATCTGGTTACTTAATGCAGTCGAGATCCAGCTGTAGAAGGTGTGTATGTCATGAGGTCGCATAGCTATTGGAGTTCTTTTGAGATGCGAGTTGGCTTTTTTATGCCTAGTTTTTTTCCATTGCCTATACATGTGTTTGTTGTTGCCTGACTTTGAAATGTTATTGATAGTTTTTCTGATCCTGAAAGGAATTATATTGCTGGTGCTCCAGATTACTGGGGAGTGTTTGGTCACTGAGGTGTGTCCCAGGAGGACAGATATGACATCCAGTGTGTCAGGTGGAGTGAGCTGTGCCACATGAATACACAATAAGGTGCACCATACAACATTTCTCATACAAAATCCAAAGTCCAAAGACGACGGATTTCCAATTCGTAAGAAAATCTTCTTTTTATTTCATTTCTTGTTCCAAAAGCTCAAGTTTGTAAAACAGCCATAGCCAAATCGTTTCGTCCAGCCAGCAAGGGCTTTTTTTTGCTCTTGCGGCCGGCTGGCTGTTAGCTGATCGCGTCACATAATCCCTCTGGGCACTGATTTTTGAGGTTTTATTTATACCCCTTAAACTTACTCATGTGGATTACTTCGCGATAAATGAATCATGGATTTGTGAGTGATATATTTTCAAGCATCATTATTTTCGTACAAACAACTCCTACTCAGGACATGAAGGAACTGTAGCCCGGGACCTTTCATCACGCTATTAATTAAGATCTACTATTTGGATAAATATATATTTTTAACCACTTTCTGATCACGTTATACTTAGCCCTGAAGAAGTCTACTGTGTTGGACGAAACGTGTTGGCTGAGGCTGTTTTACAAACTTGAGCTTTTGGAACAAGAAATTAAATAAAAAGAAGATTTACTTACGAATTGGAAATCCGTCGTCTTTGGACTTTGGATTTTGTATGAGAAATGTTGCATGGTTCATCTTATTGTGTATTCATGTTTATCTAGTCCCCTTCTGGACTACACCTAGACAGCAGATGTTAATACTGTGTGCACATTTCCAATTTATCTTTATGCTAAATACCAGGGGATATACAGATAATGTGCGTTTTGTTTGGGGTCCGCTGTCACTTAATGGTTAATACTATGAGCTGTGCAACATGCAATCTGTTGGGGGTCGAAGGACTCAGGGTTGCTGTGATGGATGTGGTTGTAGTTGGACTCATCTTGTCAAGCCATGTGTTCAGGTCGCCTAGAATGTTTAGGTCAGCGTGGTTCAGAGAGTGTTGGTCACTGTATCTAGTAAGACATCTTTAGGTTTGTATCGCTGGGTTTTGGTGGATATATAAAAGGAAGTTGTAAGCGAGAGTTAAGGTGGGGCGACTTCTTACCAACAAAGATTCACAGTTGTTCAGGGTGAAGTTCTTGATTACACATCAGCCTTCTGGGGACGCAGTCCTCACCCCATCTTGTGCTGTGCTAAGACAGGGTCATCAAGAATGGATCCCACTGGCTACAATACTCAGACCCGCGTACACAGAGTCCTCCTACCATGCATGCTACACAGGCTCACTGTACACGCACTCGACGCACAGCATGTCAGCGCAAGGAGCTGAGTTTCATATAACACATGAACTTTACACGAGAGGAGTCTGTAGACAACACTCGCATTGACATAGGTAAAAAGGTCCAGTCAAACTATAAATCACAACATGGTACAATGACATTTGTACTTTACATGATTAACCTAGAGCAGGGATGGTAGTCCACTGATGACTTTGAAGGCACAGTTAGTGACCCCTCCAGGTCACAGGAGAGGTCCAGGGACTCACATGGTCAGGGACAGGCCTAGGCCTTTGTGCACACCTGTGATTAGCTTAATACCACAGGCAAAATAAAAAGTCAGGATAACAGTTTCATTTACAGTCAGGCACTGAGGGCAGAGGAACCTGTTTCTATACCATGCAGGGAACATGCCTGTTCCAGCATGCACAAAACTGCCATTGACGTCATTTATCACACCTGATAAAAACTTGTTTAAAATATAACTTAACTGCTTCTAAACCAATTTATGCATTCCTTAAGATATATATTAATTATATAGCATGTATATACAGATAGATGCGCTCCGTATTTCATACTTTTATATATATTATTATAACTATGTTATTACCCTATTGGTGCTATGATATATATATTATTATTATATGTATTTCATACTGCGGGCACCACCAAGAATCATATCAGGCCTCAAAAACTGTCCCCTCTTCCTTGGAATGATAACAAAATGTATGGAAGAGTTGAGTGAGTTGACCTCTTTACTCAAGGCAAGCCACCCAAGTGGCTAAGGAATTGATTCCCCAGCGACAGTGGCCTTTTTTGAAAGTCTGGTTGTCAAGGACTTGGTTGTGACCTCTTGTGTGTTTGCTCATCATTCATGTGCCAAGAGAGAATCAAATGACTCCACGGATCAAACAGCTTGTAACACAATGCTCAGAGTTGTCGTGTGTATATTTTAGAAATCCGTGCGTTTGCATAAGTAATACTTGTCTGACTGCTGGTGCTAATAAAATCATCTGTATTTTATTGCATGTATGACTGTCACTGCCTAACCCACCTGTAAGAGTGAGGAGGGTTGGGGCGGAATCATTCACTTATTTGCTTCGTGGCTGCATGCCAAGTGCAGAACCCGCAGTCTGTTTTGGCTTCTTAGCAAACACTTCACCTCCACAGAATTGGGAAACACCACCTTAATAGAACGAAAGCAAAACTACAAGTCCCAGAAGACATAGCGCTTCTGGATTAAAAAAACCCGGACTGGCTGAAGGCATCTCGCGTGAAATGAGGCAGCTTGGCAGCTCTGCGGCCGTCCTCCGGGATCATGTCTGAAGGATGGACATGCCTGGAGCAGTTTCTTTCATGCCATCATTACCAGTGGCAGGCTGCCAGAAGCAGGGAAGAGGGGTCACGTGCAAGCAGGGCCGGCTTTAGGGCCGCACTGGGCGCTAACCAGTGGAGGGGGGCGCTGTGACCTCAGGAGGGCGCTGTTTTTAGCACTATCTTATGATAGGAGAGATCAGGGGCACTTTTGCAGGTGGTAGTGGGAGAATCCGAGTAGGTGGTCATGGGACTTGGGGGCGCCAAAAGTGATTGTTGCACCGGGCGCCACCAGGGCTAAAGGCGGCCCTGCGTGCAAGGATCCCCTGGAAAAGACCGCTATTGAGTGGCAAGTGTGAGTCGTGTGACAGGTGTGACAATAAAAAGGCTGGGAGGGTTGGTTCAGATTCAGTCATGTATCCACAAAAGAATAGGGATTTAGAGGATATTTTGGGCTGGGGCCACCCTCCAAAGCCTGACACATGAGAAACAGAAAATAGGGACCCGGCCTCTTACTGTGTGGAGTTCCGAGTTATCCCCGTTCGCTCACCCACCAGGGTTACCCCTTGGTGGCATGCTTCATCATAGGGTCCTTCCCGTTCCGCTACGGAACGGGGCGTGCTGCGACCAGACGAAATACGCGGCAGCACTGATAATAATGACTATGTGAGGCAGATTGTTCTGCTGGGGAGGAGTGAGGTAAAGGAAGTGTATGTTTAAAAATACCTGGCTAGTGGGTGATGCTACTTTTATTATTACCCCCAGCCGGTATGATTAAAAACAGGGGAACAGAATAGGACTATATGGGATTTTAATGAGCCCAAATTCTAAAGGTCGACATGTTTCTAGCCTACCCCTACGGCTATTCTTCAGGACCTAGTATTTTCTAATGTTGTACCTAGTTCCACTCCTATAGTTGGTCTGCTTAATCCAAATGAGATACAGTGCCGCAATCGCACAATTATACTCAGGTGCTGTACAATTTTTATACTACCTGGTAATCCTACTGTGATTATTTTATCACTGTTAAAGCCTAGGCTCCATGGTTCACCCGGCGGGAAGTTCCGCTTTTAGTCACACTCTCGTCAAAGCCTGAACTTCTTCTGATACCTACAAGATGATCCGCTCGGGTTTTACGAAAAACCTTACGGTTTTTCTACAAGGTGAGCAAACAGGGATAACTAGGAACTCGGATTCAGTCACATCCGTCTGGTGAATCAATCAATCAATCATTCAATCAGGGATTTGTGAAGCGCGCTACTCACCCGTGAGGGTCTCAAGGCGCTTGGGGTGGGGGGGGGTGACACGCAGCTCCGAATCAACCGAAGAGCCAGGTCTTGAGGCTCTTCCTGAAGGTGTGCAGAGTGGGGGAACGTCTGATGTTGAGCGGGAGCTCGTTCTAGGCCTTTGCCGCGATCTAGGAGTAGGCTCTTCCCCCCGCTCTGACTCTGCGGATGCGCAGGGTTTCGGCGAGGGCGAGGTGGGCGAAGCGGAGGTCTCTCTTGGGTACGTGGAAGGAGATTCTTTTGTTGAGGTATTGTGGTAAGGTGTTGTGGAGGGATTTGTAGGCGTGAGTGAGTAGATTGAAGGTTACTCTCTTCTCAACGGGGAGCCAGTGGAGGTCTGGTAGGTGCTGGGTGATGTGCTCATGTCGTGGGATGCAAAGGATGAGTCTGGCAGCGGTGTTCTGGATGGTCAGGAGTTTATGGAGCAGGTATTTGTTGATTCCGCCATAGAGGGCATTTCCGTAGTCCAGTCTGCTTGTAATGAATGCATGGGTGACGGTCTTTCTTGATTCGGGGGGAGGATCCACTTGAAGGTCTTGCGAAGGATGCAGAGGGTGTTGAAGCACGTGGAGGAGATGGCGTTGATTTATCGGGTCATGGTGAGGGAGGAGTCGAGTATGATGCCGAGGTTCCGGGCATAGTCCGTGGGAGTGGGAGGGTTGTCGAGGGCGGTGGGCCACCAGGTGTTGTCCCATGCTGAGGGAGTGGGTCCGAGGACGAGGACTTCTGACTTCTCCGAGATGAGCTTCAGACAGCTTCTGCTCATTTAGGATGCAACCTCTTTCATTCCTTCCTTGAAGCTGAGTCTGTTGGTGTCTGGTTCCTTTGTGAGGGAGAGAATGAGCTGGGTGTCGTCGGTGTAGGATACTATGCTGAGTCCATGCTGTCTGATGATGGCGGCGAGGGGGGCCATGTAGATGTTGAAGGGGCTGAGCGATGATCCTTGGGGTACTCTGCAGTTGATCTCTGTGGGTTCAGAGAGGAAAGGCGGGAGTCTGATTCTTTAAGTTCGGCCGGTGAGGAAAGAGCGAATCCAGTCGAGGGCGGTTCCCTGTATGCCGGCGTTGTGGAGTCTGGCCCTGAGAGTGCGGTGGGAGATGGTGTCGAAGGCTGCTGAGAGGTCTAGTAGGATTAGGGCCACGGTGTGGCCCTGGTCTAGGAGAGTGCGGATGTCATCTGTGGCGGCAAGGAGGGTGGTCTCGGTGCTGTGGTTGCTGCGGAATCCGGATTGGGAAGAGTCTAGGATGGAGTTGGCTTCGATGAAGTTTGTTAGCTGGATGTTGACGATCTCTCTGTGACTTTAGCCGCGAAGGGGAGGAGAGAGATGGGTCTGTAGTTTGTGAGGTCCGTCGGGTCTGCAGAGGGCTTCTTGAGGAGGGGCTTGACTTCTGCGCGTCTCCAGTCATCGGAGAATGTGCCGGATTCGAAGGTGCGTCGTAGCTCAGGTGCTATGGCGGCGGCGGCTCTGTGGAAGATGTGCAGCGGGCAGGGGTCCGAGGGGGCTCCTGAGTGAATGCTCTTCATGGACATGGCGGTGTCTTCGGTGGTGACCGGGGTCCAGGAGGAGATGGTAGGCTGGCTGGCGTTGCTGGGGGTAGGTGTGGCTTCGAAATCTGGTGTCTGTTTATTGAAGTTGTCGTAGAGGGACTTGATCTTGAGATGGAAGTAGGATCCGAGTTTGTTGCAGAGGTCCTGGGAAGGTGTGATGTCTGAGGCTTCACTGGGGGGTTTGGTAAATTCTTGAATGACGCTGAAGAGTTCCTTCGAGTTGCTGGAGTTGACGAGGATTTTGTCCTGGATGTAGGTCCTTTTGGTGGATCTGATGCGTTGGTGGTATTCTGTCATGGCATTCTTGTAGGTGGTTCTGATCTTCTGGGGTTTTGCGGTTTCTCCATAATTTCTCGAGACGTCTGCAGGTGTGTCTGGATTCTTGGAGGTCGGTGGTGAACCAGGTGGCATTCATGGGGCGCTGTCTGTCGGAGTTGCGGAGAGGGGCGAGCTTGTCTGCGCAGTTGGTGATCCATCTGTGTAGTTCGTTGGCTGCAGAGTTGACGTCGGTCGTGGTGGGAGGGGGATTGTTATTGAGGGTGGAGTCGAGGTGCTCCTCGGTGACCTTGCTCCAGTTCCTGAATGATAAGTAGCACTGGACACAGTAAGTCCCATGTCTGGACCACATCTGAAGGGGCAGCTGGGCTGGGGCAGAGTGAGTCGTATGCCAATCGTGCATCTGAAAGGGTGATAAAGTTGAGTAAGAGTTATTCAAGGCCCAAGCACCCCCTGCTTACCACTGACTCTGCCCCAGCTGTACTGAGTCACTTGATGAAATGAAGGTAAACTTAAAAGCAAAACAGGGATAGAGCTCACATTCACCTGACACGTGTCTTCACACTACTGACTGGGTGTTTATTGTTACCAAATGTAATAACACTCATTTTATCGATCTCAGAAGCATGAAACACGGATTTGATCTAATGAGTTTTGAACCTGTGACCGTGAGGTCAAACACAGGTCTTGAAGTTGATGCATTTAGTCCAGTGAGCCTCCATACTCAGCTGAAGGAGACCCTTTTCACAAATGTAAAAAAAAACTGCACCTCAAATAGGTATTGCACTCCTGATTTAAGAATACGAGATTCGTTTGTAGCTTACCTTTTCGAACCATATGCAGTGTTCATAAACATTAGCTTTAGGTCAGCAGGAAGAGCGTTATCAAGCCGAGCTATCCTCCGATGCATTACCCTGCCAAGCTATCTCACAAGCCTGTTGCAGCAGCCAGGCTGCGGGATGCATGCACGCCGATCTATGTGATGGGCACATTATCCCTCACAGCTATCGCGACCAGCCTCTGGCAAGGTGCAGCCACTTAGATCTCTGCGGTAGGTGCATTATCCCACCGAATTCTCTCTACCACTCTGTCAGCAGGCAGTCTGCAGGG
Source organism: Calotriton arnoldi (assembly GCA_963921515.1). Taxonomy (NCBI): domain Eukaryota; kingdom Metazoa; phylum Chordata; class Amphibia; order Caudata; family Salamandridae; genus Calotriton; species Calotriton arnoldi. Next base: position 64,505 of record CAWUFW010014498.1, on the reverse strand, counting down.
CGCATGCTCTCAAGTCGCTGCAGTAGGCACATTAAACCCCTGAGCTACCTCACCCAGACTATTGCAGCAGCCAGCGTGTAGGGTGTGAGCTCGCAGATCTCTGCAATATGGGCATTACCCCACCGGGTTATTTCATCCAGTTTCTTGCAGCAGCCAGGGTGCATGGTGCGCCGTCGCTGATCTCTCCAGTAGGTGCATCAACCCACAGAATTATTTCAACCAATTTCTTGCTGTAGGGTGCGCGCTCGAAGATCTCTGCAGTATGGGCATTACCCCACCGGGTTATTTCACCCAGCTTCTTGCAGCAGCCATGCTGCAGGGTGACCCAACGCAGATCTCTGCATTCGATGAATTAACCCACAGAGTTATTTCACCTAGTTTCTTGCATCAGTCAGGGCGCAAGGTGCGCACTCGCAGATCTCTGCAGTATGGGCATTACCCCACCAGGTTATTTCACTCAGTTTCTTGCGTCATCCAGGGCTCAGGGTGCGCGCTCGCGGATCTCTACATACGGTGCATTAACCCGCAGAGTAATTTCACCCAGTTTCTTACAGCAGACAGGCTGCGCCGTTGCAGTTCTCTGTATTAGGTGCGTTAACCCGCAGTTATTTCACCCAGATTCTTGCAGCAGACAGGTTGCACCGTCGCAGATCTCTGCGTCAGGTGCATGAACCCTTAGAGTTATTTCACCCAGTTTCTTGCAGCATCTCGGTTGCAGGATGCACGCTCGCAGATCGCTCCAGCATGCTCAAGATCCCACAGAGCTATCCCTCCAGCCTCTGACCGCGCCCCCTCTCTCCCCAGCACCGCCTCCCTCCCTCCCCCACGCCTGCGTCAGCCCCTCCGCCTCCCCAGGAGTGTGACGCCGCAGACGGGGAGGGAGCTGTCCGTGGAAGCGAGTGCTGAAACTGCAGCAGCGGCGGCCGAGCCTGCACACACGGAGCAGGCTCAGCACCTGCACCCTGTGCCCTGTGCCCTGCCAGCGCCCGGCCGGGGCGTCGGACCCGTAACCAGCCCCGCTGGAACCGCCTGGGGCGCCCCGGGCTCCGCTCGGCCACCCCGCACCCTTGCAGCCGGCTGCAGCCCATCCTTCCCTCCTCGTCCTGGGGAGGGTAGCAACAGTAGCAGCCGAATGAGAGCGCTCCTGGGAAGCTGAGATCACACGTGGCTCAACGGTGGAGCCGGGCCTCCCGTTCCTGCCTCCGGGCCCTGGGGGCCACCGCGGGCCCGGGCTGCCTGGCCGGCACATGGGGCGAGCCCCAGTACGACATCCGCGGTCTGCGACACTTAAAAGGGCTGGAGGCCACGCAGAGACCACATCTCTAACAATTGCAAAGCTTTCTTTCAAGAATATTGTATTTTCTAGTTTTATAAATTCCTTTAATATTTTTCTCAACTGCTTCCGGACGATTATCTTGAAAGTTGCCTACTGTGTCGCGGTTTCTAATTACCAGCCCTCTCATGTCAAGTTAATTGACCGTAGTTAGTGCCCGGGTCAATGACCCCCATCTTCCCTGCACTCTTGCCTTTTTAAGGGAGACTCGCACGCTAGGAGAGAGCCCCAGACGCGACAACTTTAATCCTTAATGCTGTTATTTTCCTGTGCCTAAGAGTGATCCCGGTTTTGTTGGATGAGGGAAACTTTATAAGAAAGCACTTTGCACAGAGTCACACAATACTGGTCAAGTAGAGGAGCCGGGATTAGAAGGCAGATCTCCTGGCTCCACAGTGCTCAACTCAGCTAGGCTCCACAGTGCTCAACTCAGCTAGTAGACGATCATCCTTTCTTGCCAGGTCCATTCCCTAAAAACAGAGCTCTGTTTTTTAGGAATGGTTCTGGAGTGGGTGTGTGTCTTCCGCCGTGGGAGAGAACTCCATATCCAGGAACTGGAGTCTAAAGTTGCTTCTTACAAACTAAAGACAATCCCAGATGCATTAGCGCGTGCTCATTAAATCTTAACGAATCCTTTCAAGGGGTCTTTAATATTTATCATGGAAATACAACATACATCACTTCTAATAAAACACGGACCTGGATTATTAATGTCCAGGAGGTAAGAGTCTTTTCATCAAACTACCTGAGCGGAGCGGGGGCATATTTTGAGAATATTATGCCTTTTAATACATAACCCTTCCAAGTCTTATGCAGTAGTTAAGAGGAAGGAGAAAGCTTTGAGATGCCAAGGAGTGGAAAAGAAAATATCTCCAGAGAGAGCAGCCGCGCGGCTGCACAGAAAGAGTAAGGGCAGGAGTAACATTCAATGACTGAATGTTTAGATGAATTGGCAAATTGCATCAAAATATTAAAAGAGGTAGGGCAGGTGTGTGGTGGGCGCTCCTGGGCAGCATGAAAGTGATCAAAGTTCAGAATTTAACAAATTCAGGAGCAATTTAGGAAGGTCTAAAAGTGAAAGCGCTAGATTTCTAAAGGGTTAATATTTGTAAGAGAGGGGATCCTTATGGGGGATTCAGCTGTACAAGGTCTGCTAGGGCTGAGTAGAGCATGAAGGATTGAAGGATTTAATGTACTACATCTTTCAGTATTCTGAAGGGTTCTGTCGTGCAACATCTTGGACTCTGGTGGGTTAAACTGTAAGACCTGGTCTAAGATTCAGGGGTTTAAACTGTCCACCATCCTTTCTGAATCCGAAGGGTTCAACTGTTAGGATCTTCTGCGATTCTGTGGGGTTTCATTGTACACCATATTTAAACTGCACAATATCTTCTTGCATTCTAGACAGTATCACTACAAAATACATTTTTGAATCTGGAAGTTTCACCTCCATAAATCTTTCAGGATTTTGGGTGATCACCTGTCCACGACCTTGTAGGATTCAGGAGGGTTTTACTGTACACTTTGTTCTGAACAGCAAAACATATAGGATTTTAGAGGGTTTAACTGTGCAACTCTTTTTAGAGATCTGAAGCGGTCATCTCTACGATTCTGGGTGTTAATCGGTAAGATAACTTCTAGGTTTGTAGAGGGCTCAAGTGCAAGGTCTAGAATTCAGGATGGTTACATTGTAAGAGATCTTGGATTCTGGAAGGCTAAACTGTAATACATGCTTCAAGGTTTAACTATAAAAGATCTAATATTCCTGAGGCTTAAATGGTAAAAGATGTAGGATTCTGCAGGATTTAAGTGTAAAGGGTCACCTTAGATGCTGGAGGTTTCAACTATAAAAGATCTAAGTTTTGAAGGAGTTAACTGTCTATAACATCTTGTAGGATTTTGGAGAGTTGGAAAGTTGTCTTAAGATGTTGGAAGGCTGAGGTGATCATGTTAGTTTACGATTCCTGAAACATACACAATGTTCCCAAGGAATGGAATTGTTGCTGTGAAATATGGGAATTTCCAAGGAGGACTCTGGAAGTTGTAAAGTGCACAAGATCATCTCTGGGGGATCTGTTATGCACCGTGAGTGTCACAGGCACACCTGTGCAGGATCCTGTCAACGTGCAACGTGCGATATCCGGTGAGGATTGTGGAAATGTGGATGGTATTCTGCAAGAGGATTCCTGATGCACAAAGTGTTCCAAGAATTCCCAAGGAGGATTCTGGAATCATACAACGTCGTTTTTGATTCTGGAGGGATACAAATGCACGCAGGGGTGTGACGCAAACGTGATCTCCCAAAGAGGGTTCTAGATCTGCCAACAGGGTAAAGTTCTACCTACGGCCATGGTTTGGGGAAGGCAGAAGGACTGAGGCCAAATCAAGAACGGTTCTGAATCCCTTGCACTTTTCTCTTTCCCTTTCTCCTGAAAACAGGCACATGTTAATAACAGCCAGCTTGATTTTGTGGTACTGTGGACTTGTTACTCCCAGGGAGATGTTGCGTCACCAGGGGCTGCTCAAGTGCCGCTGTCGCCGGCTGTTCAATGACCTGAAAGTGTTCCTGCTACGGCGGACCCCTCCAACTCCGCCCCTCCCCATGAACCTTGGCGAATGCGACCTGAACTACGCAGCCAACAATAACACACTGAGCCAGGACTGGGGGTCGCAGGCAGAGAGCGCCACCCTAGAGGGCGAATGGAGCAGCGCAGCATCAGCGGGGCAGCACCAGACTTCATGCTTGCACAACAGCACCTCCGCTGAAGACTGCTGTAAAGGGAAGCCCGAGGACAGGTACTCTCTGGGCAGTAGTCTGGACAGTGGCATGAGGACACCTCTTTGCAGGATCTGCTTCCAGGGGCCGGAACAGGTAGGCCTACATGTCTAACAAACCTCTACTGCATTTGTTTTTAGTCATTGAAACCAAGAATGTACTTGTTGGCTGTCGAAGAGGGCCTGACCACACATTGGTAAGAAAGGAAAGGAAATATGCAAAAGGGGTCCTTGCTGGTGTGTTTGTGTTAGAAGTGAGCAGCTGACATAACTCACTGGCATCATCCTTACACAGCTGAAAAAAGCCTTGTTAAGACATCTCAGGAGATGTCTGCTGAAAGAAGAGATATGAGTGACGTTTCCTTGGGTGTAGGGGGTGGGTGGGTATTCCACAAAGTTGGTGCCAAGCCAGGAAAACGATCCGCCCCTGGAGGTATGCTTGCTAAACTGGGGAAAGTTCAGCAAAAAGAAACTGTGAGGGACCATACTAGGTAAACAATTTTATCAAACCGCTTGAGATGTTCCTCACAGGCTCTGAGGGCCAACCACTGAACCTTGCAAGACGCTGTCTGTGGGAGGAGGCTACCGAGGTTTCTGGAGGCCCAGGAAGGGTGTGGAGACCATGTGTGCGCTTTGGCCCTTCAGGGGTCTCCTGTAATCTGGGTCTGGGCGTCTCGCCCGCATCCATCTTCTCTTCTTGCTACTGTTGAAGTATTTACTTGTGCAGAGCTCACCTCCCCTTCTGAAAGGACCTGGTGTATGAAAGGGTTTTACCTCTTCTGTGTCTGAGGGCAAATGTTTTGTAGGTAAAGGGCCAAAAGTTCGTTTCCGGGTGGGAGTCAATAATCTGACGTGGCGGTGCTTTTTAGGCCACCCTTACACACATTTCTGGAATCGACTGGTTGGTTTATGTCAGATAATGCGACCCCCCCATTCCCCCTCCACCACACATCCCAGCACTAGAACTTGCTGTATTTATCTTGGACACATTACAGAGCTGCCTTACACTTCTACAGAAGCCGGCTTCCATGAGAGACAGGCGGGCTTGGCGTGGACGGATGGCGAACAGATCGTGCAGCTGTTGCCATTTATGATAAGCTCGCGGACAGCGCAGCAGCAGGGGGTTGCACGTGGCTTGCGTGGACAGCGCAGCAGCTGGGGGTCGCACGTGGCTTGCGTGGACAGCGCAGCAGCTGACTGTCGAACGTGGCGTGAACAGCGCAGCAGCTGGGGGTCTTACGTGGCTTACGTGAACAGCGCAGCAGCTGGGGGTCTTACGTGGCTTACGTGAACAGCTCAGCAGCAGGGGGTTGCACGTGGCTTGCGTGGACAGCGCAGCAGCTGGGGGTCGCACGTGGCTTGCGTGGACAGCGCAGCAGCTGACTGTCGAACGTGGCGTGGACAGCGCAGCAGCTGGGGGTCTTACGTGGCTTACGTGAACAGCGCAGCAGCTGGGGGTCTTACGTGGCTTACGTGAACAGCTCAGCAGCTGGGGGTCGCACGTGGTTTACGTGGACAGCGCAGCAGCTGGGGGTCTTACGTGGCTTACGTGAACAGCTCAGCAGCTGGGGGTCGCACGTGGCTTACGTGGTCTGCGCAGCAGCTGGGGGTCTTACGTGGCTTACGTGAACAGCTCAGCAGCTGGGGGTCGCACGTGGCTTTCGTGGACAGCGCAGCAACTGGGGGTCGCACGTGACTGTGCTCACCTGTGGCCCCAACAGGCTTCACGTGTGGCCACAGTTACCACCACAGGCAGAGACCAGCGGGCTGGTGGGGCTAGCTCCTTCACTGCCTGGCCGTACCTGTGGCAGACCGTGCTGTACACGTCACTAACGTAACGTAACACTGACTTGAAGTGTTAGATGTATAGACACAATAAACATCTATCATTCAGCGCCAAAATACCCTTTGTGGTGAACGCGCGCTTTAAAAAACTACGTTATGTATGTTATTTTAAGGAGGAGCAGTTCCTTTTTTATTTAAATATGAAAGTGAAATGCTAGTGAACGCGAGAACATGCATTGTGTAGCCAGGCACCAGCAAAGGTCACTGTTCATGCTCCAGTCAAACCTGCCACGTATAGTGGCGGAAGCGTCACTGGGCATAAACACACAAGAGATGGATCGAGCGACGCAAAGGGGAGATTAAGGAACCTCAAGAAAGAAAGATGAGCTAGGGGAGACAAAAGACTGGGGTATGGGGCGATACGATATTCAGTGAGAGAGATGGATGGGGTGTGGTGAGGGAGGAGGGCAGGAGGCGAAGGAGTCAGAAACATTAAGGGATAAGACGTATGAGAACGAATGGAGGAGGAAGAGAGATATTCGAAGAAAAGGGATATTTAGAAGGGGGGCGTGAGGGAAAAAGAGATGAAGTGTGTGAGGGAATAGAAAATGAAAGAGGGAGCGAGAGAGAGAGAGAATGAATGAGGGACCTTTAACTCATTCCTTATAGTATCAGTTGTTCCCCCTCTTCTGGTCGGGAGCATAGTTATCATTGGTGCAGCAGGTGCAGTAGCACCATGGCTCAGAGGCCTGAGGGACCCATTGAACCCTGATAATTGCTGTGTTTTACTACCCCACCTGCAGTCAAAGGGACAATTTTCCGTGCTTGGTCCCGGCCCACGACATCCTGCGTTTAGTTTGTTCAACGCTCTGAATCGTGTCCTTTTATAAACACCCACTCACAACCGGAGCTTGCACCGACGTGTAGAGATGGCCCAGTTCACAGTACTCTCATTACAAGATTACTAAAATTCATGAAAAAATTACCAAAAACTGCACCCTTGAAAAAGCAAATACACTTAGGGAAGTAAATTTTAAAAAAAAACTTGTGAAATGTAAAAAAAAAAGCTATCTCACTGACCAGATATCGATGTTGAGAAATGTATCGGTGTTTTCCCTGTAAAGGACATCCATATAGAGTGATAGAGACTAGTTTCAAAGTCAGTTTTTAACAGCTACTGGGTATGAGACCCAGCCCACTTAAAACCCTGGTTTTTGTGTGGTTATTTTATGCAAACAGCATGTTTCTCTCTCTCAACATACCTTAATTGGCTCAATTCGCGTGGTTGTCTCTCTTACTGACAGAGAATTCCTCCACCTGTACTTCTCCACCTGAACTCCTCCACCAGAGCTCCTCCACCAGAGCTCCTGCACCAGAGCCTTTCCAACAGAGCCCCTCCAACAGAGCCCCTCCACCAGAAGCCTCTTCACCAGAAGCCTCTCCACCAAGGCTCACCACCGGAGCTCCTCCACCACAGCCCCTCCACCAGAGCCCCTCCACCAGAGCTCCTGCACCAGAGCTTCTTCACCAGAGCTCCTCTATTCGAGCCCCTCCACCAGAGCTCCTCAACCCGAGCCTCTCTACTAGAGCCCTTGCACCAGAGCCCCTCCACCAGAGCCCCTGCACCAGAGCTCCTCCACCAAAGCTCCTCCACCTGAGCTCCTTCACCAGAGCTTCTCTGCCAGAACCTCTCCACCAGACCCCCTCCACCAAAGCCCCTCCACCAGTGCAAATCCACCTGAGCTCCTCCACCTGAGCCTCTCCACCAGAGGCTCACCTCCGGAGCTCCTCCACCTGAGCCCCTCCATCAGAGCCCCTCCATCAGAGCTCCTCCACCAGAGCCCATCCACCAGAGCCAATCCACCAGAGCCAATCCACCAGAGCCTCTCCACCAGAGCATCTCCACCTGAGCTCCTCCACCTGAGCCTCTCCACCAGAGGCTCACCTCCGGGGCTCCTCCACCTGAGCCCCTCCATCAGAGCTCCTCCACCAGAGCCCATCCACCAGGGCCCCACCACCAGAGCCCCTCCACCAGAGCCCCTCCACCAGAGCCCCTCCACCAGAGCCTCTCCACCGGAGCTCTTCAACCCGAGCCCCACCACCTGAGCCCCTCCATCAGAGCTCCTCCACCAGAGCCCCTCCACAAGAGCTTCTCCACCAGAGCTCCTCAACCCGAGCCCCTCAACCCGAGCCCCTCCACCAGAGCCCCTCCACCAGTGCATCTCCACCTGAGCTCCTCCACCTGAGCCTCTCCACCAGAGGCTCACCTCCGGAGCTCCTCCACCTGAGCCCCTCCATCAGAGCTCCTCCATCAGAGATCATCCACCAGAGCCCCTCCACCAGAGCTCCTCAACTCGAGCCCCACCACCAGAGCCCTCCATCAGTGCATCTCCACCTGAGCCTATCCACCTGAGGCTCACCTCCGGAGCTCCTCCACCTGAGCCCCTCCATCAGGGCTCCTCTACCAGAGCCCATCCACCAGAGTCCAACCACCAGAGCCCCTCCTCCTGAGCTCGTTCATTGAAGCCCCACCACCAGAGCCTCTCCACCAGGCCTCTCCACCAGAGCCACTCCACCAGAGCTCCCCCACCATAGCCTGTCCAACAGAGCCCCTCACCTGGAGCTCCTCCACCAGAGCCCCTCCACCAGAGACCCTCCACCAGAGCCTCTTCACCAGAGCTCCTCGAACCAAGCCCCTCCACCAGAGCTCCTCGACCCGAGCCCCTCCACCAGAGCCCCTCCACCAGAGCCCCTCCACCAGAGCCCCTCCACCAGAACCCCTGCACCAGAGCTCCTCCACCAAAGCTCCTCCACCTGTGCTCTTCCACCTGAGCTCCTCCACCTGAGCTTCTCCACCAGAACCTCTCCACCAGAGCCCCTCCACCAAAGCCCCTCCATCAAAGCCCCTCCACCAGTGCACCTCCACCTGAGCTCCACCACCAGAGCTCCTCCACCTGAGCCTCTCCACCAGAGGCTCAGGTCTAGAGCTCCTCCACCGGAGCCCCTCCATCAGAACTACTCCACCAGAGACCCTCCACCAGAGACCCTCCTTCTGAGCTCGTTCATCAGAGCTCCTACACCAGAGACCCTCCACCAGAGCCCCTCCACCAGAGCCCCTCCTCCTGAGCACGTTCATCAGAGCTCCTACACCAGAGCTCCTCCACCAGAGCCCCTCCACCAGAGCCTGTCCACCAGAGCTCCTACACCAGAGCCTCTCCACCAGAGCCTCTCCACCAGAGCTTCTCCACCAGAGCTTCTCCACCAGAGCTCCTCCACCAGAGTCCCCACATCAGAGTGACTCCACCAGAGCTCCTCCACCAAAGCTCCTCCACCTGTGCTCTTCCACATGAGCTCCTCCACCAGAGCTTCTCCACCAGAACCTCTCCACCAGAGCCCCTCCACCAGAGCCCCTCCACCAGTGCACCTCCACCTGAGCTCCACCACCAGAGCTCCTCCACCTGAGCCTCTCCACCAGAGGCCCAGGTCTAGAGCTCCTCCACCGGAGCCCCTCCATCAGAACTACTCCACCAGAGACCCTCCACCAGAACCCCTCCTCCTGAGCTCATTCATCAGAGCTCCTACACCAGAGACCCTCCACCAGAGCCCCTCCACCAGAGCCCCTCCTCCTGAGCGCGTTCATCAGAGCTCCTACACCAGAGCTCCTCCACCAGAGCCCCTCCACTAGAGCCTCTCCACCAGAGCCTGTCCACCAGAGCTCCTACACCAGAGCCTCTCCACCAGAGCTTCTCCACCAGAGTCCCCACATCAGAGTGACTCCACCAGAGCCCCTCCACCAGAGCTCCTCCACCAGAGACTCTCCACCAGAGCTCCTCACCTGGAGCTCCTCCACCAGAGTCCCCACATCAGAGCGACTCCACCAGAGCGTGTCCACCAGAGTCCCTCCACCAGAGCTCCTCCACCATGGTCTGTCCCCCAGAGCCCCTCCACCAGAGCTCCTCCACCATAGCCTGCCCACCATTGCCTGTCATCCACAGCTCCTCCACCAGACCCTGTCAACCAGAGCCCCTGTACTGGAGCTCCTCCACAGGAGGCTGTCCACCAGAGCCCCTCAACCGGAGCTCCTCCACCAGAGCTCCTCCACATAGCCTGTCCACCATAGCCCCTCAACTGGAGCTCCTCCACCAGAGCCTGTTCACCAGAGCCCCTCCACTAGAGCCTCTCCACCAGAGCCTGTCCACCAGAGCTCCTACACCAGAGCCTCTCCACCAGAGCTTCTCCACCAGAGTCCCCACATCAGAGTGACTCCACCAGAGCCCCTCCACCAGAGCTCCTCCACCAGAGACTCTCCACCAGAGCTCCTCACCTGGAGCTCTTCCACCAGAGTCCCCACATCAGAGCGACTCCACCAGAGCGTGTCCACCAGAGTCCCTCCACCAGAGCTCCTCCACCATGGTCTGTCCCCCAGAGCCCCTCCACCAGAGCTCCTCCACCATAGCCTGCCCACCATTGCCTGTCCACCACAGCTCCTCCACCAGACCCTGTCAACCAGAGCCCCTGTACTGGAGCTCCTCCACAGGAGGCTGTCCACCAGAGCCCCTCAACCGGAGCTCCTCCACCAGAGCTCCTCCACATAGCCTGTCCACCATAGCCCCTCAACTGGAGCTCCTCCACCAGAGCCTGTTCACCAGAGCCCCTGCATCAGAGCGACTCCACCAACGCCTGCCAGCAGAGCTTCTCCACCAGAGTTCCACCACCAGAGCCTCTCCACCAGAGCCTCTCAACCAGAGCCCCTGCACCAGAGCCCCTGCACCAGAGCCTCAACACCAGAGCTGCTCCACCATAGCCTGTCCGCTTGAGCCTCTCCCCCAGAGCTCCTCCACCAGAGCTCCTCCGCCTTAGCCTCTCCACCAGAGCCCCTCCACCAGAGCCTCTCTATCAGAGCTCCTCCACCAGAACTTCTCCACCAGAGCCTCTCCACCAGAGCCTCTCCACCAGAGCTTGTCCACCAGACACCCACCGCCAGAGCCTCTCCACCAGAATTTACTTTGTGAATCCGCCTCTCCTCGGTCTGCCAGAGCCCTGTGTCTCGGCTGTACGTCCCTGTTGTGTGTCGGTTCATAAATACACAGGCCCTGTCAGTAGCGGCCGGTAATTTTACCAGAGAGTGGGGCGGGGGGCCACACACACTTCACTCACATCCATTCATTCACACACCCATTCCCAACACTCGCTAACAAATACACATACATTCACACATACTCGTTCACACACAGCAAACAACAAAAAAACACATGCAACTTACCTCAACAGCAGCTCTCTGACAGGGAAGCCTTGGAGGTCCCAGGAGGGTTGGGACTACTGCCTTCCCTCATAAGCCTCGGAGATCCCAGAAGGATTGAGAATGCTGCCTTCCCTCATTGGCTCAAGGTCAGCCAATGAGGGAAGGCGGCAGTCCCAATCTTGTCACAGAGTGAGATAGGGTCATTGAGACTGCTGACCCCACCCCACTTTGTGACGAGGTGTCACTGATTGACACTCGGCCTTGGGCACCCTAGAGCTTAAACTGAAGCGACCAGGCCCGAGGCAATCAGTGATGCTTCTCCTCGTCATGAGCGGGAGGGCCTCGAGGCACTTTTGCCAGGCTGAGGAGTTCACACCTACAGGTCTGGGAAATCCTCAGAGTGGCAAAGTTCAGCTCAGGCAGCCGGGAGTCTGCACATTTTGCGCATGTCTAGATCCTGGCTGCCTGACCTGAACCAGAAGAGTGTTGGTCAGGTTGACCTTTGTTCAGCCTGACAGAGACTCTTCTTGCCTGGAAAAAGGTGGGGGCGTGGCCCCTCAGCCCTCATGGATGGGGCTGCTGCTGGACCCTGTACTATCGCCTTTGAGAGCACCATACTTTGTTCCACCACATCTATGTTTTTTTGCCAACGTGGGTGAGGGTGAGGAGTAAATTAATCACCAATGCCCAGCCTAGACATCTTCTCTTCGCTAGCCATGCTTCCACATACTTAAGAGTCAGTCAGTAGCGTGCCTGCAGTATCTAGCGCTAAGAAGAAACATGAGCAGCTGCACCGCTATGTAAGATACTTTTAATACCCGAATGTCAGAAAGACTTGAAATTAAGTCCCACACTGGCAGATATCACCCTCCTCAGTGCTTAATCTGAGGTGGTGGTTGCAGGCGGGGTCCACCGGCACTCATTTTTCAGGAACAGCACTTATTTTTTCTCAACAAACCTTGACCAAAGCAAGAGAGAGAAAAACAAAAAGGAGAAAGGAGGAGCAAGAGGAATACAGAAAAACTGTGACAAAGGGAGAAAGCAGGGAAGGAAAAAGACCTAAAAGAGTGAGATAAAGGGTCAGGGAGAGCCTAGTGGTGAATGAAAGAGGTGGAATCGAGACTACACAGCGTTGGTAGTCAGCACCCTGACCTTCGATAGCGCCAGCTGCGGGCTTCTAAGAAATCTTTGGGCACCGACACTTATTATTTTACAAATGAAGCTCTGCCCCTCCCCTGACCAATGCCCGCAGTGTGCTTGAAGCAGGAAGGATTTTGATTGGTGTAAGCTCCTTTCGACGTGGTTACAGCTCTGTCGTAGTGAAACCCTGCGAATACCAAACAGCTATGGGGTAGATTGCAGTGAGACCACTAATTGAATTTTAAAATAGGTCTGACAGAGTAACAACGGAAGAACATAAATGTTGATATGAGGGATATAACCTCACCCAAACTGTTGAACCCATAACTAGGAGACAACACAACCAGTGAACAGTAGTACACCTGGGCGCTTCCCACTGCAAGACGTGGATCCCACTGTTGACATAAAGTGTATTTGTAAAGCACACATTCACCCGGGGATATCTTGGCGCTGAATAACAGATGTTTATTGTTACCCAACTCAATGGTACTCATTTTATCAATCCCACAAAGCTTAAAGGCTGAGTGGACCCACCGGGATTTGAACCTGTGACCACGAGGTCAAACACAGACCCCTAGAGTGGATGTATTCGTCCACAAAGCCACCTGACCCGGCCACTCAGTTGAAACATAGCACACCTTGTAGACGAGAGTTCGTCATCCCCTCTTTATTGTGTTAGTTACCAGTGTGGTACCTGTCCTGCATGTGTGAGAGAATCGTGTGATCTGCATTGCCAATGCTTGTTTAATGCTCAACGGGAATAAAAGACTGAACCCTTACATATGTGAGCAGAGTTTACTTTTGGTTTACGAGTAAAAAGCAGTTTTTGAAAGGATCTAGACAACTTTGTAAAATTTTAAAACTTAGCTCACAAGGGGCTCCATGTCGTGGTTAATATCTTCGACGACGTCTGACATTTTAGCAAACAGCACTTTGCATGCTTGACATTGAGCCCACAATAATAGTGTAAAAAGCTAAGTACCAGCCCCACAATGCAACATACTGTTGGATAAAAAGTCAAGAACTGCTGTTGGGATTATATGTCACGGTGCCAGTGGGCAATTTAGTTTCTGGCTTCTGCCTGTTTCTTCGTAGGCAATTAAAGTTAAATAGCCTAGTGGGTGAGGGGGCGTCATAGCCTCTCAGATGCAAATGCTCACATCTGACTACTAATGGTAGTGCTAACTTTAACACTTCTAGAAAAACAAATCAGAATTGCTAAAAACGTTTTATCTACTACAACAGCGCAAGCAGCAGGAGCTGGAGGTGACTAAAGAGACACTGAGAAAGGACAAGCAGTGGGCTGACAGCCTCAGCCAGGATCCACCCAGCTGTAGACATTGGTGTGATTTAGTGGAGGGCCTGCAACAGCACTGTGATGTGACTACTGAAGTGGGTGCATGGGGTTCAGGCGCTCATATGGAAATTACAAGCAACTATCCGTCAGTTCAATACTAGTATTTGTAGCGGTGCATTCAGAATGGGGAGATACACCCTACTACCCCAATTATCAATCCAAGATTGAAACAAACAATTTACAACATTCGAAGCACACGCTGCTCAAATCAAATAAGTGTAATTCACTACAATAATATCAAAACATAATAACAAAACTCTGTATCTTCTTGTGTGTTTTTTATTCCATCCACTTCTTTTAGCCTTAGCCAACACGTTTCGTCGCTTGGGGGTGTCACCCCTACGACTTCCTCAGAGCTTTGAGTCGCAAGTACTTTTGGATATTGGAACCTCCTAATACGAACAATTTGCTTGGGAGGTCATTCATCCAAAATTTCCTATTCAGTAGCCGTAAGCTGTAAATATGTCAAATCCAAATATCGACGATTATATAATATTTGCCGCCAGTAAGCAGTAAGCTTCGTTCAATAACATAAAGTGAAGAGAATTATCTCCTCGGGAGTCCGTTAAGCTCCTGTTTATTTAAACAGGTCCCAGAAGTTTGGGGATACCTGATGCCGTGTTTCTCCATTGCCCGAATACAGGTCAGTGATGTGCCCTGCCTTGAACAGGTGCAGCATGTGCTGCCGGTGCTGGCCCGTGCGGTGGGGTTGTAACAGCTGGAATCATCTTGGATGTTGAATATGCCTTCCTAACTTTTCAGTCAACAGTAAAACCTAGTTTACTCTTTGCGCAAGCTTGCGAGGGCAGATTCAGGGGTGTGATCTATCTCAAACTCTACCCCCAGAAAAGTTTGAGAGTTTGTCAAACTTCAAATAGCCCCTCAATGTGTGTGATCCTAGTTCAACCCAATTGAGTTTGCCTCGTCCGTCTCGCCTGGCGCCCCCATGGTATCCTGCCCTTCATGGTGTGGTGTGCCTAACTGTGTACTGATGTGTGCTTTGAAGGCAGGGTTCGCTATGTCCTTCTTGACCCCATCTCATGGCATGCTGGCCCGAGGTCTTGCAACCTTCTCCTTCCCCAGCCAGGACAGTGTGACACCTCAGCGTTCTTCTCGCCTTCAACCTGTCCTTTGAAGCATAGGTGACAAATGTGCTTGTTCCAGGCTTGGCCTTAAGAACTTGAAGCAACTGCTTCCAAACATCAACAACTGGCTCACACCTGTAATAAATGCCTGGATAGACTCCACACTGGACTACTCTAAAGCTGGCTATCTAGCCGCCTCAGAAAATCTTTTTTTTTCTACTGCAACTTGCCCAAACCACTGCCCAACTCATGGCAGGATTTCATTTATTTTAAAAACTTTACACTGGCTATCCATTCACTCCAGAGTTGCTTACAAAGCTTTGGCCATCGTCCAAAAATCCTGCATCATCAAAGTCCAAATTTTTGGTGCCCCATTTTCAGCTCCATCAACCATAAGTTCCTACCGCCTGCAGCTCAGTTCCTGCAACCAGCCGACAAACTAGATGATGATGACGATGGCAAATTATAGCACGCACAGCTACTCCAAGGAGTGTCCCGGCATGAGCAGTAAGATCGGGAATAAAAGAGGCTTAGGTTTGCAGAAAGAGGCAAGTTTTACATTTCTTCTTATACAGTGCCACATCACTCATCATCCGCAGCTACAGAGGGAGCTGACTCCAAGCTGTCGCACCCAGATACGCTAGAGAACTTCCTCCTGCTCTTACATGCTGAATCCTAGGGATCTCTGCCAACAAATTGTTGGTGGATCTCAGGTGTCTTGTGGGGTTATGAAAGCCAAATCTGGCTCTAAGGTAGGAGGGGCCGGATTGATATAGGGCGTCATGACTAATACCAGAGCCGCTAATTTTACTCCTTCCCTGATGGGCAACTAGAGCGGTTACTTATGGAGACAGGGCTTACTCCACTCCAACAGCTAGACAATGCAGTTCTCTTACTGCTGCTATGCGCTTAGAGCCTACACTAAGCACTTTAGCAAATACATCAAAATATCCCTGGGTAACCAGGAAACTTCCCTACTCCCTTTGCTTAACTGTTTTGGTACCTCTATAGCGCCAAGAAGCTCTGCAATAGCTGTTCTCTAAAAATAATATAAAATAACAACGTTTCCGGATCACTGACAGAATATCGACGACAGGAATATCGAGGTACACAAATATCGTGTACAGAATATAGATGTCAAGAATATCGACATCCTATCTCTACAAAGGTAAGTACAAAAATATTGAAACCAAAATATTGTTGTTTAAAATATCGTTGTTCAAAATATCGTTTTTTTTAAATGTCTTAAAAATTATATAAAATAAATTAAATAATATATATAATTAATTAAAACATAGTTAGAATTATTAAATTAAAAAAAAATTATAAATAATAAATGTAATATAAAAAACAATTAAACATACATATATAAAAATAATGATATATATATATTTACTTAATAATATTGATAAATAATTATTTTATTAAATTATAAAATGTTAGAAACATAATTATAAATTATAAATACATATATATATATACATACACCTGTAACATAAATATAAAAATAAATTTTATATATATAATAAATTAAAATATTAAAATAATTATTTAATTTTAAAGCAACATTTTACACTACATTAACTAAAACAGTAGGGAAAATGTTGGATAGCGTAGAGGATAAAATTACTATTCCCACTCCAGGGAATGCAAAAGTAGGGAAAGTGTTGGATAGCGGAGTGGAATAATTTACTATTCCCACTCCAGGAAGTGCAACAGTAGGGAAAGTGTTGGATAGCGGAGGGGAATAATTTACTATTCCCACTCAAGCAAGTGCAACAGTAGGGAAAGTGTTGGATAGCGGAGGGGAAAATTTTACTATTCCCACTCCAACAAGTGCAACAGTAGGGAAAGTGTTGGATAGCGGAGGGGAATAATTTACTATTCCCACGACAGCACGTGCAACAGTAGGGAAAGTGTTGGATAGCGGAGGGGAAAATTTTACTATTCCCACTCCAACAAGTGCAACAGTAGGGAAAGTGTTGGATAGCGGAGGGGAATAATTTACTATTCCCACTCAAGCAAGTGCAACAGTAGGGAAAGTGTTGGATAGCGGAGGGGAATAATTTACTATTCCCACTCCACGGAGTGCAACAGTAGGGAAAGTGTTGGATAGCGTAGGGGATAAAATGACTATTCCCACTCCAACAAGTGCAACAGTAGAGAACGTGTTGGATAGCGGAGGGGATACAATTACTATTCGCACTCCAGCAAGTACAACTATACAAAAGTGTTGGATAGCGGAGGGGAATAATTTACTATTCCTACTCCAACAAGTGCAACAGTAGGGAAAGTGTTGGATAGCGGAGGGGATAAAATTACTATTCCCACTCCAGGGAGTGCAAGAGTAGGGAAAGTGTTGGATAGCGGAGGGGATAAAATTACTATTCCCACTCCAGGGAGTGCAACAGTAGGGAAAGTGTTGGATAGCGGAGGGGATAAAATTACTATTCCCACTCCAGGGAGTGCAACAGTAGGGAAAGTGTTGGATAGCGGAGGAGAATAATTTACTATTCCCACTCCAGCAAGTGAAACAGTAGTGAAAGTGTTGGATAGCGGAGGGGAATAATTTACTATTCCCACTCCACGGAGTGCAACAGTAGGGAAAGTGTTGGATAGCGTAGGGGATAAAATTACTATTCCCACTCCGAGTGCAACAGTAGGGAAAGTGTTGGATAGCGGAGGGGATAAAATTACTATTCCCACTCCAACAATTGCAACAGTAGGGAAAGTGTTGGATAGCGGAATGGAATAATTTACTATTCCCACTCCAGCAAAATAATAAACATTAATTAACAAATACTTAAATAATAAAAAATAATTTACGACCCACCAAATCCCCCTATAAATGACACCACCAATATTGTAAAACATGGCACAATTAACATAATTGCTTAACAATTAATTAATTTACTAATAACAATGAACAATCAAATTAAAAACAATCATTAATAAATTAATTCACACAATTAAGACTATAAAATAGCAATAACTAAATATTATATAAAAAATATATTAAATTGAATTACTTCCCACACTACTCCCTATAAATCCACAACTCGCTCCTAAAAAATAACACAATTTACATATTTACCAATTAATTATTAAAAATTAATAATCAATTAATACTTTTTTAATAAATTATTTAACACAATTAACAATATAAAATATTAAATACACAAATATTAAATAAGAAAATTATTAATTAATTAATTATAATTAAATTACTTCCCACCCTTTAGTACGCTTGTTCGATATCTTGGCAGTGTTTGGCAGATACTCCGGATTCACCGTAAACTGGACCAAGTCCGTTGTTTATGTCCTACAAGGTGAACCGCCCGTCCTCCCGGGGAACTGCCCGATCCAAATAGCGACGGATGGCTTCCGATATCTTGGCATTTTTATTTCATTAAACCCCACGCTCCGCTTCACACACAACCTCCAGCCACCAATGCAGAGATTAAAAAGAGATATTAAGAACTGGAAGTCCTTGCCTCTCTCGATGCTGGGTAGGGCTGCCCTTTTTAAAATGATGGCTCTGCCCCGCTTCCTCTATGCCCTCCAGAACTCGATGGATCCGGTTCCCAAATCATACTTCCAGGAGATAGAGAGTGTTCAGAGAGATCTCTTGTGGGAAGGAACCCCCCGAATCGCTTTCTCCAAACTCACCCTCAACTGGTATGACGGTGGCATCAGCCTCCCAGATATTAAAAAGTATTACTGGGCGACCCAGCTAGCAGCCATAAACCAGGGGACATATGGACGCCCGGATGACCCGGGATACGCCATGGACAGATGGCTCCTCCCAGAGGGAGATTACAGTAGAACACTTTATTCTAAACCCCGCAGCTATCCCCTAACGGGACCAACAGCACACTCGGTTCATATATGGCATGTGGTGAATAAACATCTGGGCTGGAACCGTAGACTTACCCTTGCAACACCCCTGTGGAACTCCGAAAAGCTGGGGAACCTGTGGCAAACCAAAGGGTTTGACAAATGGGACCTTATAGGAATTTCCCAGATTAAAGATCTTTGGGTTAATGATGAAATCCTTTCATTTACCTCCCTCCAACAACAATATAGCCTGAGTGTTAGACTTGGCATCTTTTGGCATGTTTCCCCTGAGTTTTTGCTTTCTGACCTCCCGGTTTTGACTCTGTTTTGTGCTGGTTTAGTGTTTCTGCGCACTTTACGCACTGCTGATCAGTGGTAAAGTGCAAGTGCTCCTGTAAGAAATGTGTTATGGATTGGTATTTCCATGTTTGGCTATTTGATTTATGTGTCAGTCCCTAGTAATGTGCACTGAGTGTGCCAGGGCCTGTAAATCAAATGCTGCTGGTGGGTTTGCAGCACTGGTTGTGCCACCCACCAAAGCAGCCTGCAAAATGTGTCTCAGGCCTGCCACCGCAGAGCCTGTGTGCAGTCTGTGATCTGCCATAGTCGACTTGGCAAGTGCACCCACTTGCCAGTCCCTAAACCTTCCCTTTTGTACATATTAGTCACCCCTATGGTAGGGCCCAAGGTACCCCTGTGGGCAGGGTGCATTCTAGGTAAAGGTAGGGCATGCCCTGGTGTGCGTGGCATGCCCTGGTAGTGAATTACAGCCTATTTCTGTTTTTCACTATTGAAAGGCTACCTGTCCCCCATAGGCCAGAATGGGCAGTTTTGATTATTACATCTTATAATCCTAACTGACTCCGGGAACATGGTAGAAATTTGAGTTTAGTATGCCTGAACTCAGAATGATAAAATACATCTTTTAGTGAAGTTGGATTTAATATTCTGTGTTTGAAAATACCACTTTTAGAAAGTAGGTATTTTCTTGTCTAACTATCCAGGCCTGCCTCTGCTAGGTTGTGTATTCATTGTCTGGAGTTTGAGTGACAGGGCTGGGGGATTCCAGGAGACAGAATGAGTCCGCCCAGTGGTGAATAGAGAGATCTGCATCTAGATGGGAGGGAGGAGTTGCACCTGGGACCTGAATAGGACTGTGCCTGCCCCCCACAGTGCTGGCTCCACCCCCTGTGGTGCGTCTGATGTCTCTGCCCTGCACTGTGAAAGAAGAGAAGGAATCATGTCAACAAAGTGCTCCAGGGCTGTGCTTTCCCTCCACAATGCTGGCTTCCACCTCCTGTGGGGCGTCTGATGTTTCTGCCCTGCACTGTGAAAGGAAAGAAGGAGTCTTGTCAACAGAGTGCTCCAGAACTGGTTTGGACTAGGCAAAGGCTTCTATGCCTCCAGAGAACAAAGGAATTTGGGATATAAATATTGGGGCCCTGACCCCATGAATTTAGATCTCGCTGGAATCAAGGAACCTGCCAAGAAGAAGAGCTGGAGAGCTGCTAGGAGGAGTACTGCCCCTTTGCTGAGTTATTGCCTTGTTGGGTTGGCCTGCAGTTGCTGCTTCTGTCTTGGGCAGTGAAAGGACTGGACTGAACTTTCTACTCTTTGTGCTGAGAATCTCCAAGGGCCTGAAACCGAGCTGGCCTCCTGTTAAGAAGTCTCAGGGACTGCAAAGACTTCACAACCCTCTGGGTACCGCTTCTGGAACCGCTGTTTCAGTTGCCACAGAGGAAGGGAACCGCAACCGACTCCGTCAACCGACTCCATCACTGGCCCGGTGTCCTGTATGCACCGCAGACCGCATCGCCCGCTTCGCACCCCAACCCTGGTCTCACCGACGACGACGCTCGACGCCATCGCCATCGAGCCGCTGCTTGCATCGTGACCTGTGGGCACCGCAGTTCGCATCGCATCGCTTCACTGTACCGGCCGGACCAGACCGACGCTGTCGCTGCATCTGGCTCAACCATCGTGACCGCATCGCAGTTGGGGCACCGCCGCACGCTTCACGACGCACCGCTCCGACTCGCACCGCTGTCCGACGTCAGCTCCCGCACTCCGGCTTGGTCGCCTGCATCGCAACCTGCCAGCACCGCATCGAGCACCGTCTCACCCTGCATCGCCCGCCTTGGTCTCACCGACTCCGTCTGCACGACTGTCATCGAGCCGCTGCCTGCACCGCATCGAGAGGACACCGCACCTTGCATCGCTCCGTCTTGCACCGCAACCGCGACGAACGCCGACCGGCTCGCACACTCGCACCAGCCACAACGAGAAAGGTACCGTGACCAAGTCTGTGCACGACTCTGCCGGCCCGTATCGACGCGGTCGGCTGGAACTGTTGGACTTTGTTTGTTTTCAGCATCGCGGTAGACTCGGACGGAGCTACCGACTCGCACGAACTTTGTTTTTCACGATTTCTGCAAAGAAGAAGTTATCTTGCAACGTATTCATTTTTAAAGTATTTGTACTGTGGATTTCTATCGTATTTGGTCTTGTCTTGAGTATATAAAAATATTGGTTATTTTTCTAAACTGGTGTGGTGTCCTTTGTAGTGCTTACACTATATTACTGTTGGTTATGTGCAAATGCTTTACACACTGCCTCTAGAATAAGCCTGACTGCTCGTGCCAAGCTACCAAGGGGTGAGCAGGGGTTATTTTAGGAGTGTAACTCCCTTATCCTGACTAGGAAGAAGGGTCCCTACTTGGACAGAGGTGCAAGCCCTGGCCAACCAGAGACTCCCATTTCTAACACTGAAGGACACTGAACGATTCAGATATCTACAAATCCGACATGCCCTTCATACTCATCTCACTGGGAATCCCTCCCTCCCCAGGGCTTCCCCCTTGGAAGATAGAATATTGGATGGTCACTTACCAGAAAAAGCCATCTCCCTGATTTACAAGAAACTGATTAATAATATGGAAGACACGCTCCAATCCCTTAAAGAGAAATGGTCGCGAGACGGCCTTGAGCTAGATGAAGAGGACTGGCAAGAGGCAGTCTCCTCCCCCAGAGAGGTGGCAATCCAAGCCAGACTACGACTAGTCCAATTTAAGATCCTACATAGGATATACATGACGGGTCTGGGGCTGGTCCGCATGGGTAGGGCTGACAGTGGGGAATGCAGACGAGGCTGTGGACATGAGGGCACTTTCATCCATATTCTATGGGAATGTGAATACATACAAACCTACTGGCAAGCTATTCATCTCATACTTAGAGAGGTACTCACGCTAGAATTACATCCGGAGGCACGTAGGTGCCTTCTGAATATCTGGGAACCAACAGACCTTACTTCCTACACCAAGCAATGGGCAACACTGGCAGTAATGATGCAAAAAGGAACATAGCACAAAACTGGGGAGCCCCTCAGCCACCTAAAATAGAAAAATGGATGGAAGATTTAGACTGGTGCATGTCACGGGAAAAGTCGGTATATATAGCCAGAGGGTGTCCCAAGAAATGGAACAGGGTCTGGGGGCCCTGGAACTCGTATAGAGGAGACATCTGCACCCTTCCTACACCTGTTAATGAGGATGAGACACTGACAACCCCTAAGTGTTACATATTGTGCATTGTGATTTCAATTTCTCTCTGTCCTATTATTTGAAAAGTACGCTGTCTCCATATTATGTTTTAATTGCTGCTATGTCGATAACATTTAATAAAAAGAAATATAAAAAAAAAATTACTTCCCACCCTACTCCCTATAAACCCACAACCCGCTCCTAAAAAATAACACAATTAACATATTTACCAATTAATAATTATTAATTAATAACAAATTAATTAACAATGTAAATTATTAAATACATAAATATTATTTAATAAAATCATTAATTAATTAATTATAATTAAATTGCTTCCCACCCTACTCCCCTATAAACCCACAACCCGCTCCTAAAAAATAAACACAATTAACATATTTACCAATTAATAATTAATAATTAATAACCAATTGATAACTAGTTAATAACAAATTAATTAATACAATTAACAATATAAATTATTAAATACAAAAATATTAATTAATTAAAATTATGAATTAATTAATAATAATTAAATTACTTCCCACCCTATTCCCTATAAACCCACAACCCGCTACGGAACTAATACGCAAAATTTAATTTTTATAAAATTAATAACTTCTAAAAATTATTAATAAATATATTATAATTAAATTACTTCCCACCCTATTCCCCTATAAACCCACAACCCGCTACGGAACTAAAATATGCAAAAATTAATTATCATAAAATTAAATATTTCTAAAAATTTCAAACATACATTACAAAAATAAGCTATACTTATACAAAATATTTAATTCACATACTTTTAACACATATACTAAAATACAGAACACTAAAATAAATTTCGATATTAACAACGTTATTTTTACTAACGATATTACTAACTTCGATATTAAGTAAAACGATATTTCTTACCTGCATGTCGATATTCTGGTAGACGATATTCTTGCAGGTCGATATTGTGCCACATCGATATTTAAACATCGATATTCTGGTATATCGATATTTAAACATCGATATTATGACTGCATACCAACGTTTCCATTGCTGCGTCTGGTGGCTTAGGGGACTAATGCATCCATTGCAGAGGCCTGTGTTCGACCTCATGGCTACAGGTTTACTCAGCCTTTCATCCTTCTGAGGTTGATAAAATGAGTAGGGTTGGGTAACAATCAACATATGTTATTCAGTGCCAATATACCCTTCTGGGTGAATGTGCGCTTTGTTCACATGTTTTTTGTTACTTTCAGTTTACCCAAATCTGGTTTGGTAACAATCAGCATTCGTTGAGAAGCTGACATCTTCTTTGTACCCAGGCTTTTTAGGTCTCGCAGAGACAGCGTCATTAGCTTCAGAGCTCTCATGCACTCTAGATTGGTTGTGGTTGTCAGGTCGGGGGCATGGATTTGGCGGTTGCAGTAGGGCATTTTGCATTGCATTCCAGTTGCATTTATTTACATCCGACGAGATGCCAATTCCATTGGTTCAGCTGTAAGAAGGATCCAAGTAGGGGGGACTATCCTTTTTTATTTGTAAATAGGCGCTGTCAAAGTCCTGTTGTCACTCAGACAGCTTTGCCTCACTGCCTCACTCACACTTCCTTCGTTGGGACTTTGTCACTTTTTTGGTTCTCCAAACCCTTCAGCGTGGCAGTGGTTGTGCTACAGCCGAGCAGGCTTCTCAGGGGTGGATTCTTTCAGTGCGAGGTCCCAATGAATCCTGCTTGCCTGCCGGGTCCTGCCTTCCTCGGGTAGCCATGGCACCCTGTCCCCACCTCCAGCCATAACAATCTTCTAAGCCCCAACTCGTTTCTTCGCTGAAGATCTCCCTCCTTGTTACTCCAGGAGCTCCCAAACTGCCAGGGAGGCTTTTAGGATTCAAAGGCACAGACATCAGTGGAAGGCAGGTGCAGCCACTCTTGTTAGCTAGTGGCCACCACCCAAAGTCCAGGTCACTGGTCAACAGGCTTTCCTCAAAAGATGCATTTCTTTTCTTCATGTCCCTGGAGCACAGGAGTCCACCTGGTCTGACATTTGAGAAGTGCTCCCAATCCGGGGACAAGTGAGAGCAGGAAACAGGCCTCAGGCCCTTCCCCAGGCACCCAGAGACAACAGGGTCTCTCTTTTCTGTTCCTCTCTAAGGACCGGTGTGAATGAAATACATGTCCCTTCAGTACATCCACTCTGGCAACACAGGTGAAGCAAGCCATAGGCCAGGCCTACTGGTATGTGCATCTAAAGTGCTGTTAGGAAAGTGCTCCCTATGTATGTGGACAGACCCCTGTGGGAACACGTCACCTCTAGAGCAGGACTGGAGACAAATGCTCATTTGCTGCCATTTTCCGCCGCCTGCCATTGTGCACAACTTCCTGGCACATGGTGCACTCAGGAGGCCCAGCCCAGTTTGTACAATGACCTCTTACCGGAATTAGAGTACATTTGTACGTTTCTCTGGTGACAGCGTCTTTTTACACTATTTTTGGAAGGCATGTGTGTATTGATATGAAGCCAGTTTTGATGGTTCCAGTGAGTACTTGTGTGACATCACTTTATGGGCGTGGCAGTTTCTTGCACATGCTGGGAGTGGGATTTAATGCCAGCTTGCCTTGTCTCTATTTTAAGTTCTCGGATCGTGTGGCCGGAGGCTCTCCCAGGGGTGCCTGGAGGGCGCCTTGTGCTCTGATGCAGAATGGGTTAGGGGTCACCCTTGAGCCTGACTGGGAGGTGGTTAGCCTCTCCCTGCGCCCTAGCATGGAAGGGCTTTGTCATCTCGTTATATGCTGCGGTTGGGAAGGGAGGTGTATCTTCAAGCGCTTGTACTGTTTTCCTCCCCTCTGTAGTTCTGCTTTCTGTGGGTGTCAGTTTCTTCTCTATGCATGTCTTCAATGTCTGTCAGCAGCATGTGTCTTTGTTGCAGCTTGTCTTCTGGTGTGTTTTCTGTTCCTCCTGCTCTCTCCATATCTGGATACCTCCTGCCTCCTATCAGGTCCCTGTACACAAGGAATAGTATTGGCTTCTGTAAGGAGGGTTTATTTATTAGGTCTGGCGTTAGCCAATACCTTTTGATTTTATATAATATTTGCATAATAGACTTAGTTTTGAGGACTTTCTGCCCTCCCTCTTCATCCAGTGGGCTGTTTTTGTCTCATTCACATTTTTCGTCTGTCCACTGCAGCATCCTGTATGGGCTAATGGGCCCACGCTTCAGCCTTTGGTTCACTTCACTGTGATTGGCTGCATTCTGCTCTTTTCCAAAGCGCCCATCCACACACACGGCAAGTCCCCTCCAGTGCCAGGGACTTCCATGGCAAAACTCCTTTTGGCCTTAACACAATGTTTTTTAAACTGATGAGGCACCAGCAGCTTCCCCAACCGCAAAGGTTTGTAATAACTTTGAGAAAACAAAAGCAAGCCCTGATAAAACCAAAAAGGCTGTCAGTCAACACCAGACCCATTGATTTTGCCAATGCTTCTTGTATTTGATCTAGGTTCTGTTCATCCAGGGGAGTAGACTATCGGATTCAAAGACATCTCAAGTGTTCGCCAGTTTTGGTGTCAAACGTGCGTGCAGCGTCACATTGTGCATTTCGAAGTTATAATACTTATGTGCAGTTAAAAGATGTATTTCATACGTACTCAATCGTTCCTAAAAGGTCATTAAAACGCGTTAAACCACATATTGTTAATAATACTGTTCACCGATGTAGCCCACAGTATTCTCTACTGGCGCTCGAATTTTGTTTGATCAACTTCAGGACAATTAAAAGGTAGGTCAAAAATGGGAACTGTGACCTGCAGCTGATACTCAACGTCCCTGTAGCTGAACCCCTAGACTAAGCCATCTTTCATGATATTTAAAGGGTTGTTTGTGTAAAACCTAGTTCAGTTTGACTATCAGATGGCAAATGAGGTCAAAGTGCCACAAGATGGCAGCATTGGATAGGACATGAGGTCTCCTTTTTGAGGATTATGGCGCATCTAGTAAGTGGTAATTGGTAATTGGTAGCTGGGGTAGACCCTGGAAGAGCCATTCAGATGTGTATGACGAAGAGGTTTTGGAACAAAGCAATATCAGCAGTGGTGTAAAAGTGCCATTGTGCCAACGAACATGTTGTACATGGTAGGGATCACGTCTGCTGTGTGTGACTCGACAGATGATTTCCATCTCTGTATCTTCGTTTTTTAAGTCTCGCGCCTAGCGTTGCAGTGCGTAGAACTGCTCGCACAGCGCGAGACCTCTTGTATGGGGTTCTGAAAGCTGACCACACGCTCGTGTGTGTGATCAGGCTTTCGTCGGCAGGCATTGGCTTTCGCGTGTTTTTTTGTAAAAAAAAAGGCCCGCGATTAAGCAAAGGCGGGCGCATGGCCCGCCTTGCAACGCCCATTCCCGTCCGTGTCTAGCACGCGCAGCAGCGCGTTCATCTCGCTGCCGCTGCCGCGCTCCATCGCCCCCGCTCCTCTGTGGTGCACGCGCACCACTGGTTTTTTCCAGATAGTATCTGAAATAAGTTTCGCAGCTGCTTTTAAAAGTGTTGAAGTATTGAAGTATTATGCATTGCACTATGTTCACTATGTTCACACAGTATAAAAATGTCTGCCCCATCTTTAGGCCGCTCCTCGGACTTCTGTGAGGCAGAACTCCCGTGTTTTCTGCTGACTGTCTTTGGCGTGGATGTACGGAGGAATGTTTGATTACAGTGTAACAGGTTTGGTGGCGAACTCCAGATAAATGTACACCACGCACGCAAAATGTTCCTTTGGGCATTCAGTTCAGCTAATTGCAGCGGTGGAGGGCTCTGCTCTTCGATGTACTTCCTGACAGACTGCTAAGTTTGAAGTGCCTGTCGGGCACAGGTTGCTCTTTGAAACTTTCTTAGATTTTTCACTGAGGAACAGTGCCGATGCCAACAATGAGAATAGCACTGATGATCCCAATGGGACTAGTGCTGATGCCAACAATGAGAATAGCACTGATAACCATGGGACTAGTGCCCATGACAACAATGAGAATAGCGCTGATGATAACAATGGGACTAGTGCCGATGCCAACAATGAGAATAGCACTGATAACCATGGGACTAGTGCCCATGACAACAATGAGAATAGCGCTGATGATACCAATGGGACTAGTGCCGATGCCAACAATGAGAATAGCACTGATGATACCAATGGGACTAGTGCCGATGCCAACAATGAGAATAGCACTGATGATACCAATGGGACTAGTGCCCATGCCAACAATGAGAATAGCGCTGATGATACCAATGGGACTAGTGCCGATGCCACCAATGAGAATAGCACTGATGATACCAATGGGACTAGTGCCGATGCCAACAATGAGAATAGCACTGATAACCATGGGACTAGTGCCCATGACAACAATGAGAATAGCGCTGATGATACCAATGGGACTAGTGCCCATGACAACAATGAGAATAGCGATGATGATACCAATGGGACTAGTGCTGATGCCAACAATGAGAATAGCACTGATGATAACAATGGGACTAGTGCCGATGCCAACAATGAGAATAGCACTGATGATAACAATGGGACTAGTGCTGACGCAAAACAATGAGAATAGCACTGATGATAACAA
The DNA here is from genome assembly GCA_963921515.1 of Calotriton arnoldi. NCBI lineage: Eukaryota > Metazoa > Chordata > Amphibia > Caudata > Salamandridae > Calotriton > Calotriton arnoldi. Next base: position 36,808 of record CAWUFW010014498.1, on the reverse strand, counting down.
TGGAACTAGTGCCCATGACAACAATGAGAATAGCACTGATGATAACAATGGGACTAGTGCCGATGCCAACAATGAGAATAGCACTGATGATAACAATGGGACTAGTGCCGATGCAAACAATGAGAATAGCACTGATGATAACAATGGGACTAGTGCCGATGACAACAATGAGAATAGCACTGATAACCATGGAACTAGTGCCCATGACAACAATGAGAATAGCGCTGATGATACCAATGTGACTAGTGCTCCTGACAACAATGAGAATAGCACTGATGATAACAATGGGACTAGTGCCGATGCCAACAATGAGAATAGCGCTGATGATAACAATGGGACTAGTGCTGATGCCAACAATGAGAATAGCGCTGATGATACCAATGCGACTAGTGCCGATGCCAACAATGAGAATAGCACTGATGATAACAATGGGACTAGTGCCCATGCCAACAATGAAATAGCACTGATGATAACAATGGGACTAGTGCCCATGACAACAATGAGAATAGCACTGATAACCATGGGACTAGTGCCCATGACAACAATGAGAATAGCGCTGATGATACCAATGGGACTAGTGCTGATGCCAACAATGAGAATAGCACTGATGATAACAATGGGACTAGTGCAGATGCGAACAATGAGAATAGCACTGATGATAACAATGGAACTAGTGCCGATGCCAACAATGAGAATAGCACTGATGATAACAATGAGAATAGCACTGATGATAACAATGGGACTAGTGCCGATGCCAACAATGAGAATAGCACTGATGATAACAATGGGACTAGTGCCGATGCCAACAATGAGAATAGCACTGATGATAACAATGGGACTAGTGCTGATGCCAACAATGAGAATAGCACTGATGATAACAATGGGACTAGTGCTCATGACAGCAATGAGAATAGCACTGATAACCATAGGACTAGTGCTCATGACAACAATGAGAATAGCGCTGATGATACCAATGGGACTAGTGCCGATGCCAACAATGAGAATAGCACTGATGATAACAATGGGACTAGTGCCCATGACAACAATGAGAATAGCACTGATAACCATGGGACTAGTGCCCATGACAACAATGAGAATAGCGCTGATGATACCAATGGGACTAGTGCTCCTGACAACAATGAGAATAGCACTGATGATAACAATGGGACTAGTGCCGATGCCAACAATGAGAATAGCACTGATGATAACAATGGGACTAGTGCCGATGCCAACAATGAGAATAACACTGATGATAACAATGGGACTATTGCTCATGACAGCAATGAGAATAGCACTGATAACCATGGGACTAGTGCCCATGACAACAATGAGAATAGCCCTGATGATAACAACAGGACTATTGGTGATGATAACAATGAAAATAGCTCTGATGATAACAATGGGACTAGTGCTCATGACAACAATGAGAATAGCACTGATGATAACAATGGGACTAGTGCCGATGCCAACAATGAGAATAGCACTGATGATAACAATGGGACTATTGCTCATGACAGCAATGAGAATAGTACTGATAACCATGGGACTAGTGCCCATGACAACAAGGAGAATAGCCCTGATGATAACAACAGGACTATTGGTGATGATAACAATGAAAATAGCTCCGATGATAACAATGGGACTAGTGCCCATGACAACAATGAGAATAGCGCTGATGATACCAATGGGACTAGTGCTCCTGACAACAATGAGAATAGCACTGATGATAACAATGGGACTAGTGCCGATGCCAACAATGAGAATAGCACTGATGATAACAATGGGACTAGTGCCGATGCCAACAATGAGAATAGCACTGATGATAACAATGGGACTATTGCTCATGACAGCAATGAGAATAGCACTGATAACCATGGGACTAGTGCCCATGACAACAATGAGAATAGCCCTGATGATAACAACAGGACTATTGGTGATGATAACAATGAGAATAGCACTGATGATAACAATGGGACTAGTGCCCATGACAACAATGAGAATAGCACTGATAACCATGGGACTAGTGCCCATGACAACAATGAGAATAGCGCTGATGATACCAATGGGACTAGTGCTCCTGACAACAATGAGAATAGCACTGATGATAACAATGGGACTAGTGCCGATGCCAACAATGAGAATAGCACTGATGATAACAATGGGACTAGTGCCGATGCCAACAATGAGAATAGCACTGATGATAACAATGGGACTATTGCTCATGACAGCAATGAGAATAGCACTGATAACCATGGGACTAGTGCCCATGACAACAATGAGAATAGCCCTGATGATAACAACAGGACTATTGGTGATGATAACAATGAAAATAGCGCTGATGATAACAATGAGACTAGTGCTGATGACAACGAGACTAGTGCCGATTACAACGAGACTAGTGCCGATGACAACAATAAGAATAGCGCTGATGATAACAGGACTAGTGCAGATGGCAAAACTGCATGATTAAGAGACTGTTACTCAGGGTCCGCACTGCTCATTCATAGGAGACACTGTCCTGGACTCACATGCCTCTCATCAGTGTGCACACTGGTCTTTAACCATATTCCTCCAACAGATTCTAGCACATTATTACAGGTTAATATGTTCCTTGTGAGGCCTCCTGACTCCTGCCATTGGGATTTAAGTTCTGCCACTATGTTGATTATAATTCCAGTGCTGGAGCATTGTGCTTTTGGTTACACGAAGTCATCTCGTGCTTTACCTGTACTTTGTTTTTGTGAGTAACGTTAAAGGAGCCAGTATGCGCTGTGGAAAGGGCTTTTCGGTATCAACAAGCATTTGCAATGCAATAGGTCTCGCATTTACGCGAGTTTGACCTATTGGCATTGTAAATGACAATGGCTTTTATTTATGTTTCAAAAACCAAAACATAAATAAAAGGCAATGTCATTTATAATAAAAATAGCTCAAACTCTCGCAAATGCGAGACCTATTGCATTGCAAATGCTTGTTGTACTTCCTCTGAGATTTAAAGCCTTTCCACAGCCCAGTTTGTACAATAGCCTATCACCGGAAATAGAGCACATGTTTACATTTCTCTAGTGGCATCTCCTATTTGCATTTGAGAGACATGTCCATTTTGATATGAAACTCCTCGATCTAAATTCATACTGGGTAAAGCTTATTCAAAAGGTACATTTTAATAAGAGCATCAGATGTTACTTTAATTTATTTACCCAGGCAAATACACATTCACCTGCTTGACATGGTGCTGAGTAGCCCCATCCGGATGCTAATCAACCTCTCGGTGAAACTTGTACCTTGGAGTTACCAAGGCATCAAGGTGTTGTTTATTCTGATTGAAGATGCATTCTTGTCCGAGGGCCCAGGTTAGAGCACTAGCTCCAAGCCCAAAGTGTGAGACCCACCCTCCTGCCTCTGTGACAGCTGGGTCAGCCCTCCTTCCTTGTCTAAAAGCTGGTTAACTGAGGTCTTAAGAGGAGTAGAAGGCCTCAGCCATCTTGGAAAGGGTGAAACGTGGCGCGTGCGCTCTACAGCCCCGACCCAAACCCAAGATGGAGAATGTCATACTCCAATAAAAGAGGGTGTAAGCCTGCTTAAATTTTGGCAAGCATTCGGAATTGGATTGTAGAACTGCAGGGTTTCTCGTTTTCGATTGATTACATTCCAGGCATGGACGATTGCATTGCAGACCGTCTCTCAAGACTGGTGATGGTTGGGAGCGATAAGGGCATAGGTCTCGATGATGAAGCGTGGAGCGATGAGAGTGTGCGCTGGTGCATATGGAAGTATTTTGCAGGAGGAATGGAAAGCGGGACTGGAGCAGGGCGTGGTCCTCTTGCAGTGTTGTAAAATTTTGAGGCAAGCTCGGCCGATGAAGAACAGTGCCAATGAGTTGCTTAAACTCTTTTGGATGATAAAAGATGAATTCTCAATCCTCAATGGCACTTTGTACAGAGGTGACAGATTGGTGACACCCAGCAGCTTACGTGAAAAAGTGTTTAACACTGTGCATGAAGGTCATTTGGGGATGGAAAATACCAAGGCAAAAATCTGTGAACATTTCTGGTGGCCAGGTTTATATTTTCAGACCAAGAGGAACCTTTGTGAGTGTTTTGAATGTAGGGAAAGTGACAACATTTGTAAGGTAAGAACTGTTCCCATGACTTGTAGGAGGTTGCCAGATGGGCCATGGTATGACATAGCCATAGATATAGTAGGTCCTTTGAGAGGTGAGACTGGCACTCTATACCTTTTGTGACGGTTGATCTGTTTTCAAGGTGGCCTGAGATTGCTTGTGTTTCTGACACAACTTCAGGAGCATTTGTAGGTTTTCTAGAAAAATTTGTTCCAGAAGGAGTGGGTGCCCAAGAGTATTTTAACAGACAATGGAGTTCAATTTTGCTCTCTTGAAATGGAGAGTTTTCTTAAGTCCTATGGAATTATTCATAAAAGGTCTTCTCTTTATCATCCACAAACCAATGGCATAGTGGAGATATTTAAAAGGACCTTAGAAGAGAGCTGTCAGAGAGCCAAGTCAAGTAGATTAGTCTGGAAGAAAGAATTACAGTCTCGCATGGTTGCATTTAGAATGTAAAATGAAGGAGAGGAAAGAAAGTTTTGACAAAAGCCAAGGCTTGCTGTTGGAAAGGTGGTTGTTGGTGACTGGGTTAAGATCCGCTTTCCAGTGGGTTCAAGTCCATGGTCTAAATTCACAAGAGCTAAAAAGTTGTTGAGATTTTTAGAAATGCAGTTAAGACTGATGATGATAAGATCCTGGAATCTCAGTAGGGTCATCATTTTACCTAATCAATCAGGTTCCATTGGAAGACCAAACAACTCTGGTGTCACATTTACAACGCAAATGTTTTTTTGAATTGGGTATGGTGAACATTACGTCCCGGTTTTGTCAGTCTATATATATATACAAGTATATGACGCATATGTATTCTATTTTCTTATAGGTGACCAGAGAACCTGGGAACAACACTAATAGCAAGTATAATTCCAGTCTCATTAGTGTATGCCAGGGGTGTATACTTTGATAGTATCCCATAGTATCCCACGCATGTCCTGATGAATGCCGTGGACTCTGAGGAGCCACCTTGGCAGAAACATGTCGACACTTTAGTGGGGTTGAGATACTTATTCCCCTATACTCCACGCCCAGTTTTTAATACCAAGAGGCACCCTCCGAAGTAAAAGCCATACTGGTTTACTACATCGCTTTTTAATTCATTTTATGGATCCTAGGTTAGAAAAATGCCTCCCTGACTCTAGGGTGGAGGCCAGCTCTCCATCAAATTGTGATTTTGGAGAGCGTGGGGATGTCCTATAATGAAGCATGACACCTGGTAGGTGTATGAGGACATCCCGTCAAAGATTTTGTGTGTCAAAAAATGACTATACTGACAAAGAGAAAACATTAAGACAATGTCATTGTTTAACACCTTTAGGTGCTGTACATCGTTGTTTTTCCAAAACCCCACTGGGATTCAAAATCTATGGGTAACAACAGACAGACCCCTCTTTGTGTGTGTGCAGGTGCTTTGGAGTAAAGTTACCTGGAGGGGTTTAGCGCCAGGGTTTGATTTTGGCTTTCTGGGTGATTTATTGGGATCTACGGTTATGCAAATGTCTGACCATCTAAGTGAGGATGAGGAGTTAGGTAAGGCAGAATCCTTGCATATTTACAGGTTTCCAAAGCCATTGAAAAATATCTAAATATTCCTAGGAGACAGTCGGAGTATTAACCGACTGAAGACCGATCCCTCTCAGAACCACTGACCAGAAAAGAACTTGATGTCTCCTCAGATAGTTGATCATACAACTGATTTCTGTCTGCACAGAGAGCACCACATAAGGTTGCAGAATCAATGCCTAATTTGTGCCAGGGCTTCAGGTAGTGGGCTCCCGTACTCCCTTTGGGATTCAAGACTTATTTTTCCTCAGCAGACTTTGATCCAGAGCAAGAGAGAGAAAGGGAATAAGGGGAGAAAGAAGGAGGAATAGAAAGAAAAGTAAACAGTGGCAAAGGGAGAAAGTAGTCAAAATGAACCTGCAAGAGTGAGATAAAGAGTCAGGAGTGTGTGTGCTGGAAGAAAGAGGCATGATGTCGAGTCAAAACTAGCCAGCCTTAGAATTGGGCAACATGACTTTCAGCCCCACCTGTGGCTGGTTTCTATGAAAAATCTTATGTTTTATTTATTTATTGTACAAAGTAAGCACTGATCCAGAGGTATAACTGTGGATGTCTGCCTCAAAACCTAACTCTGAACCCTAAACACTAACCCTAAGCCCTAGCCACCAGCCCTAAGCCCTAGCAACCAAACCACAACCCTAAACACCAACCCTAAGCCCTAACAACCTACAACGAACCCCCATCCCAACACTGAACCCCAAAACACCAGGTACCTTCCCAAACCTTCAACACACAATCCCTACTGAGTACCCTTAATCACGCCATATGATAATTACCTCATTACGTACTAGAAATCTTCATTACGTGTGCTCCGAACTACCTTGTCACAGTCCTAACAGATAGAGTAGTGACCCACTCTTGAGACAGGCCATTTCCTTATTAGGCAATGGTAAACAAAAGAGTGTCGTGGAGTCCTTTCTTACTGTTTACTACCATTGCCCCACCGCCTCTACCCTTAAACACAGCTCTGCCCTCCAAGCCTGTGTTTTTGTTCTGTCTCACAATCAGATTAACCACTTACTTTGGATTCCAGAGCAGAGTGCAGAACGGTGCAAAGCACTTTAATGCCTCACCAGGGGTAGTAAGCACTAGAAAATACAATTACAATACAGCAGTTACTTTATGGATCTTACAGTTCGAGCCAAAGGGAGATAAAGGAATTTGGAGAGAGTCACACAGTTTTTGTGGCCACGGTGATATTTATGTGCCCAGCTTCCAAGATCAGTCATTCATTCATTACACCACAGCACATAAGATGTGTAGTTGTGTTTACGGTTGGGGGAAACTTGGAGGGGTTTTTGCTACTAAAGAATGGTAGATGTGTTTTACAGTTGTTGATAGTTAAAAAGTTTCACCAGAAAGCAAATGCAGGCAGAATTTGCCATTTTTAAAGCACACATTAATTTAAAAATGCACCAAATGGGCTCTGTGGACAAAATAGCAGCAACCGCTGGCTTCCGGACCTATTGGCTTTGCCAATGCCTTTTGGTGATGCTGTACAGCGTTGTGGAAAAAGCATAAAACACTTTATTCTGATGCTGTGCTGCATAGGTAAAAATCAATTAAAATAAAAGAACAGGGCAATGACGAGGCTGCTGCTGGTTGTCGCAGCATTCTACCAGTGTGCGCATCCCCCATAATGTATGCACATGCATGCATCACAGCGAATGCGTGCACCAGCGGAATGATATTGGTGCCATTTACTTTGTTTATTATTTACCATTCCAAGACACAGGACACTGCTTGGATCAGTAAAGATAAAAATGCCACTTATTTTAGTGCAAAGTGCAAAATAAAAACAAATGACCTTGGGGTCAGGGGCAACAGAGGAGCAAGTGGGGGGAGGAATAGAAAAGCAGCACACAAGGGAGAGAACATGGCAGGCCGGAGTGGCACACACGATTGATAGAAGAACACAGATCACAGGTGAGTGCAGGAGGAGAAGCGTGCAAGGGAGCGAGCAGCCCACCAGGGTGACAGCAACATGGAGGAAGAGAAGCAAACAAGGGTGAGAATAACATGATGGAGAGCGAGAAGCACATGAAGGCGAGAGCAACACAGTACCCAGGGAGAAATAGACAAGAGAGGGAGCGGCCAGCACACATGTGCGGGAACAACATGGAACACCCGGGAGCGTGCATTTAGAGGGATTACACAAGGGAAAGAGCTGAAAAACACATGCACTCTTATGGAGTGTTTAACCAAAAATGAAAAAAATTCTTTAAAAGTGAGCAGTGGGAGGCAGCCCATCAAAGGGATGGTAAACTGGTTATGCTTCTTGTGAGAGGCAAACACAAGATGGACAAGGAAAGCCATTGAATAAGAAGCAAGTGACAATAAAGCCAACCCATGGTAAAGGGCGAGCTGTAAGCCCCTGCAAGTTCCTGGTAGGCCTCAGTAGATCCTTCGCAACCTAAGTTGAGACCTAAAGAGGCTGAATTTTATGCCTGAACTGAAAAAAGCCTGTGTTCGGGCTGCCCACTCCCATTGGAACTGCAAAGCACGACCCAGGGGGTTCAGGCAACCTACAGTGACTCGAAGGCCCATATTTATGACTCCTTTTCGTGGCCTTGCATGGCTTTGTAAAGAAATGTCATTCACAGCAACTGCCTGAGCTGCGATACATTACATTCCAACTTGGGAGGCGTTCCACAGGTGGAACATGAGTGTTCCCACGCATACTGCCATGGATTGCGGCGCATTCCTACATTTACAAAGACTTGTAAACCTGAGAAAGCTTCAAAATGCTACGCCTTCCCAAGTGACGCGTAACGAGGAGTATGTTTACTTCTCCTTGTTATTTCCTCTTTTCACGTGGGCTGCATTCTGCAGCACTCATAGAAAGAGGAAAATGCCTCCAAGGATTGTTTTTGTGCAGGAAGGTGTTCTTCCATTGGCCCTTGGCAGCAGACAGTGCGCCAGTGCAAGGACAGAGCAGAAATGCTTCATATCTGCGTAAATATGGAGCATTTCTGCTCTCTCCCTCTCACGCAACACAGCAACTTTGCTTGCTGCCCTGCATTGTGTGAAAACTTGGTAAATGTGCCCCAATTGTCTATTGACAGCTATGTAGAATGGTTCTAACTAAGAGACCTATTCTGACGTAATGAAACAGTGAACAGATTATTGTTAATTCAGCAATCTCATTGGTCCCCTGATCGACTATTCAGAATAGGGCCATTTCTTTGGATCATTTTAATTGGCTGCCTGGCCAATTCAGGTCGCTTTGCATTCTAGTGCTTGTAGTTTTGTTTACATTTCCATTATCAATGCTTGCCTAAAAGTAAGAGATTTCTAAGTGATGCGAGGTAACCATAGAAGGAAAGTTTAAATATCTCACTCCTGATATGGGACACCCATGAGAACTTTGGACATATCTTTGTGTATTTGCTAACAATAAGGAGGCAATATAGCTCAATTGGTGATGGTTGAATGTCCGACGCAGAGCTCTCCACGGGCAGAAGATGCATTCACCCACTGAGTTATCTTCCACTTCAAAGAGTCCTGTGAAAGACACATGATGGATATATGATGAGCTGGAGCGGCAGCCCTGCCTGTTAATGCACTGCAAATTACAGGCTACATACCGGCGGGGCACACTCGCGCATTTCACCCTTCTGAGGTTGATGAATTAATAGATCTGTTATTGCAGCGCTTCTAAGTGGGGTGTAAGCGCTTTATAAACTCGAGGTGCTCTTATTAGCCTTTATGTCTCAGCTCAGCGCTTTAACCTGGTGACTCACCTTCCTCTGAGCAGCTCTCCTGGGTGTAATGGGGACCTCTAAAGGATCGTTCCTCTAATGGGTGCTTTGAAGTCCCAGAGAGACTGCATCACGGGCCAGGAAGATGACCCGCCTGACAGCAGCAAGTGAAGCATTATCTAGGAGAACAAAGGCTGGCTTCTCATCATCCCAGAGACATGGCTGTGAGCTATAAAGGTACAACGATGCACATCTCAGGTAGATTCACTTTTATCAAAGTAGCAACTCTGTGTCCATCACAGATGCCGGACATTCTATATCTGTAAATTTTAACAATTGCATGAAGGCAGTTGCCAAAAAGATTAGAACTAATTGCCTAAAATTAAATGCATACAAAATAGAAGTTATTATTTTTGGAGGTCTATGGAATAATAACTGGTGGCCAGATATTCTGGGATCACAGCCGCTACCCACCAATTTTGCAAACAAATCTGGGTGTTCTTGTGCACCAACATCTGCTTTTGATCTGTAGGTTAACCGAACAGTATCCACATGTTTTGATATCATCAGGATTCTCCACAAAGTTTTCCTCTGTAGCCCAGTATCAGCGCACTAAGTAGTTGTTATGGCCCTGATTTCTTCATCACTTGACTATTATAGCACGCTTTATTTGAATACCAATACGTCATGTCTGACCAAGCTGCAAACTGTTCAGAATGCAGCAGTGAGATTGATACTGGGTATCCCCAAATTTCAATCAATCTCAGCGGAATTAAGTAAGCTTCTTTGGCTCCCAGTGAAAAAACGCATCGTATTTAAGGCCTTATGCGCTGCACACAAGGCCTCACATAACTCAGGGCCTAAAGCAATCAGAGCAACGTTTCACGGGTATGTGCCGGGTATGTGCCAACCAGATCTCTTCGATCGGTGACTCAGAACCTGGCGGTGGTCCCCAAATTTCGAAAAGTGAGATGGGGAGGCAGATCCTTCTTGGTGGCTTTAGGAAAACCCTTCAAATTTGGCCCTTGGATGTCCTGGGACGAGTCTTCTCTTGTCATCTAGTCTGGCGCTCTCTTCAGCGCCTTGACGCCTTTGGGTATTCGTGCGCTTCTATAAGTTTACTTCATTTCATTCCACCTAACCCTAATCATGTGAAGTAGTCACCCTCACCATTAGGGTATCTGAAACTGGTCAATTGAACTTGTCACCATAACCATAATAGTGCTCTGAAACTATCCAAATAGAGTGATTACATAGACCAGATTGGCATCAAACCTGAACCAACTGAATTCATCACCATAGCAATAATGGTACTCAAACCCTAACCAGCTAAATTCATCACCCTAACCACAACAGCATCTAGCTAGAGCCACGTGAAGTCCTCACCCTAGAAATAATAGCAGTCCAAACCTAACCATAGTTCTCCAACCCTAACCAATTAAAGTCATCACCCTAACCATAATAGTATCAAACCTGAATAAACTGAAGTAATTACCCTAGCAATAAGAGTACTAAAACTAACCAAATATAGTCATCAGCCTAACCATAAAGGAATCTAACTCAAGACACCTGAGGTTACCACCCTAGCAATATGTACAATCTAACCATAACCACCTGAAGTCATTGCCTTAACCATAGCAACTTCGGCCTGCATCACCTGAAGTCATCACCCTACCCCAAACAATCTCTAATCCTAGGTCTTGAAGTTATCAGTCTAACCAAGAAACTTACGGTATCCTAAACATAAATCCTAAAAATCACCTTACCGTTTTCCTATCTCAAAGACTTATGCCTACATCGAACCCTTACCATTATGTTACCTAACACTGCGTGCACTGTAGCTGTAATGCCAGTCTCGATTATTAGCCTTAATCTAACTTTTGTCCCAGTTCTTACAATAGTTTCATCTTATCTTTGATGCATATTTGATGGTGGAAGGGCTGCCTTAATCTTGCTTGATCTGACAGCAGCCTTCGACACCGTAAATCATGCAGTACTAGTTCGAAGGCTGCAGGATGTTGGCATCAGTGGTAAAGCTTTAGCTCTTCTTACTTCTTTTCTATCATCCAGGAAACAATTGATCCTCTGGGATGGCCTTCAGTCCGAAGATTTCACTCTCCCTGGTGGAGTTCCACAGGGCTCGGCTTTATCCCCGACGTTGTTTAATATTTATGTTGCCCCTCTGGCCCGACTCATAAAAAGTTATGGCTTTAAGCTGGTGTCATATGCTGATGACACTCAGCTTGTAGTTTCCGTAGCACAAACCTTGGACGTAACAGCTGCCCAGTTTCGTAAATGTCTTTCTGCACTGATGTCCTGGATGAACTCTAACTTTTTAAAGCTTAATGCCGAAAAAACTGAGGTTGTGGAATTCGGACAGGAGCCAATTATGGTGGCCTACTGCTGCCGGTACCTGCCCGTTTCCGGTAAATAAGGCAAGGAACCTTGGCTTTCTGATCGATAAAGACCTCACTCTGACACCACAGATTAATCAGGTTTCCTCAGCCTGCTTTTTTACTTTAAAATGTTTAAGGAATATACTCCCGTTCATCCCTTTCTCCTTGAGGAAAACTGTGGTAGGAGCCATGGTTTTATCGAGACTAGATTATTGCAATGCTCTTTACTTGGGAGCAGGTGCTGCCCAACTTTCTAAACTCCAATCAATTCAAAACACGGCAGCGCGAGTATTGCTTAAACTTCCTAAACATCATCCTACATCCACTAGCATAAAGCAACTTCATTGGCTCCCAGTGAAACGACGGATTGATTTTAAGGCACTCTGCCTAGTACACAAAGCCTTGTTTGGAGGAGGGCTAAGGATGTGCAATCTTTGTTTGGTCGATATGTACCGTCGCGTCTTTTAAGATCTTCTTCTTCTGGATTGGTAGTCCTTCCAAAGATTAAAAAGTAAGGTGTGGAGGTAAACGTTTCTCTTTCTTAGCGGCTAAACTGTGGAACTCCCTTCCGCCACATCTTAGACTTCAGCCCAGCAGGCTGGCATTTAGGAAGGAACTAAAAACCTGGTTTTTCACCTATCCATGATCCCTGTTGGTCGCTGTCCCTGCACACCATTTAGCGCCAAGACGCCTCGGCATTAGTGCGCTCTACAAATATGTCAGTCAGTCATGGAATGTTCTCCTTTTACAATAATAAAGAGAAAACAAAATGTATATTACAGTTTGTGTGTAGTACTGAAAATAACCGTGAAACACTGCATTAAAGTTCACTGCCTTTCTCAGGTATTGCTCCACCATAGTCAATCAATGATTCATACAAATGGCTAATATAAAATAAAAAATTACACTGATTTAAAGCCACAGGCCAGCTCCAGAGCTTTTCTTGTACAATATGGCGACTGTCTCCCTCCAGGGCATCATTGGGACGTGTTTTTAGTCCTGGAAGTTTGTCCGTAACCTGAAACATGAATGGTGTAGTTTTGTTTTGCTTCGATTGAACAAATTAAACTCTCCTAAAATCAGTGATTTGTTGGAGAATAGTTCAGGGCAGGAGATAATGTCTGTAATTACCTGGAGCGAGGGTGGCCATTGTTCCTTACAGAGCCTGTGAGGGTTCTCTGCACCTATCCGTCATAGTTAATATATACATTGCAGCCCTCCCAAAATTCATTAGCTCAAAAATAGAAAACATACTGCTCTTAAAAGGCACATACCCATTGCCACAGGAATTACACAGTTTCCACATAATTATAGATTTCCCACACTTGCCACATAACTGCCTTGATTTACAGATTTCAGCCAACAATATGTGTAGTTCAAACAAATAAAGTGATAGGATAGGTGCTTTGTTATGTGTATGTTAGAGGTGTGTGTGTGTCACTCTTTAGCTCCACCGCCGCAGGTGATAATTACGCGAATGAGGTAGAAGCATTGTGTGCACACTACCGTATAATTTTGAAACTGAAGTCTGCTGGGTACCTTGAGAATAGAGCAGCCGGTAGCAGAGATGCACACACAGAAGATGGCAAGATCATATGTAGAACAGCAGACTTTGAATAATGGATGCACTGCCTGTACTGCCTCGATAAGACGGACCGGAAGTCAGGCAGCATTACACCGCAGCTGTTTGCAGTAGCGCGTGCACACACACAGGAAGTGGAGGCAGCACATTGGTACATTGCTGCCTGGCTCAGTGCAGCTTGAGATGTTTTTGCGTAGGAGGGCACAAATGTTTGTTTTTAACACCCCCACATTAAACCATCATGGCAAAATTGTGTTCTGTGTTTGCAACCAAGCTTTTATCTGCTGTAATTCTTCATGAGTCATACTGCAATGGGGTTATTAATAGTTTCTATGTACCATGTTTGGAGTGGTAGAACAAGTTGTTTTTGCTTTGATTCCCAGAGTGACTCTAATGCACCACATTTAGGAGGCCATCTCAAGTACTGACAAGGCTAATGTTCTTTTACTTCCTAATTTCAATTGATCATAATAGTATATTGGTTTATTTATTTGTTTTGCTATCATTCCTATATTTTTGGTGGTAACACAGCATGCATGCATGTCACAGCCCCCAGTGTTCTTAAATGTTGTGGGGAGACAATGTTACCTCAGAATTGTTTGAATTATATTTGATCGCTGAAGGAGGTTAAAAATATTCAGGTAACGTGTGGTTTTGCATAATTCAGACATTGAGGTAAGGAGAGTGTATGACAGTTTTCCAGAAATACAAATTGGTGAACTAATGCTGATTCAAGAGGTGTTTTTTTGACCTCTATAAAAATGTTAGAAAGTCATTTAGATAAGGGATTATTGTGGTCCTTGAATGTCACAAATCTTTTCCTCACACACAAGGCTGGTGAAAAAATATTAAGTTGTGTTGCTGCTTTAAGAGGATTATCCAACATGTGTGAATTTTGTGAATTCTATTAATCTCTAATATGAGGTAAGTTGGTACACTGTACATGTAATGCATGCATAGAAGAAACATGTTAACCACTAATCCTGATTTTAAAGAAACAACTGTTATTGCAGAAGAGGTGAAGCATGCTTCAGATTGCATTAGACCATGTCAAATGTGAAACTGTTATGTGTAATAACAAATAAAATATATTCTACCAATTTATTTCAGGGTGTGAAAGTGCATGACACGAATGGCAGGAAGAACAAAGCTCATTTGATATTAAAAAACACATATTTTAATTGTGGTAATCAAGGACAAGTAGAGTCACTTGTTAATGTATGAATTCCACACGCAAGCATTGAGGACATAAGACCATTTTGAAAAGATTTAATGGGACGAGGGTTCAAATATTAGAATGCTTTGAGGAGGATGTTGATGAGCTAGTTTTTTAATTAATAAAATAGTTAAGGATTGCCTAGAAAAAATCAGCCAGATAATAGAGGAGTGGATATTGTTAGATGGGTCTGTTTCACTTTATGCAGTAATAAATAGAAAAGTAAATGGTAAAGTTTTTGGGTGTAAAAGTTTGATAGTGGAAGATGTAGTTGGGATGTACCACGTAGACGTCATGGCTAAGGATTGTAAGATAAGAGTGAGAATTTAAAAAAAAAAAGGAATGGAAAGGGTAATAAAGGTATTCTTTGTAAGCAAGGGACCTAACCTAATTTGTTTTGAAGGAGACACCTATGTGAATGGAAATTTAGACTAAACCCCAACACTGTAGACTGGGTTATGACTGAGGAAAGAATGATACCGGGTGAAGATATATTTACATAATTGTCTGAAATTTTCAATGAGAAAAATGGTAATTTGAAAAATTTGAGCTCCAAATTATAGGAAAGAGTGATCTTGCAACATCAAACTCAAAAATCAAAATCAAACTTAATGAGGAAGCCATTAAAACGTGAGTTGAATAGACTGTTTATTGAGGTCATCTTAGGAGAAATTGAATTCTCCATGTGGCTGTTCCCGATTGTTGTAGCAACCAAAGTGAATGGAGACATATAATGCGTGTTGATCTAAGAGATCTCTATGAGAGTACTTGGGTAGCTCAGTATGCATTGTCAAGTGTAACAGAAATTATCAGTATGGTTAGTGATACAGGTGCTTTTTCTGTCAAAGACCTATTTTCTGTATATTGTCAAGTAGGGCTGTACCCCATTCTATGCCATTTAAAATAGTTCCCACACACACACTCAAGGGAACCTAAAAGTATTGCTACATTCCATTTAGACTGGCTCTCGCTGAAGCTATTTTAGAGTGAATCATTCAGCTAATCGTTGAAGGCGGAAGAAATGTCTTGTACTTCCAAGGTAATATTTTGGTATTTGGAAAGGATGTTTAAGATTATGAGAATAGTGTGATGAGGATACTAGAGAGGTTGAATGAGAGGGTTTCTGCTATAAAGAAAAGCAGATGTCAATTGACAGAGGGAGCACTGATTTAGTTGGGGCATACATTATCCAGGGATAAGGTTGAACCAAAAGTAAATGTGGTGAAAGCAGTAAGTAGGGCACAAGAACCAATCAATAGATCTTTCTGGTTCTTTCTTACTATTTCTCCAAATTGGTGAAGGGTTTTGCACAGTTTATTGATTGTTTATGGTAATTGCTGAAAAAGAGGGTGTCATTTGTCTGGTTAGAAGATGCCAGGTACTAAAGTATTTTGAATATAAGGAGAGGAGGGTTTGTCAAGAGGGCGGTAGGATGCCCAGTATTGTTTTTCTTGTAAAATATAGGGATGGAGTCAGTGGGGGCGCTCTCAAGAATGGTGTGGGACAGCACCAGGTGCATTCTGTGTATTTAGGTGAACAGATCAGTGTTCAGAGCCTATCACAGACTGAGACAACCATGATCGCCGCAACAGACGACATCCACATCCTACTCGGCAGAGGAGAAAGAGCCACCTTGATTCTGCTTGACCTCTCCACAGCCTTCAACAGCGTCTCCCATCACACACTCATCGATCGACTGCACCAGATTGGAATCACAAACAGGAATTTAGATGGCTGGCATCCATTCTCACGGGTGCACCCAGAGACCCCGTCTCCCTCCCTTCACCTCTGAACCCAAGCATTCCATCTGCGGCGTCCCTCAAGGCTCATCACTCAGTCCAGCCCTCTTCAACATCTACATGACACCACTCGCAGACATCGTCAGATCCCACAACATCAACATTATGTCCTACGCCAAGGATACTCAGTTTGTCCTCTCGCTCTCAAAGGACCCCACCTCGATGAAGACAAAATTCCACAACTCCACGAAAAACGTTGCAGCCTGGGTGAAGAACAACTGCCTGAAGTTTAACACAGACAAACCCGAAGTTCTGATCTTCGGCCGACATGCCCTCCTCTGGAATGACTCCTGGAGGCCACCAAAACTTGGTCCGAACCCTGCTCCGAAAGACCACGCCTGCAACCTCGGCATCATCCTGGACAATGAACTCTCCATGAAACATCAGGTCAACGCCATCTCCTCAGCCTGCTTCCACACTCTCCGCATGCTCCGAAAAGTCTTAAAGTGGCTCCCCATCTGCACCAGGAAAACGGTGACACAGGCCCTCCTCATCAGCAGGCTAGACTACGGCAATGCACTCTATGCAAGCACCACCACCAAACTCATAAAAAGACTCCAGACAATCCAGAACACAGCATCCAGACTGATCCTTGACGTGCCCTAAGAGGACCCACATCACCCAACACCTGAAGGACCTCCACTGGCTCCCCATTTAGAAGAGATGCCAATCCAAGCTTCTGACCCACTCCTACAAAGCCCTCCTGGACCAAGGACCCACTTATATGAACCACTGCCTTAATTTCCACCGTCCTCCCAGGAACCTCCGCTTTGCTCACGTGGCCCTCGCAGAGATACCAATCATCCGCCACTACCGCTCCAGAGGATGCTCCTTCTCCCACCTTGCCGCCATGTCCTGGAACACCCTCCACTTCCGCAATTCACCCTCACTGACCCACTTTAGGAAGGAACTCAAGACCTGGCTCCTCGACTGATACCCACAGCACTGCACCTGGATTCCCTCTCGGGTGATAAGCCGCACTATATAAATACCTGATTGATTGAGATGGCAGTAATGAGGGCAGCTTATTTGGCCTGCAGGACATCTGGTAATCGTTATTTTTAATTTCCAGTTTGGAGAAGG
Organism: Calotriton arnoldi; assembly: GCA_963921515.1. Classification (NCBI taxonomy): domain Eukaryota; kingdom Metazoa; phylum Chordata; class Amphibia; order Caudata; family Salamandridae; genus Calotriton; species Calotriton arnoldi. Next base: position 19,345 of record CAWUFW010014498.1, on the reverse strand, counting down.
GCCTGAAGGAGGAGAGACCATGTTATGCATAGCATTCCCACAATTCCTCAGCACCTACACAGCTCATTGCATGGGAAGAGGTTGTGGGGGAGGAGGGTACGAATGAAAGATTGTAGGTAGGTATCTCCCAAGAATGTAAAATTTAGTCCTTGGTGTTTTAAATAACATTATAGACAGCACTGGCTTTGCTGTCACTGTCTAGTTGATGCCATTTGGAACTTCTTGGTTGAAACCAGCCCCGTTATTGACAGCAATCTATCTATAATTCTATATGATTTCCACACATAGGGCACCCTTTTCCACGTTACAGACACATGTCAGGGTTGGGATTTGATTTTATCATTGTCCACAGTGCCCTTTGGAGTCGCTGAAATATCTGATATCTCCTTGGTAGGTGTTGGATGACCTTTGAATAATGTTAATGCTGCCCATTTGTGCAAGAAGGTCTCCTTTCATTTATTGTTTGGCTGTAGAGTGCAAGAGCATGGACTTTGTCTTGCAGACACAAGTTTGAGATGAAACGTACCCCGTGTCAAAATGGCGTCCAGGCTCCTCGGGAGGTTACAGTGGCTCAGTCGCATCAGCACAGAGAACTTGCAACCTTGAATTATTTGTTAGATCTCTCCTCTTGGTTTTGTTTATCAGATGGGCAAGAGAGTGATAGGCTGCTACTGGCTTCTCATAGTCACCAGGGCAAATTACTCTGTCAATTGAGAACTTGGATATTAATCTGAATTATTATCAAAGGATATGCACACACTGGCAATGAGAAATAGAAATATACTGTAGCTTTTCAAATCCCTGTAGACTGTGCACAAAGGGTTGCAAAAAGTCATTACTCTTGCCACCTATTCAATCACAAACAATCCTGCTATGCGGCCAACCTTGTTAAGATCCATGGCAGGCTGCAGTTGCAGATCTAGTTGACTGAAACTCAGCTGACTGGTCACCTTAATGTAGCACCTACCGAGACAGGTGTTGGAACCTGCAAGGTCATAACTGTACCATCTGGGTTTGTCTACTATGAAAGGAGGGGAACCAATCCTGGGCTCATCTCAGGTATCCATGCTTGGGGACAGATTGAGTAACACCCATCCTCCCCTGTTGACTGTGTCTGAAGGTGATGAGAATTAGAGAAAGGCAAGAAGAAAGGATCTCCTGTCCTGTCAGCATACTTATGACATCTTCTCCCACCCAATCACTGCTCCAATGTAGGAAAGAGTTGAAGACACACTTCTTTAGAGAATACTACATCACACTGCATTAACCATCCACAAACCAACTCCCTCTCCTGTCACTCGCTGACTGTACCTGTATTTTTAACGTTATACCGCACTTGCATTTTGGCTACGTTCATGCTATAGAAATACCACCTGTATACATACAGGACTGCTTTCTCAGTGATACACAGAGAGAAAATCTAGACTGCTAAGTACAAGACTGTGCATAAGCGAAACCACGCTTTGCTAGACACTTCCCTGTGGTATGTCAGTATTTGGTCTGTTCAAGATCTGTAAATAGCATGCCATTATCCTTTCCCAATTTTACCCTAATTGTTAGGGTACAAGGTTTTTGATCTTGAGCAATGCCCTATAGATAGTAGATTTAGGCCACTCTATCCGGGTAAGATTGGTCATATAGGGCCATATGTATGAACACATTTTCCCATAGACACAGAATGGGTAAAACCCTTTGATACATCTGGCCCATAGTCACATAGATTCCAGGGGGCATCAAAACAGATTATTATGGACACAGGCGCAAAAAGGGCATCGGGAGGTTCACTGACTTTGCTCCTCAAAAAGGTAGTGCACAGTCAGTGCGCCCCCCAAGGACAACCCTCTTGAGGTGGGAGAGGAGGCACATCAAATCTCTAGACATCCCCCTGTTGGGAGGTGCAGTCTTTCACCGCACCTGCCCGCAGGGGGTACGCCGTCCCCTGTTTCGAAGTGCAATTGCAATAGAAAACTAATGCTTCAGAGAATGCACACTCCCTCGCACTACGGTGCAAAGATGTGTGCGTTGACACCTAGCTGCCGAACTGCACCAAAGCAGGAGCAGAGAAACAATGCACCATATCTTAGTAGAGTAGGCACATTTCTTTCTCCCTCCCTTTGACGCAAGACAGCTCAGCAACCTTGATGGAGCGTTGCCTTTCATATAAAATAAGTGTGGCCCTACTTGTCTGTATTCCTGGGGCAGACGTTGCCCTGGAAGCTGTATGCTGCTCTGCTTCTAGCAGGATCCCAAATGATTGAAAAAGGGACAATTTCCTATAGCACTTTCCTTCTTTAGTGGTGCTTTGGGATCAGGACATCCAGAGGTCCATTGTGGGGTGCATCAATAGCGGGCAACCGCAGAGCGGTGTTGGTCAAAGTCTTGACACTGCTTGGTACAGCCCGTAATATCTTGAAGACTACAGATAAAGTATTAGGGAAGCTGCGACGTAGCAGGAGTTACCAATATTAAAATTTTGCTACGCTAAAAATGCCACTAAGAATTTGCGCCTGGGGCAAACGCCCCTGTGGACCCCCTCCTAGGGTGACCAACCGGCCATAAATTTCACGGACTGCCCGTAATTTGGGCCTCTCGTCCTTTGCCCGTAAGGGTTTCTTCCACGGACGCCTTTTGTCCGTAATTTCAGACATTGGCGTGAGCTGCCCCCTGCAAGCAGCCTGTAACTCTCACTGCAGGGGCCAGCTCACGCTCCTGCTGTGATCTGTGGCCTGCAGCAGCCCCTCCCCGACCTGGCACAGTCTGCTATCAGGCCCATTATCATTCTGTATGTCGGCCTAATTATCACATACAGAATGATAATGGGCCTCTCTGCCCAGTGGCAGCATTTCGGATCGGGTGTTTTTTTCCAGTGGAGGAGAAGGGGCATGTAAGATCTGAGAAGCCTTCAGCTTTGATCTTTTTTTTCACTTTTGTTTTTTTGAATATGCAAACGCAGGTGTTCAAGTTTCACTCGCATACACAACAGATGCAGTGAGTGCAAGGTTCTCTCAACCTAATATACACTTATTTTGACTTGTGCTTGTGTTGGTTGTCTATTTACTTATGCACTATTGCGCGACTTCCTCTGATGTGTATGCAAAACGTACCTTTTGTCCCGAATTTTTGTCCTGAATTCTGACCTTCTGTCCTGAATTTTGACCCTTTGTCCTGAATTTTTGCACTCACTGTCCTGAATTTGCACCCATGCCAGTTGGTCACCCTCCCCCACCCCCCCATGCTACTCCACTGACTGGAAGTACATCAGGGCAGAGAGAAGATGCATACTCTCCCTTTCAGATTTAGGAAGTGACAGTACATGGCCATTTAAAGCACTGAGGCAGGATAGCAGTTTAGGCTCAAATATTAACGTAAATTAAGTCTATTGTTTTACAAAACAAGATGGTCGGTGACTCACTGCAGTGAGTGGGCAGTGCTTAGTCACAGATAAAGTCAAAGCATGGCTCTTCAATTTTGCTTCATGGAAAATGATAATTACATAGCAAATGCTGCCTGCTGAGAAATTATGAGTAACTGCTTAAATCCTACTAAATTTAATTCCTCTGTTGGGTGCTGGCAATCCAAAATGAATGAAGGGATAATCACATTTTGATCTCCTGAGAAGTGATTGTTCTCTGACGGTGGCACTGCGCTGTGATTTAGGGGGGCCGGACTGCCAAGCTGCTACAAATCGCTACGCCTGCAGCAGTTTCTTCGACAGTCGATATTGCGAGGGGAAGCAGGGATAATGTGACGGTCAGCATATCCTGCTCGCCTTTTTCGGCAGCTGCCTGCTGCTCTTCCGCCTGCTTTTCTTCCCGCCTTGACTTCACCCAGTGGGATCTATTCACAAACTGCACTTTGTGGCACCTGAAGTGAAGTACATACCACTGATTCACTACACAATGCTATTAACTAACCCATGGTGTGGAGACCACCTTCTCTGCCTCTACTGTCTTTTCCACATGGATAACTCCACCAAAGTGGCAGAGATCCCTGCACGAGTAAGTATATAATTTAGATGTAAATGGGAGGGGTTTAGGGAGAAATATGCTAATATAAACACACACTCACAAAAGAGTAAGACCATTGCTATTCACAAACTACACTTCTACAGTTACTGCAGCAGTAAAGGACACAAAACAGGTGTCAATGTACTGCAGTCCGGGCTAGGAATAAGGCAAGCACCACACATGCGCTCTCACAGGTTATGCAACACACTCCTATAGAAAATAATGGAGGCAGGCAGTTAAAAAAACATCCCGCAGGAAACAATGTTAAAATAAATAAATTAACTGTTACATTAATTAAGTAAATACATATAAGTTATTTAATGTTAACATTACACAAAATTACTAATGAGATATTTACTAATGTAACGACCTATCAAAAAACCATTACATTGTATTTTTCACCTTTTATTAAAAAGTATAAAAATATTTTACATTAATTGAACATATAAAGGTTAATTAAATATAGTGAGGTTGGAATGTTTTGATTTACTAGAAACGAAATATTTAAAAAATAAATTAGTATACATAAATTATTTAATTATTTATTAAACATGTTTACCTATTTGTAAAAACTTACTAGCAGTAACTTTACACTTTTACATTAATTCTTAAATGTCTCCACCCACTGGAAAAAGGTTGTGGAGACATATGTAAGCCTGAACCTAGATGTAAACCAGGACTTGGAAATGATGAAGCAAAAAAGTGAAGACGTATGCCTTAGTGTAGTAACAAATATACACATGAATACATGTACACATACATATTTACCTATAATTCTAGTTTGTGGCTGTGTTTGCAAGGGTGACCCCCTGTTCCCATTGGACCCAGTGCCAGTAAATGGTGATGGTAGATGGGTGTAACAATCCTTGGGCAGCTGATGAAGTGGCACTAGGGGCCAGGGAAGTGAGGAAGGCCTGTAAGAAGGGGTAGACAGGCATTCATTATGCAACCTGGCCCCATTCTTTCTCAGGGTCAGCACTGGTGTGGCAACATTTATTTTAAAGCAAACCTGCTCTGTTAATGAATGAAGAGTGTATCTAACATGGATAATATCAGCAGATGGCGCCAGATGCTGTGAGCCCACCCAGCAACATCTGAGATGGTGATTGAGGGGCTTACTGCACCATAATGGTGGCTGTCACCCGTTACTTGTGTTTTCCACTAGTTCCTATTAGTACTGAGTTGTAAAAACAAAGAACACACATCTCCGTCGACAGCCCTGAGCCACAAATATTAAAAGATAGTCCAACACGGCATACTCTAGTCTGGAGCCACAGAAATAGAAGAAGGTCTAACTTAGCACCATGAACCTGAAACAAAACCATCCATGTGTCAAAGAGATAGAACAAGCAACAAAACCATAAAAACAATGGGCCAGTGCCTGCGGCAGTAGGAGCGAGTCAACAATGGCTTCCTAACAGGCTTCAGCACCAAACTGAAGCCTACCATGAGCGCCATAACCCAGAGTCAAAGAAGTAGGACTAACAACAACACATTATCAATGCTGACACCACTGACTCATGAATACAGCCTAGAACGAGTAGCCTTGAGCCGCAGGAAAATAAAAAGGGTTAGCATGAAACAGAGAACCAACTCTAGCACTGGGAACCCTGGTTCAAAGAACTAGGGCTTGAAATGACACCTCAAATACTGGGTCATAATACCAGAAACACCAGCTTTGAGTCCCAGAAATAAGAGACTCTAGGCACCGCACTGGCAGTTTCAATCTTAGAAATAGAATACTAATGCCAGCATAAACAACCTAGAGCTACAGATATAGAAGACGGCCTAACATATCATCCTTATCTTTGTATGTAGAAATAGAGGAGGCACTTGTGTGGTAAAGCTTTGTATTTATAAATAGAAAAAGACTGATAAACTTGAAATGCAAAATTAGGATTTACTCTTAGCTTTGTTGTCTGGAGTGTACATACATTCTCAACTTGGCACTCAGCCACTTATAAAAGCCATTTGGACTGTATTCTACCTGTCTCACTCATTGGAGCTCAAGGGAAATGCTTCTTTTTGTTCTGCAAGCTAGGCTCAGGACCAAGGGAGGTTTGTCACTTCTGTTTCCTTACAACTAAGGGCTGTAACTGTTTCTGTGAAGAGTTCAAAGATGTCTCATGCATAGACCCCTCAATCATACCTATTCTTCTAAAGGCATTTGCAGTCTTCCTATATTGTTTTTTCCCCACACTTAACTATTTTTTACTACTTCAATTTTTTTAGATGTTGCTTGAAAGGTGAAATTAGTGTTAATTGCTTCAGACCCTTGGGTATTTTTTAATCGCTGTATAAGATAACACCAATCAACCCCTAAAGTACGCCAACCTGCACCATTGAAACGTTTATAACAATAATGAACAAGAATTTTCAGTTCTATTACGAACATGAAGGTGACTGTGACCGGGTGGGCTCGGACCTGAAGGGGGCTGAACGAGCAAAGAGCCCGGGGAACGAGGAAACCACCCTTTCCCCTCTTCTTTATCAGGAGCAGGACCAGTGGGGTTACTCAGTCCCACGAAGAACGGGAGATGAGGAAGGAACCATACACCGCCCCTTTAACTGGGAAGGCTGGTCGGCGGGACACGCCCCCTACGATGACGACGAGGAAACCTGGCCAATAAGATCGGAAGGAGAACGGAAGCCGGTGTGTGGCATCACCGGAGGAGTCGAGGAGGAAAACGAAGGCGGGAGGAGAGCGAGATCAACCGAAGCAAACGACGGGAAGGAGACAGCGAGGTCGAGTGAAGACGGAGAGCCAGGAGGCCAACGTCCCCGTGAATCGCCCAGCCACGCTCCTGGAGGAGCGTGGCTCACACAGGTACGCGACCGTTTGGCGGGCTGGGTAGGAAAGAGGGAGAGACCGGATACTTGACCTGTGGGATCCCTGTTCCCTGGTGTACCCTCCCTGAGCACTTCCCTCACGCCGATAGACGTGTCGTGCACCGAGTGATCCCACCACCACCCTTCCTTTTTCGAGTCTAGTGCACCTGTACACCTCACTTACACTTGGCATCCTGTTTGTTTTGTACCCCCACCACCTCGGAGGACGGGACCGCGCTGGAGCGAGTAAGAAGAGGGAGGACCTCCTCGAGGGACCAGGAAGCGAAGGACCAGCCCCCGCTACCGTACTACAGACAGGCCACAAAACGACGCGTGTTCCACCCAATAAAACCCTTCTTACCACAACCCAGTCTCCGACCCCTTTCTGACACCCCGCTACAGTGACCATTATGCACTTCCTTCGTTGATTTATTTTGCTTGCAGCTGTATTAAAGTTTCAAATAACACAATAAAGCACTAAAATCAAATAACTATAATATTCATGGTGCTATGAGTATCAAGCCTGCATCTCCCATGTGCATAATTCTATTCACCAATGACAGTCCATGTAGCCATATAAACACAACTGCATCTTGATGGACTCACTCATTATTGCGGGGAATACTTCAGGTGCTACCGAATTCCTCCAAATTGTATTCTTGCTTCTGGTCTGCAACTAAACAAGAGGATAACCACATTTTCTTCACAAACACTTCTAGCTCTGCAACAATGGATGGGAGAGAAAACATACAGTAATTATGTGTAATGTGAACTGTTGCATAAATAATACACAATTGATACAGGTATTATCACAGTAAATGACGTTGGGTGGGGAGAATGCAGACCTCTGTGTTCTTAACAGAATTGAACATTTTTGTTCATAATTGCTAGAAAATTTGTAAATTCTATGTTAGGGCCCGAAGCGATGCTTATGCAGGTTCAAAGCGCAGAAAGTACATTGATAAATGGGTTTCTTACTGGTGTATTGTAGAGTTGTTTGCAAACTGAATCTGAGGATCAATCAGCCATACGAATTATGTCCTCCGGTCTTGCTTCCATAGAAAAGGACTTACAGGCCATGGCTAATCCGATGAAATGGTCCCCAAACTTGGAAGTATTGATGCCTGTTTCTCTCAAGATCCATTGAATCCACGCGGCCAAGGTAGGTAAAGGAACTGAGGCTTAAACACAGACAATGGAAATAAGAATCTGACCAGAAGAAAAGGCTCTTAGATACTTCTTTGTATTTTCATAGGAATTTAAACAATTAACCACACAGAGTTTGGGATTTCCTGGAAAGTTGAGATATAAAATCTGCCTAGACGCAGACTTTGCTCATCTGGACAATAAGTAGGTAATACCTTCTGAGTAAATAACCTGTATGACAAATCTAATGCCTTAACATCTGAAACCCTCTGGCATGAAGCCAAACACAGAAGCATGGTGAGTTTAGTCCACAGATATTTCAGGGATGAAGAGTCATTTGGACGCCATGATAGGAAACATTTTAAATCGATGCACACCTCCCAAAGAAATGCATATTTGGATGGAGGTGGCAAAACAAATTGAATTCCCCAAAGAAGTTTAGATACTATCGGTTGTTACCCAACCGGGTAGTCAGCTACTGAAAACTGGCCTAATGCAATGGCTGAGTGGTCTGATTTAAGAAACCATCAGCTGCCTAAATCATTAGAAAGTTGTCTGCAAAGGTGACATCCTCCCATATGGGTTCACTATCCTGTTCCGAGCAACAGTGTGAGTGATAGAGTCCAACCAAGCTTTGTCAATGAAGAAGAGAGCTTGGTTTGAAGATCCTGGCACTTACCAGCAACACCGGAAAGAATTCAAACCACCAATTACATCTGTCCTTGAAGGACCAATGGATACAGTTATCCACTACATCTATAGGTATTGTGGGGAAAGAAGGAAGGAGTAGAGGGGGCTGGAAAGACAACTCCACTAGAAATGGAAACGGTGTCTATGTCCCCCACAATGGAGTTATCAAAATTATCTCCACCATTTGCTTCCTCATCTAAAATGTGACCCTAGGGATCATTAAAAATGGGAAAAAAATCATAGTTCAATTCCTTCTGCTTCTGGAAGAAGGCATCTGTCGCTAGCACCAAAAGGTTCGGCCTCCTGCTGTTGTATAGTGCAATTGTGAGGCAGAAGTGCCATTCCTAGTATTAAAGATGTTGTTGATCCCCAAGCAGTTGATGGATTGTACCGTTGCCACGTGGTCCATTCTAGGAAGGATGCAATAATGGTATTTTTGCAACAGTATGAAATAGATTGCAAACAAGCCTTCAAAGAGCTATAACTGAAGCTCCTTTTGGGACCAATTGGCCGGCATCTGACACGATTATCACATTGGGAACGGGTCTGAAGATGGCATAGTCACTCAAGGCTTTCATATGAGCCGGTCCTAACTTATGTTCCTGACAAATCTCTGGGGAAAGAGGAAATTTCTGCGCATAGGATAGTACCTTGCAAAGATAGGCCCATAAAATGACTTACATTGAAGCTGAGAAGATATCCAATAATCTGGCTACCTATCATAGAGTGACTTTGGGGTCGATTCCGATCTCGGTCGGAGGCGTACCCAACACCATTCGGTCGGGAAAAAAGCCATGCGAAAGCCTGTTTCCCGACCGATCCGTACAGCACACCGAACGAGTAAGTACGATGCGCACAACAGCAAAGAATCCGGCCGAGCCGTACTCACCCAAACCAGGTCCAGTTCCCCGACCGAGGCGAATCCGGAAACGCCGAATCGAGTCGCACGGAAGGAAAAATGCAGCCCCGTCCGGCCGGACAAGTACGATGCGCTTTCTGTATGCGCCGAACCCGTCGCTACGCCACGGCACGTCAAAGCATCCGGGAGAGGCGCACATAAGCTCCGATTCGCGCCACAACACGATCCACGGCTCCGAGACGAACACGGCAGCGACGAGGGACGACGCGAACCCACGAGGACGAGGCGAGCGACGAGGGCGACGCGAAGCAACGAGAAGGACGAGCGACCACGAACCAACCATGAATCCCTTCGTCCCGATCATACCAATATTCTACATTTACTACCGGAACAGGCACGGACGCATACGGCGCAGAAGGTAAGCCAGACACCAACCACAAAACACATACAACACGTACACGACACATCACACACACACAGAGGGATGCAGAATATACTTACACCAGCAACAGCAGCACCATAGGGGCAGGATGCCCATCACCAATGCCACATATGCACACAGGGGCCTGAATGCGCACCACCACCCTCACCCAGGGGGGGCAGGATGCCTACCACTACTACCACCCTAACCCAGGGGGCTGGATGCCTACCTACCACCCCTAGCCAGGGGGGGCTGGTTGCCTACCACTACTACCACCCTCACCCAGGGGGGCAGGATGCCTACCACTACTACCACCCTCACCCAGGGGGGCTGGATGCCTAACACTACTACCACCCTTAGCCAGGGGGTCTGGATGCCTACCACTACTACCACCCTCACCCAGGGGGCAGGATGCCTACCACTACTACCACCCTTAGCCAGGGGGGCTGGAAGCCTCCCACTACTACCACCCTCACCCAGGGGGCTGGATGCCTACCACTACTACCACCCTCACCCAGGGGGGCTGGATGCCTACCACTACTACCACCCTTAGCCAGGGGGGGCTGGATGCCTACCACTACTACCACCCTCACCCAGGGGGGCAGGATGCCTACCACTACTACCACCCATAGCCAGGGGGTCTGGATGCCTACCACTACTACCACCCTCACCCAGGGGGGGGGCTGGATGCCTACCACTACTACCACCCTTAGCCAGGGGGGGCTGGATGCCTACCACTACTACCACCCTCACCCAGGGGGGGCTGGATGCCTACCACTACTACCACCCTCACCCAGGGGGGGCTGGATGCCTACCACCACCCTTAGCCAGGGGGGGCTGGATGCCTACCACTACTACCACCCTCACCCAGGGGGGGCTGGATGCCTACCACTACTACCACCCTCACCCAGGGGGGGCAGGATGCCTACCACCACCCTTAGCCAGGGGGGTCTGGATGCCTACCACTACTACCACCCTCACCCAGGGGGGGCTGGATGCCTACCACCACCCTTAGCCAGGGGGGGCTGGATGCCTACCACTACTACCACCCTCACCCAGGGTGGGCAGGATGCCTACCACTACTACCACCCTTAGCCAGGGGGGGCTGGATGCCTACCACTACTACCACCCTCACCCAGGGGGGCTGGATGCCTACCACCACCCTTAGCCAGGGGGGCTTGATGCCTACCACTACTACCACCCTCACCCAGGGGGGCAGGATGCCTACCACTACTACCACCCTTAGCCAGGGGGTCTGGATGCCTACCACAACTACCACCCTCACCCAGGGGGCAGGATGCCTACCACTACTACCACCCTTAGCCAGGGGGTCTGGATGCCTACCACTACTACCACCCTCACCCAGGGGGCTGGATGCCTACCACTACCACCCTTAGCCAGGGGGTCTGGATGCCTACCACTACTACCACCCTCACCCAGGGGGCAGGATGCCTACCACTACTACCACCCTTAGCCAGGGGGGCTGGATGCCTACCACTACTACCACCCTCACCCAGGGGGGCTGGATGCCTACCACCACCCTTAGCCAGGGGGCTGGATGCCTACCACTACTACCACCCTCACCCAGGGGGGCTGGATGCCTCCCACTACTACCACCCTCACCCAGGGGGCAGGATGCCTACCACTACTACCACCCTTAGCCAGGGGGTCTGGATGCCTACCACTACTACCACCCTCACCCAGGGGGGCTGGATGCCTACCACTACTACCACCCTCACCCAGGGGGGCAGGATGCCTACCACTACTACCACCCTTAGCCAGGGGGCTGGATGCCTACCACTACTACAACCCTCACCCAGGGGGGCTGGATGCCTACCACCACCCTTAGCCAGGGGGGCTGGATGCCTACCACTACTACCACCCTCACCCAGGGGGGCAGGATGCCTACCACTACTACCACCCTTAGCCAGGGGGTCTGGATGCCTACCACTACTACCACCCTCACCCAGGGGGGCAGGATGCCTACCACTACTACCACCCTTAGCCAGGGGGGGCTGGATGCCTACCACTACTACCACCCTCACCCAGGGGGGGCAGGATGCCTACCACTACTACCACCCTTAGCCAGGGGGGGCTGGATGCCTACCACTACTACCACCCTCACCCAGGGGGGGCTGGATGCCTACCACCACCCTTAGCCAGGGGGGCTGGATGCCTACCACTACTACCACCCTCACCCAGGGGGCAGGATGCCTACCACTACTACCACCCTTAGCCAGGGGGTCTGGATGCCTACCACTACTACCACCCTCACCGAGGGGGGCAGGATGCCTACCACTACTACCACCCTTAGCCAGGGGGCTGGATGCCTACCACTACTACCACCCTCACCTAGGGGGCTGGATGCCTCCCACTACTACCACCCTCACCCAGGGGGGCAGGATGCCTACCACTACTACCACCCTCACCCAGGGGGCTGGATGCCTACCACCACCCTTAGCCAGGGGGGCTGGATGCCTACCACTACTACCAGCCTCACCCAGGGGGCTGGATGCCTCCCACTACTACCACCCTCACCCAGGGGGGCAGGATGCCTACCACTACTACCACCCCCACTCATAGGATGGACAATGCATGACACAACCAGCACACCACAACCTAGGGAATGCAAGAAGAAGACATCCCCCAACACCATGACAAGCGTGTGTAGACTGTGTCAAATGCCTACAACACCGAACATGACTTTGAACATACAATGTGACCCCCTAGCACATGTGCCACACATATATGTGTGTGGCCCCCACAATGCAAGCAGGCCATGACCATTGTGGCAATGGGGTCCAAACACCCATCATCACAGTGACCAAAAGGTAAGTGTGGGGTCCATAGCTGCAGCACATTTTGAACATTGTGGCAATGGGGTCCAAACACCCATCATCACAGTGACCAAAAGGTAAGTGTGGGGTCCATAGCTGAAGCACATTTAGAACATTGTGGCAATGGGGTCCAAACCCCCATCATCACAGTGACCAAAAGGTAAGTGTGGGGTCCATAGCTGAAGCACATTTTGAACATTGTGGCAATGGGGTCCAAACCCCCATCATCACAATGACCAAAATGTAAGTGTGGGGTCCATAGCTGAAGCACATTTTGAACATTGTGGCAATGGGGTCCAAACCCCCATCATCACAGTGACCAAAATGTAAGTGTGGGGTCCATAGCTGAAGCACATTTTGAACATTGTGGCAATGGGGTCCAAACCCCCATCATCACAGTGACCAAAATGTAAGTGTGGGGTCCATAGCTGAAGCACATTTTGAACATTGTGGCAATGGGGTCCAAACCCCCATCATCACAGTGACCAAAATGTAAGTGTGGGGTCCATAGCTGCAGCACATTTTGAACATTGTGGCAATGGGGTCCAAACCCCCATCATCACAGTGACCAAAAGGTAAGTGTGGGGTCCATAGCTGCAGCACATTTTGAACATTGTGGCAATGGGATCCAAACCCCATCATCACAGTGACCAAAAGGTAAGTGTGGGGTCCATAGCTGAAGCACATTTTGAACATTGTGGCAATGGGGTCCAAACCCCCATCATCACAGTGACCAAAAGGTAAGTGTGGGGTCCATAGCTGAAGCACATTTTGAACATTGTGGCAATGGGGTCCAAACCCCCATCATCACAGTGACCAAAATGTAAGTGTGGGGTCCATAGCTGAAGCACATTTTGAACATTGTGGCAATGGGGTCCAAACCCCCATCATCACAGTGACCAAAAGGTAAGTGTTGACAAAGAAAGAGGTGCAACTGCCAAACTGCATGGATGATTCCTGGTCACAGAACAACAAACACATCAGTGGCAAAGTAGTGTATGTGTCCCATTGCAACATAAATTGGGGAGCCAAATCCTGCAGTGCAAATAAGACATAACTTTGGCCATGTGCAGACAAACAACACCCATGGGGGCTGACACCGTCAACAATCATCAATGACACAATGACAGAAGTGACCATCAGAATGCAGACCCACATATTTGCACCAATGGGCACACACATGCAGATACCCTGTGGAGACTGCAGATGTGAGGTGAACAGATACCATACCATGGCAGCAATGGGACACACAAACCATGATCATTGTGCTGACCGATGACCTAGGAGTCCCAGGGACAGCAGGGGAAACCCACCAAACTACATACAGCCAATGGCACACCCAAGATATGCCAATGCAGTGGTGCAGATGCACAAACACAAACAGGCAGACCCACCCTGCACATCATACACAACAGGTGAGGGTGGGGGTGCCAGTGTCCCCAGGCAACCACACAACACATGAGGAGACATGAATACCAATCATACAGATGTGCATACAGTGCCACACAAAGGTAACTCATGGATCCAAATTCCCTATGTGGGCAAGCAGGCATTGTCAGATGAGAGGGAGCACAAATCACACATGTCACACAGGCACGTAGGGACAGCAACTGACACAGCAAGACACAGACACACCACAGCACCACCCCCAGGGCCCCCACAATGTGGTGACCCTGGGCTGCAGTACAATCCCACTGTGATGACAAAGCTAAATGTGGTTCACACTGTGAACCACAGTCATGTGTACTGAGCAACTAACTACCATCACACCTACACAAGCACAAATCAAACAGCATGGCCAGTGAGCCAAGGCCAACATGGAGGCAGGGGCCTAGCCGGGCAACAACTCTCATCTGCACACACTCAACACCACACCCCTCGACCTCCAACAATGTGCAGCAGTGAAGCACACATGCACTGGTGACATTGCACATGCACCCATGACTATTCCAGGGTGGTGGGTGGGAACCAAGGTGCAGAAACACATCACACATGGACACTCAACAAGACTCCTGAATGTCTGACACACTGCACACTACGCCGTACATGGACATGACGGCAATACCACACCAACCAATGGGATCACAGCCACAGTCACACACCAATGAAGAAGCCAAGGTCACCCACAAAGAACACACATAGACAACAACCAACATTGCAGCCCGGACCCTGAGGAGTGCCAGCAGTCACACACACAACATGTCACAATCACTGAAAGATAACACAAACTGGAAATCACATGACAGGGGCAAACAACAAGTGCCAAGGGGAAACCTGACTGTGACCCAGCTGCGTCTGCACACAAACTCAGCCCTGACAGCAAGCACACCTATGGGTGACACCCTGATGACCAGTAATGTGCCATGCACCCACATCACAGAGAACCCAGGGAGAATACTTTGGGGGAACATAGCTCAACTCAGCTAGCATCACAAACAGGTACAACACTAGGGATCACAGCATGCACAGCTAAACGGAAGTGAACACACAGACATGCACATACAACACACACCTTGGGCGCAGGCAATGTCACAGGAGTACACACTGCCATGAGGGGACTCCACTCCTGTGTGAGGAAAGCTGTGCCATATGTTGCCTCAGTAGGGCCCCACCATGTCAGCTGAGCACTTGGTCACACAATCAACAATTAGCACCAAATGAGGGCTCCCGTCACATCAGCCTGGTCATGGAAGTGCCAACGGAATCATCAGCACAGATCCAACACACTTGTATAGCAATGTTGCACTGACAACACAGATGAGTCCTTCCCCATTGATGCCCAAACCTGCATGTCCAGTGGAGATGGCCACACGGTCAGGGAAGTAGACAGAATTGAACAATGGCAGGCACAACAGATGTGCAGGGGTGGAAGCCACAGATGTGAAATTGCCAATCTAAGTAGGAAATCCCATTGCCAAATACTGAACACATGACACCCTCAGATGCTGCTATGGATGACATGGATACACCACAGGATAGGACACATTCCCCTGGACCACATGGGTTCCTGCACAGTAACACTTCATTATCATGAGACCAAATATCACCATCACTGCAGCAAGGGCATGGTTAGCATCATCAACATCATGTACATCAGAAGCAAAAGCACTAGAGAACAGAAAGTTGCTTTATTCAGCATATGTGGCATTAAAAGTAGAAGTCCGGTAGAACATAAACAAAGGCCAATGGCCAGTCCATCAACAAAGTCACAAGTGGGTGACAGTGGCAGATGCCACCCTACACATGCCTGCACAGAACCAGGGACAATCCACTAGGAGGGGCAACCGGGGGGTAGGCCAGGCACCGCAGGGACAGGATCAGGGCTCACCAGGAGGAAGCAGGGAAGGGGTGGTGGGTGCTGGAGAGCCACTGACAACTGCAGTGGAGGTGTCTGACATGGTGTGTGCCGGCACAACTGGGGGCATGGCTCAGATGTTGTGGGTGCCGGCACGACTGCAGTGGACCCTGCAGATGGAGTGGACAGGTCCGCCACTGCAGTGCCCAAGTCAGACAGGGTGGTAGTGGACTCCACTGCAGTGCCTACCACCAGGGGAGGAGAATGGGGAACAGGCAAGGTGGGCTGGACAGAGGGGAGGACACCCTCACCACATCAGTGGCACAGACAAGCGCAGCGGGGGGTGTGGTTCCGGGAGAGCAAGTGGCAGGGGAGAAGGCCGGAGCCTCTTGGGGATGGTATATCTGTGGGTGGGGGAACCTGGGGCAGGGTGTGGTGGGGGCACCTGTGGAGTGGGGGCCTGAGGGATGGAGGAAGGAGACCTGGTGCTTGAGCTGCAGGGCGGCGGCGGGGTCTTGCTCTTAGCACTCCGGGGGGACTTGCGGGTGGGGGCCTCAGTCTGTCTGCGCCTGGGGGAGGGTGTCCGGGGGCGAGGGCACTCTGCTCCGTGTGGGGGGCTTCCTCTTCCCCCTGGATGCTGGGGCAGCTGGATCGGAGGGGAAGAGGCCGAGGTCACTGAGGAAGAGGCGCTGGGTCTTTGGGGTTGCAGGTGAGGCAAGGGAGGGTGCTTTGGAGGGAGAGGCAACTGAGGACTGCGCAGTGCCCGTGGATGCGTGTGTGTGTACCAGGGCCCCATCCCCTGTGAGTCTGGTTTCAGTCCCCTGACTGTGCGTGCGTGTGCGTTTAGTTTGTGGCGTGTGTGTCTGTGTGCTGGACGTGTGTGTGCTGGTGTGTGCCTGTGCCGGTGTGTGTGTGCTTGGGACGGGTAAGGTGCTGGGGAGTGTGGATGGAGCAGAGGCAGGAGGGGTGAGGGACTGTCTGAGGAGGGACACTGCTGCCGTCAGGGAGGAGTCCATGGACCTGTTGCCCCTCTGTAGGTCAGACATGCCCGATGAGATGCCCTCCATGAACGACACCAGCTGAGTCAACAGTGCGGTGTGCGCATGGAGGACACTCAGCATGGCTGTCTGCCCTACATGGAGCTGGCGAAGGAGGTACACAGACTCCTCACTCAGGGCAGCAGGGGACACAGGGGCAGGGGGTGCGGTGCCTGGCCCAAAGGAGACACGCTCCCGAACATGGGAGCCTCCACGGACCTGGGGAATGGGAGCCGATGGGAGGGCGGTGGTGGTGCTGGTGGTGGCGGGGACAGCAACACTAGCTGGGGTGTGGTGGCTGCTGACACCCGCCTCCACAAGGGAGTCATCCTCCGAGTTGCTCTGGTCCTCAGCTGAGGTGGATGGTGCTGAGGACTCCTCGGTGTGGCTCCCCTCGCCCTCCGTGCCACTGGGTCCCTCCGACCACTCCTCGGCTGCTGACCCAGTCTGGCTCTCTGGCTCCTCCTGGTCCGTGGAGCTGTCCCCTTCCGTGGCCGTGGATGTATCTGCAAACAATGGGGAAACAGACAGACATCAGTCACCTGCACCAAACGCACACACCACTGTGAGCACAGCACATTACAGAGCAAGCCCTGGCATCATTAGTTGTACATTGCTAAAAGTGCCCGAACTGAACAGGAGAAGCCAATTGTCAGTCTGATGCCAAGCATGGCACTCACATCCCACATGGCCTTGCACCCATCTGTCTGGTGTCTGTTGGATTGCAACACCCCAGTGTGGACACATGCACCAAGTACACAGTAGTTGGACAGTGCAGAGGACACGGTGTGGCATGTGGACATGCACACATCACAGCTCTTGCCACTGAGTCAGTACAGGTTTCCGGATGAAAGGGATGCCCAGAGTCAAATAGGAAATGCATGTGATGCATACCAGCGACAGACACCATGATGCACCCATGTCCTGATAGCCATCGCCACAATGGTGTGCATGTAGCACATGTCACTCCCCTGCAGGACCACCAATAAGTTGACACATGCCATGGCAGAGGCATGACTGCTAAGTCATACATCACTGTCTCAGTGATGTATGACTTGGCAGCCAGACAACAACACTATGCACTGTGTCACAATAGTAGGTCATGGGGAATGCAAGTCCTGGAGCTGCACAAGTGCACATGTACATCCCCCACACAACACATCATCTTAACCCTCATCTGTCCAGGTCACACCTATTGGACATATGGGAGACCTGTGACACTACCCTCTGAACCTGAGCCCCTCACAATTTGCTGTGAATGGGGAACAGCTGCCTGAACTTCACATTCGCATATCCCAGTCTGCACGGGCAGCTGATCAAACACCTATGTGACACACAAGTATCGTCTCCTATGGTCACATCTCCAGGGGCATGCTGAGCCCCTACCAAGAAACACCCCAGCAGTCCTGGCAACTAATCCACAGCACACTGACACAGAGGCAGACACCTGAGGGGTCAAATCACTGTGCACAATGTGTCAGCTGATACACGGGAGTGGGAGTACAGAGTGCATTGCATGGCCTGGAGTAGGCATGACTGTCCTGCTCCACATGAATGAGGGATGTGCCCTGGACAGTGGATAGCTGGCTATGTATGTGTGACACACGTAATCTGCACACTCCTGGGGCCCAAACATTGTTCCCACCCGCTGCATGGGCGTGTGCCACATACCCCAGGCACATGTGGTGGCTCAGCTCAGCAAGTGGACCGCATATCAAAGCAACACGCAGATCACATGTCCAAACCCAGGCGTTGTGTGAACAATGGACCCACCCATGATGCCCACAACAGAGTTAGGGAAACAGATGCTGTCCCCCACCTTTAGTGAAGCAAACTGCAAGGACACAGTCCCAAGTGACACAATTCCCTGAATGTAAGGGCCACACCTGGGTATCAGATGAGCAGTGGGCAGTGCACAATAGAGGGACATGGCTCCTGGACAACATGACTGCTGCACTGTGGCAGTTGAACCAGGCCAGAGGAGGGCACAAAGCATGTAATACAGAGTTCACAGTGCAGTCTTTGACTCACCCCCTCCTTGCTGCTGTCTGGCCTTCAGCTGCCCATCCAGGTCTGGAAACACCACCGCCAGGATCTGGAGCATGTGGGGGTCAGGGTCCGTGTTCCGCCCCTCCTGCGAGGAGGCGACAGCTTCAGCTGGACCCGTGCAATCCTCCGGGTCCAGCCCCGAAGGTCCTGCCACCTCTTCTGGCAGTTGCGGATC